>CM034543.1:45337695-45408304 GCA_020002185.1 Paraescarpia echinospica
CACTGTCTACACACCCACTGTCTACCCACCCACTGTCTACCCATCCACTGTCTACACACTCACTGTCTACCCACCCACTGTCTACACACTCACTGTCTACCCACCCACTGTCTACACACTCACTGTCTACCCACCCACTGTCTACCCACCCACTGTCTACACACTCACTGTCTACCCACCCACTGTCTACCCACCCACTGTCTACCCACCCACTGTCTACCCACCCACTGTCTACACACTCACTGTCTACCCACCCACTGTCTACACACTCACTGTCTACCCACCCACTGTCTACCCACCCACTGTCTACCCACCCACTGTCTACACACTCACTGTCTACCCACCCACCGCCTACCCACCCACTGTCTACCCACCCACTGCCTACCCACTCACTGTCTACCCACCCACTGTCTACACACTCACTGTCTACCCACCCACTGTCTACCCACCCACTGTCTACACACTCACTGTCTACCCACCCACTGTCTACCCACCCACTGTCTACCCACCCACTGTCTACCCACCCACTGTCTACACACTCACTGTCTACCCATCCACTGTCTACACACTCACTGTCTACCCACCCACCGCCTACCCACCCACTGTCTACCCACCCACTGCCTCCCCACCCACTGTCTACACACTCACTGTCTACCCACCCACTGTCTACCCACCCACTGTCTACACACTCACTGTCTACCCACCCACTGTCTACCCACCCACTGTCTACACACTCACTGTCTACCCACCCATCACTGTCTACCCACCCACTGTCTACCCACCCACTGTCTACACACCCACTGTCTACACACCCACTGTCTACCCACCCACTGTCTACCCATCCACTGTCTACACACTCACTGTCTACCCACCCACTGTCTACACACTCACTGTCTACCCACCCACTGTCTACACACTCACTGTCTACCCACCCACTGTCTACCCACCCACTGTCTACCCACCCACTGTCTACCCACCCACTGTCTACCCACCCACTGTCTACACACTCACTGTCTACCCACCCACTGTCTACCCACCCACTGCCTACCCACCCACTGTCTACACACTCACTGTCTACCCACCCACTGTCTACCCACCCACTGTCTACCCACCCACTGTCTACACACTCACTGTCTACCCACCCACTGCCTACCCACCCACTGTCTACCCACCCACTGCCTACCCACCCACTGTCTACCCACCCACTGCCTACCCACTGCCTACCAACCCACTGCCTACCCACTGCCTACCCACTGCCTACCCACTGCCTACCCACTGCCTACCTACCCACTGCCTACCCACCCACTGTCTACCCACCCATTGCCTACCCACCCCCTGCCTACCCACTGTCTACCCACCCACAGTCTACACACCCACAGTCTACACACCCACTGACTACCCACCCACTGCCTACCCACCCCGTCTGTGTCTGTCAGTCACCTTGGGTCGTGTGTCGATGACAAACATGAACTTAGAGGTTGGGTTGGCTCGCCGGATCGCCTGCAGCATCTGCTCATCCTCAACACAGCGCGCACTGAACCCTGCCAGGGGCTGACTGCAGCGACACAGGGCTGCCTGCAAAACACCGCATCACACTACATCACACCACATCACACCGCATCATACTACAACACACCGCATCACACTACACTACACCGCATCACACTACAACACACTGCATCACACTGTAACACATTGCATTACACTGGAAAACACTACATCACACTGTAACACAATGCATCACACTAAATTACACTGCATCACACTACAACACACTGCATCACACTGGAACACACATCACACTGCAACACACCACATCACACTGCAACACACTGCAGCACAGTGCAACACACCGAATCACACTGGAACACACTACATCACACTGCAACACACTGGAACACACCACATAACACTACAACACACCACATCACACTGCAACACACTGCAGCACAGTGCAACACACCGAATCACACTGGAACACACCGCATCACACCATATCACACTACAACAAACCGCATCACACTGGTACACATCGCATCATCCTGCAACACGCCGCATCAAACTACAACACTCCACATGACACTGCTACAACACTCCACATGACACTGCTACAATCCCCCACATGACACTGTTATAACCTCCACATGACACTGCTACAACACTCCAGATGACACTGCTACAACCCCCCCCCCACATGACACTGTTATAACCCCCACATGACACTGCTACAAACTCCACATGACACTGCTACAACCCCCCACATGACACAGCTACAACCCTCACATGCCACTGCTACAACCCCACCCCCAGCCCCACCTGGTTGGCGCGGTGCAGGTAGGAGAGCGCTGGCAGTCGACTGCGACTGCGGAAGCGAGCACTGCCCATGAGTACTGGAGTCGGCACGCCCGTTGGCACATACAAGTACTGCGAGTATGTATCACATATCTACAACACAAACAGTACTGTATAATATGCAGTGCCTGACAACTGCCATAACATGATGTTAGTATGACATTTTGAATTTTGTTTACATCAAAGCAGCTGTTTCAATTTCTCTGAGTGAAACTGTAACCATGAAAGGTCACCATGGAAGTTGAATGGAGTTACAAGCACAGAGTCACCATGGAAGTTGAATGGAGTTACAAGCACAGAGTCACCATGGAAGTTGAATGGAGTTACAAGCACAGAGTCACCATGGAAGTTGAATGGAGTTACAAGCACAGAGTCACCATGGAAGTTGAATGGAGTTACAAGCACAGAGTCACCATGGAAGTTGAATGGAGTTACAAGCACAGAGTCACCATGGAAGTTGAATGGAGTTACAAGCACAGAGTCACCATGGAAGTTGAATGGAGTTACAAGCACAGAGTCACCATGGAAGTTGAATGGAGTTACAAGCACAGAGTCACCATGGAAGTTGAATGGAGTTACAAGCACAGAGTCACCATGGAAGTTGAATGGAGTTACAAGCACAGAGTCACCATGGAAGTTGAATGGAGTTACAAGCACAGAGTCACCATGGAAGTTGAATGGAGTTATAAGCACAGAGTCACCATGGAAGTTGAATGGAGTTACAAGCAGAGTCACCATGGAAGTTGAATGGAGTTATAAGCACAGAGGCATGGAAGTTGAATGGAGTTACAAGCACAGAGTCACCATGGAAGTTGAATGGAGTTACAAGCACAGAGTCACCATGGAAGTTGAATGGAGTTACAAGCACAGAGTCACCATGGAAGTTGAATGGAGTTACAAGCACAGAGTCACCATGGAAGTTGAATGGAGTTACAAGCACAGAGTCACCATGGAAGTTGAATGGAGTAAGCACAGAGTCACCATGGAAGTTGAATGGAGTAAGCACAGAGTCACCATGGAGTTACACAGAGTCACCATGGAAGTTGAATGGAGTTACAAGCACAGAGTCACCATGGAAGTTGAATGGAGTTATAAGCACAGAGTCACCATGGAAGTTGAATGGAGTTACAAGCACAGAGTCACCATGGAAGTTGAATGGAGTTACAAGCACAGAGTCACCATGGAAGTTGAATGGAGTTACAAGCACAGAGTCACCATGGAAGTTGAATGGAGTTACAAGCACAGAGTCACCATGGAAGTTGAATGGAGTTACAAGCACAGAGTCACCATGGAAGTTGAATGGAGTTACAAGCACAGAGTCACCATGGAAGTTGAATGGAGTTACAAGCACAGAGACACCATGGAAGTTGAATGGAGTTACAAGCACAGAGTCACCATGGAAGTTGAATGGAGTTACAAGCACAGAGTCACCATGGAAGTTGAATGGAGTTACAAGCACAGAGTCACCATGGAAGTTGAATGGAGTTACAAGCACAGAGTCACCATGGAAGTTGAATGGAGTTACAAGCACAGAGTCACCATGGAAGTTGAATGGAGTTACAAGCACAGAGCTACACTACCGGTAATAAAACAAAGAAATTATAGATGTACCAGTAGTCTAAACATTATTCTTCATAGCAATGATACTCCTTCTAAAAGTGAACTGTCAGGTCAAATAACACATAAATAATACAAGACAGAGAAGCAATCATTACATTTACATAACTGCAAACTGACCAATTTGCATACATATTGCTGGTTGTGTTCACAGCACTTGTGTTTACACATCTCATGTTCACATCTGTGTTCACATTTATGTTCACCCTCACTTCACACCATCTGTGTTCACAATAAGCATTCAAACACAATGTATTCAAACACTTACGTTTGCATTCACATAATCTGTATTCACACAACCCATGTTCACACCTGTGTAATCAAACTGTCTGTGTTCGCAGCATTTGTGTTTACATCCGTATGTTCACAAAACGCTTGTTCACACAACCTATGTCCATACAGTCTATGTTCACAGCACTTGTGTTCACACAACCCATGTTCACATAACAAATGTTCACACAACCGATGTTCACCCCGTGTGTCTCCCCTGCTCACCTCATACTCCCTGTTGATGTTGGTCAGTGTCCACCTGTCACTGGACACTCCCATGCGAAGGTACTCAGACTGCAGGTCAAAGAGACTCCAGCCATGCTGGCGGTCAGGGATGTCAGGGGAGATGTAGTGGAAGGCATACAGCTCACTCAGCTCTGCTGGAGCATCCACGATTAGCACAGACTGCTCAACAGGCTTCACGACAGGTCACTTTTATTTCATATTATTTTTAAATTTGATTATTTTTACTGTGAAATCATGTTTTACAGTACAAAACTACATCTATAATAACATACTGACTACCCAAATGTTAAAGAAAAAATTGTTTGGGGTAAAATGTTAATGATTTGGGCAGATTCAGTTGGTTTACATGGCAGAGCACTACTTTCGAAAGTGTTACCTTGGATCCAGTGGGAATCGTAACATAAAAAGAAATGCATTTAAATCCTGGACATTTAAAGACAAGACTACAGCAACTCTCCAAATGACGCCTACAGCAAGAATTTTCTTATTTGTAAAACAGCTTGGAGCATTAAAAAAATAACTTTTAATAGCTGCTCTAAGTATTTATATGACCATTTATATATATGTACGTGGCAGGGGACCTGACTAATAGAGGATACCAATTTTGTTGGTAGAAGACCCACCTGGGGGTAGTGGATGCACTGATAAGAGGACCCACTCTGACAGAGGAACCACCTGGCTGAGAGAGGACCCACTGAGAGGACCTACCTGGCTGGTAGAGGACCCACTGACAGAGGACCCACTCTGACAGAGGACCCACCTAGCTGAGAGCAGACCCACTCATGGAGAACCCACCTGGCTGAGAGAGGACCCACTGATAGCGAACCCACCTGGCTGATAGAGGGTCTGCAGAGAGGTGAGGATGTCGTGGCAGTCCCTCTCCCGTGGGAAGATGAAGGTGATGTTGAGGAAGTTCTTGCAGCGGATCTGGAGCGGACAGCCGGAGGTGGTGAGCGGGAGTTTGTCCGCACACGAGATGTGCATGTGCAACACCTGCAAGAGGGACATGGAACAATGACGTCACTTATTGTATAATGCGGTGTCCAGTCAATAGGACTGCTCAAACCACTTTAAACTTTACTACCTGGCAGACCTGTTCATTTAAACATCAGCATAAGTTCTCTATGTACAGCTGTATCTGGGAAGCATTCAGCCATGCTGGAATTAATGTGCAACTGTTTTTTTTACATATATCCACCACTTATTTATATAGCTGAGTGAATTGGAGTAATGTGGCGTGAACAAAATTGCTCAAGCTTCATAACGGCAAGAGGATTTGAAACCGGGTTGCAGAGCTTAGTGTTCTAATAACTACCTCACTGCACCCCACCGCACCCCACTGCACCCCACTGCACTCCACTGCACTCCACTGCACTCCACTGCACTCCACTGCACTCCACGGCACTCCACTGCACTCCACTGCACCCCACTGCACTCCACTGCACTCCACTGCACTCCACGGCACTCCACTGCACTCCACTGCACTCCACTGCACTCCACTGCACCCCACTGCACTCCACTGCACTCCACTGCACTCCACTGCACTGCACTCCACGGCACTCCACGGCACTCCACTGCACTGCACCCCACTGCACTCCACTGCACTCCACTGCACTCCACTGCACTCCACTGCACTCCACTGCACTCCACTGCACTCCACTGCACTCCACTGCACCCCACTGCACCCCACTGCACTCCACTGCACTCCACTGCACTCCACTGCACTCCACTGCACTCCACTGCACTGCACCCCACTGCACTGCACTGCACCCCACTGCACTGCACTGCACTGCACCCCACCCCACTGCACTGCACCCCACTGCACTCCACTGCACTCCACTGCACTCCACGGCACTCCACTGCACTGCACTGCACCCCACTGCACTCCACTGCACTGCACCCCACTGCACTGCACTGCACCCCACTGCACTGCACTGCACCCCACTGCACTCCACTGCACTCCACCCCACCCCACTGCACTGCACCCCACTGCACCCCACTGCACCCCACTGCACTCCACTGCACTGCACCCCACCCCACTCCACTGCACCCCACTGCACCCCACTGCACTCCACGGCACTCCACTGCACCCCACTGCACTCCACTGCACTGCACCCCACTGCACTGCACTGCACCCCACCCCACTCCACTGCACCCCACTGCACCCCACCCCACTCCACTGCACCCCACTGCACCCCACCCCACCCCACTGCACCCCACTGCACTCCACGGCACTCCACGAACACCACAGACACTGAATGCCTTGCTGACAAACACTCGACAAACACCTGCAAATACAACAAAACACTACGAAGCACCTGCAAACAAAATAGAAACTCCATGCAGCACCTGCAAACAAAATAGAAACTCCATGCAGCACCTGCAAACAAAATAGAAACTCCATGCAGCACCTGCAAACAAAATAGAAACTCCATGCAGCACCTGCAAACAAAATAGAAACTCCATGCAGCACCTGCAAACAAAATAGAAACTCCATGCAGCACCTGCAAACCCAACAAACAGACATTTAGAGGTGGTTACATAATTGTTATGTGGTTAAATAATTACAAAGTAAAACAAACTTGAGGACTGCATCACTTAATCTGTTTTGGATTCTCAACGACTCATCTCCATCAATCGCAATTCATGGCCATTCTTTGTCACTCTCAGCTGTATCAAGTCAGGTTTTCATTAATATATCATATATAATAAATATAATAAAGTTCTATATTACTTTTAATCAGAGGCTGTTAAACATGCAATTTAGCAAAACAAAAAGGGGTGTTCAAATTCCGAAGAAGTAACACAGTATACTAACAAAACAGTGAGAGAATGGAGGAAGAAAGTACATCATTCATTGGGTGCTCTACACAATGATGTTATTGCATGTGTAAATCTATAGATATTGCCCATTACACTGTAGTACAAAATACAACTCTTGACGAAATTAGAAGGAATCATAGCTTTATCTAGAGACCTATCTGTATTTAGGAGCTGAATTAATTTTGGATGACTGGAAATTTGAGTTGAGGGGCTAAAAAATATGTAGCATATAGTACTGACTCTCATTGCTATTTATATGTATTATATAGTACTGACTCTCATTGCTATTTATATGTATTATATAGTATTGACTCTCATTGCTATTTATATGTATTATATAGTATTGACTCTCATTGCTATTTATATGTATTATATAGTATTGACTCTCTTTGCTCTTTATATGTATTATATAGTATTGACTCTCATTGCTATTTACATGTATTATAGAGTATTGACTCTCATTGCTATTTATATGTATTATATAGTATTGACTCTCATTGCTATTTATATGTATTATATAGTATTGAGTCTCTTTGCTATTTATATGTATTATATAGTATTGACTCTCATTGCTATTTATATGTATTATATAGTATTGACTCTCATTGCTATTTATATGTATTATATAGTATTGACTCTCATTGCTATTTATATGTATTATATAGTATTGACTCTCATTGCTATTTATATGTATTATATAGTATTGAGTCTCTGCTCTTTATATGTATTATATAGTATTGACTCTCATTGCTATTTATATGTATTATATAGTATTGACTCTCATTGCTATTTACATGTATTATATAGTATTGACTCTCATTGCTATTTATATGTATTATATAGTATTGACTCTCATTGCTATTTATATGTATTATATAGTATTGACTCTCATTGCTATTTATATGTATTATATAGTATTGACTCTCATTGCTATTTATATGTATTATATAGTATTGACTCTCATTGCTATTTATATGTATTATATAGTATTGACTCTCATTGCTATTTATATGTATTATATAGTATTGACTCTCTTTGCTCTTTATATGTATTATATAGTATTGACTCTCATTGCTATTTATATGTATTATATAGTATTGACTCTCATTGCTATTTATATGTATTATATAGTATTGACTCTCATTGCTATTTACATGTATTATATAGTATTGAGTCTCTGCTCTTTATATGTATTATATAGTATTGACTCTCATTGCTATTTACATGTATTATATAGTATTGACTCTCATTGCTATTTATATGTATTATATAGTATTGACTCTCATTGCTATTTATATGTATTATATAGTATTGACTCTCATTGCTATTTATATGTATTATATATATTACTTTATATGTATTATATAGTATTGACTCTCATTATATAGTATTGAGTCTCTGCTCTTTATATGTATTATATAGTATTGACTCTCATTGCTATTTACATGTATTATATAGTATTGACTCTCATTGCTATTTACATGTATTATAGAGTATTGACTCTCATTGCTATTTATATGTATTATATAGTATTGACTCTCATTGCTATTTACATGTATTATATAGTATTGAGTCTCTGCTCTTTATATGTATTATATAGTATTGACTCTCATTGCTATTTACATGTATTATATAGTATTGACTCTCATTGCTATTTACATGTATTATATAGTATTGACTCTCATTGCTATTTATATGTATTATATAGTATTGACTCTCATTGCTATTTATATGTATTATATAGTATTGAGTCTCTGCTCTTTATATGTATTATATAGTATTGACTCTCATTGTTATTTATACGCCCATTATGCTTTAAAACTATACAATAAAAGTGAGTGTCACACTTGTGTACGTATGTAGTATTGTATCCATATGTATGTAGGTATCAGTATGTATCGGTATGAATGTATCAGTATGTGTGTATCAGTATCAGTATGTATGTATCAGTATGTATGTATCCATATGTATGTATCAGTATGTATGTATCAGTATGTATGTATCAGTATGTAGTTATCCATATGTATGTATCAGTATGTATGTATCAGTATGTATGTATCCATATGTAGTTATCCATATGTATGTATCAGTATGTATGTATCAGTATGTATGTATCAGTATGTATGTATCAGTATGTATGTATCAGTATGTATGTATCCATATGTAGTTATCCATATGTATGTATCAGTATGTATGTATCAGTATGTATGTATCAGTATGTATGTATCAGTATGTATGTATCAGTATGTATGTATCAGTATGTATGTATCAGTATGTATGTATCAGTATGTATGTATCCTTATGTATGTATCAGTATGTATGTATCATTATGTATCATTATGTATCAGTATGTATGTATCAGTATGTATGTATCCATATGTATGTATCCATATGTATGTATCAGTATGTATGTATCAGTATGTATGTATCAGTATGTATGTATCCATATGTATGTATCCACATGTATGTATGTATGTATGTATGTATGTATGTATCAGTATGTATGTATCAGTATGTGTGTATCAGTATGTGTGTATCCATATGTATGTATCAGTATGTATGTATCAGTATGTATGTATCCATATGTATGTATCAGTATGTATGTATCAGTATGTATGTATCAGTATGTATGTATCAGTATGTATGTATCAGTATGTATGTATGTATGTGCATTTGGACCAGATGTATGTGTGGATGTGAGGATGCACATATTTAGTTATCTACCAGGACATTTTTGGACTGATAAAATGTTATCCTGCATAAAGGCCTGGAAGGAAATATCTACATTATGATATGTTTTAATTCGATGGTATGTCACGGAATGAAGTGTGTATTCAATAGATTGAACAGCCAAAACATGGTAGCCATCTTTGTTACGTGTCATCCATACATCAGTGGCCACGTTTGGGTCCAAATAGTAGGGGGTCCATATTTCATATCATACTGACATCAGCAGGACATATCCAATACATCAACTCTTGCATTGTCAATTCTCAGCTATTAACATTTACATCGGAGGTCAAATCAGCTGTAAACGCGTCACTAATGTCCAAGTAAAGTGCTGTGATAGATTGTGCACTCAATCAATCTACATTGAATAATTTAAAGTAAAAGTAAAGGTAAGTTCTTATATAGTGCAGTATCCAGTCCTCAGGACTGCTCAAAGTGCTTTACACTTTAATCCCTGGCAGACCTGTTCAATCAATTACCATCTCGACTTCTCTGGGAAGCATTCAGAAACGCAGCAATTAATGCGCGAAGACTATTCGTACACAAATATCCTCCACTGTCTATAGCCAGGTACTCATTCATACAGCAGAGTGAACTGGAGCAATGCATAGTGAACGAACTTGCCCAAGGTTCGACATCGTCGCACAGGATTCAAACCCGGGGTCTCTCGGTTGAGAGTCCGAAGCTCTAGCCAATGCACCTCGGCGCTACACTAAGACGCCTGGGCGCAAAAACCAACATCTCAACATATAGGGGAAGTAGGCCTTTATGCAGGTTCAAATTATTACTAGTCCAAACATATCCCGGTAGATATGCACGTCCATGTGCACACACATACAATCCAGTCCAAGTGTGCATATATGTATATATACCGTATTCATTCTTTTTAGCATACATGCCCTAATTAGCATACACCCCTCTTTTCCAGCAGGGTCTGATGTCGGTTTGTGACTAAAACTGATCACTGGATCCATCATTCATTGTAATTCCCTGTCAACCATTGACAATATGAGAAAGAAAGTTCCACCTGCATCCACAGCCTTTGCAAACTTCCTGTATCCTTTTGACCATAAAATCACCATCACATGGATGTATAAATCACTTCCAGTTAGCTTCAGTTACTTTGATGTGTGTCATCCCAGCTGAATTAAGCTTGAATGTATGCAGAGGATGGCAAGGCGGCATGATGGCCTGCTCTCTGACTTTGTCCGTGTCTTAGCACCACTGTCATGCAGATCGTTTGTCTTCTAACTTATCTCGATGAAAAAGTGTTTAATACTTGGTAACCATAAATTATTAATTGACAAAATAGTGTTTTCTAAATTAGAGTGACATGCGTGTAAATGGCGCCATGTTTATTTTTAAAACGGAAATTAATAATCACATAGTGGAGTACAGTAGAAACAGTAAAACCTACACATTATTTCCACCACCTGCCGTCACTATTTTGTCATTGTCACACTGGTTTGAGAAACAGGATTTTTGTAACTTTAAGAATGCTAATGCTAAAAAGAATAAAAAAGGTATACATATATATATATATATTCATATATATATATATACACAAACAAACAAACATATATGTATAGAATAATACCTGTACACATAACTCTGACACACATTTTCAATGCATAATCGACATTTAAATAACAGTAACTATCAATATGTTATAAGGTTTTTTTGCTCCTCAAATTTCCACCCGTCCAACCTCAAATTTCCACCCATCAAAAACAAACTCAGCCCATCCAAAAGAGAGATGAACAGACAGGTTTCTTGATAAAGCCATGATTCAAAAACATGGTGAAATTTTTTTATTTAGTTTTTTAATAGAGGTCATGTAGAATCATTATAAAAATACTTAGTCCATCACAATTTGGCAGCTGTCAAATCATTTTACATAATTCACACCGAAACAAATTCTCACACTTGAAAATACATGTACACATCTTTAGCAATCTTTCTGCATGACCGAAATGAAATGAAAAAACCGGATTGTTAACAAAACCGATAACCTCTCCGGTTTAGTTTAAAACATTAAATCACGCAGCAACAAACAAGCACAGCCGTTATCAACAATACCGGTACCCCCCGGTACTTAGTTTACATTTTTTCAACTAATCATTTAATTTCTGCAAAAGTGTCAATGTACTCCAAAAACCTACTGTTATGTTTTGTTAAATGGACCTCCAATTTGTAGACGAGAGGTCAATGGTCCAATCTTACTTTAACGAAACTCCAGTGTTTGAACAACCGAATTAAGATGCATCAGTAAACCACTTCTCTATCTATTTAGTCCTATTATTATGTTCAGACAGACTTCAGCCATCCTACATTTAGACTAGTCTAACGGTAGGATGACAAACCTCTTTTTGGCATGAATATCACAGTCCATTTACAGGAGTGGTAGGACTATAATTTCAAGGACTACATATTTTCAGGATATTAAAATTATTCCAGTCATTTGTTGGCAAGAAAACATCAGTCAGCACTCAGCAGCCTAGATTTTGCCTGTGGCCTGCCAATTGTTGACCGTGACATTATAGTTGCATAATGCTGTCTTGACTGCAGACAAATGTAAAGGCAATAAACCCATCTGTCTTGAATAATTAATCATGGCACTACTTGTAATCAAGTACTTGCAGTGTTGACTGTTTGTCTGTTCCAGTAAGAACAGTATGCAGTATGCAGTCTGCAGAAATTAATTAGTTATGAATTGATAGCAGTCGAGAGACGGAAGTTGTTAAATTTCTGTCCGACAACTAGGATTCAAAGAAATATTTGGCACGCTCAAAACATGGTTGTGGCATAGATTTGCATCATGGGTTATTTTGCCTTCACATCTATTACTTTTTAAAGCAGAGATCCTTAAATAAATCAAATAAATATATTGCATGTATGATGAGGTTATCGAGATACCTGCCTGAATTTTTCACGCGCATGAAGATATTTTTAAATAAACATATTGTTGTTAACTTTTGAATGCTGGTTCAAAAATAGGTTTATTGCATGCAGACGCTTAAATAAATAAATAAAATAAATATCTTTGGTGAATGCCTGACAAGTCTGTTTTAACGCATTTCCAAATATGCATAAATAAAGGTGAGATTTACAAAAAATATCACTCAAAAACATCAAAGTAACTTCAATTTGTGATGCGAGTGTTTGACAGTGTAACGTTTTGAAGTCAGCAGACTCATTAGTGAAATCTGAAATTCAACTAATGAGTTTCTCAGAAAAGGGACCACATCTGACTGAGCAACTGTATGAAATGATCAATATTAGCATATACATGTAAATGACTAACATGGTCAGTTTATGCCTGGGTAACTCAATAACTCGGCTTCCTTTGGTGCATCCAATATTTGCCCAATTCAGTGATGTGGTTTGCTCTATAATAGGGAACTGGAGACAAATCCATTTTATATGAATTACGCTGTGGACAGATTTAGGTGGGATTACTGAAATCGTCCATAATTAAGTCGCGCTTCAGTAATTATCGTTTCTGATGTTAATAATGTCTGCATACATTGGTCCCTTTGAGGTATTCTTGTATTAGCTGCATTTATATTAAAAATAATGTGAGGTCTAATACTAGTATCCACCTAGAGAAGGCATTTGTGGTGTTTACTTCATTATCAGGGCAAATGATTTAGCTGAAGCTAATGCAGTGTCTGTTTTTGTAGATCGAAACCACTGTCTATGGAATTTTTTCTATTTCCCTGTGTGAGAATGTTTACTTCCCCAGGCATAAACAGCATGTTTCATACTGTCTTTCTCGTGTTGTGCAGTACTTGTGCCATATTTTTACAGCTGGGTATAATTTAAGGTTCTACAACCTATTTGTTTGTATAACAGACATGACACTTCAGTCAAAAGTGGTAGCTTGAAGTTTTAACTATGAAATGTCTGTAAATGTTGGTTCGACACTGGTGTGAATAAATTAAAAATATTAATTCTGTCATTCATGTGAAATTATAGCCATCTTTGAAAAAAACTTGTTTGTCTGAAATTGCATTCTCACTCTAAATATTTGGTGTCCCATGCTTTAATGATGACTCTAGGAGGGTTCCCCGGTAATAGGAGAACGACAGAGGAGCACGACTAATGGAGACCACTCATCAAGAGGTCAAGTAAAGTAATATGGTGATGTTGCCTCTTAGTGGATATAAAGAAGATTTATAGGATTGTGTATAACCACAATGCATAACATACAGGGCGGTGCATGCCATGAGTATCTGGTGACAAAGTGAGCATTCTTCCTGTGGGTCTTACAAGTGCTCCATGTCCAGACATGGCAAGTCATTTCTACTTAATTAGGCAACTATTCATGAAACACAAATGCCAGTGAGCCACAGAGAGTGGCACTAATGAACTGTGCAGTGACAACCACGAACTAATGGGTGTCATGGCTGTCACGTGGTCACATGATGCTTGATACAGTGACGTGGTGACATGACGCTTGATACAGTGACGTGGTGACATGACGCTTGATACAGTGACGTCCATTCTCAACTGAAATAAGCTCTCAGTCTCAATACTTTCCTGTATGAACTGTCATTTGGTCTGTCATGTGACATGTAAATGTAATATGACTTGTAACGTGACATGTCTTGTTATATTTCATATAGCTAGTCATGTGACCAGTCATGTGACTCACCCATGTTTCTTTCTTGCCGGCCGGGTCAACAAAGATGAGGTGTGTGGCCGTCAGATAAAGCGTGCCAACGATTGGTTTGCGAGTGTTGTAGCGATCCACCAGCCGCACGTTGTCCACCTGGTTGGCAACAGGGGAAACACTGCTATTATTTGAGCGAGTGAGTGAGTGAGTGAGTGAGTGAGTGAGTGAGTGAGTGAGTGAGTGAGTGAGTGAGGGGAAATAAGTGAATGTATGTGAAGGGGGGTGCATGTAAAACTCACAGAGAAGACCAAGTAGTTGTATCATTGGACATTGATGGACAAGGAAACAGACTCACAGCACAAGACAACACAAAAAATTTTAAGTTAAAGTAATGTTCATACAATGACTCTACACTTAAACAATTATGCCACGTTTATTAAATTACTCCCTGTTCATAACGACTACCAGTCCATATCACTACAATGACTCCATGGATGTTCATACAAAAACATGTCCTACAATAAATACTTGTTCACACAATGTATCCATGTTCACACATAACTCTATGTTCATAAAATGACTCCATCTTGTTCACACTCCAACTCCTATGTTCATAAAAACCAATGACCACATGACGCATTTACTGACACGCCATTACTGACCACAACTGCAAAATCTAGACATTCTGTTAGACTCAGTTTGGTGACTAATGATCCAGGCTTATCCACATACCCCACTTCAGTCAAACGGCTTTAGCCAGCATTAGCCATTGAGAGTAGCCAGAGCTCTAAAAGGCAAACATGACATAAGCCAATTGATTATTGGAAAGTCACTTATCAGCCTTGCCTCTGCATCGCTGCTACAGAGTCTGAGAGATCAACAGACAAATACGATCTGTCCCCACTCGTCAACAGTAATTACTCTGAATCTGCAATGAATGCTGTCCTTATGGGCAAGATGCCACTGATCAATTGTGGGTGCAGCGAGAAATGCATGGCTATTGCCAGCAGAGATGAAACATTGTCGTCTACGCTTAGCTAATTGACCACTCAATCTGAGCCTGCCAAATACAGGTTCAAGTGAAGAGGCATCGCTAAAAGCACTTAGGACGAATCATCAAATTAGTCATCTTCTGCTTTTTCTAAGTGCGTCAATGTTTCACTAACAAGTGCAAGTCATAGCAAATGAGTCATCTTGTCAACTTCTGCAGGAAAGTTTACCTTATAAGAATAACAGCAGTAAAACAGCTCTAAATTAGTTATGCACCTGACATATGTCTTCCTTAAAGCCTTGCCAACAGGATATCAACATGTAGCTTTGTTATTGATTTTCTAATAACAAATTACAGGTGATAGAAATAAACAGTTCTCTTTTTACGTCTTTACCTCAGGAAAAGTGACTTGCAAATTGGACTCACTTCCTGTCTGTCTCTGAAGATGCTTGATGTTTCCGGTTATAATTCCTTATTTGTCCTGAACGTATGCAAGAGATGTTGAGTGCTTTACATTTACATCACCTAAACACTGTGAGATGTGGCAATTCTAATAAAATAGACGATATTAACTAACAATATTCATGCATTATCACTATCACAGTGTTTTGAACTTAAAAGTTGTTAACAGTGGCTCCCTCTGGTGAGCTTGTTCACCATTGAGTTCACCCACCATTTCTATCTTTCTCCAACAGATAGAAAAGTAATCCGGGTAAGAAAAGAGCTAAATAATTAACTATCATTTTGTTTTCTGATGTACATCGCCAGTTGATTGATCAGAGGCCAACGGTCCGGGGATGCAAATGAACCTAGACAGAGACAAGTAGACTTGGGAAGAGATAGTGCCAGACTGCCCCACAAAAGTCTCTATATAAATTAATATAAAAACCCATTTCAAGACTTGCTAAACAGATGACTTGACTGAGTATATATGACTACTTTAAGAATACATATACTGCACAAACACTAACCATTTCATGCCAGAAAATGGTATTTCGTTAATAAATTAGTTCCGGTCTTACTAATCTTGTTTCTACAACATGTTGCACTTTGACCTACTTCACTAAAATGGCGTAGCAACATTCACAAGTGAGCTCCAACAATACACATTCAACAAAACAACTTCCATCCAAGTTTATCCACGAGGATTACTTGCTAATATGGTCGCATCGTCTTCATCAAATATTTAGTGTCGTCCACACAGAGTGAAGCAGTGTGGAGATGATTTCTAGGAAGTAGTGGGCAGAGAAACCAACTCAGAAAATGTCATACGGTAAAGTCAAAAAAATTAGATGAAAATTAGGCAGGGGAAAGTCTCCAAAACGAGATAACAACACAGTATAAAAGTCTCCACAGATGGACAGCAATCCGGGGATCCTGAGTTCATGCAGACTACAGACTTTAACCATCACGTCCACTTGTAAGAGCCACTCTAACGTCACTCAGTTTACTCAGCCTCACAGAGTTACTAGTCGGCCAACATGTGTAAAGGGATCAGGCCGCAGTTATACCCCCAAGACTGTTATTTACCACAACGTAACTGTATTCAGTCAGTAAGATTGAAACATTCAAAATGTTTTACCATTGGCATTGAGATACTGCAATGGGAAGCCGCTTTGAAAATGTTTAATATAATATATTTTGGTGGTACCATTCACAAAATACTTGGCAAAAGAGCCAATTTTGAGGGTATTTTTGCAATATGATTAATTCTTTAGACTCCTCCATCCACTTGCAAAAGTCCAGACACCCTCATTATCACCTCCATGCATTGACAATGCATGGAGGTGGCACCATCTTCTGCATACTTATATATGAAACTTGTGTCACTAGATTCCTTAGTGCATCTGCTGTGTGATATGGGTATTTTTGGCTTTGTAATGGAAGTTTTTCAATGAACGCTGGTTGAAAATATCAAGAGTTTGCAGATATACATAGCATTCTATGCAGACACAACATATCCTTCCCCCAGACATAACATACCCTTTTCGCACATTTAATATAAAAGTTGATTAGTATATTTAGAACCATCTCGTGCACAATTCAATTATCTTTCAAATAAGTACAACTTGCAACGTTAGGAAATGAAGTGTCAAAACTAGGTGTACGTATATGTTGGCGATGTCTTGAGCTCACTGTGGGGACTCAGTGTGTTTTACAAAATCATTTGGGGATTAAAGGGTTAAAGGTGCTAGATGTAGGGGATTTCAATTAAATTTGTTCAGCATTTGTGGTTTATGGAGAATGGACGAATAGTTTGCCATATTTGTGGTCATGTGACTTCCTCTCCACCTACGATATGTCCTACAGATCGGAATCACTGATAACATCTCCGGTCTGTTTTATCTCTCCTGGAGAGCTCTCTGCCACTGTCCGCAACAAATATAATGGCCACTTCTCTCCACCAAAGAGATTATATAGGCAAATAGAATATACCTAGTATGACACACTCAAAATTCACTTTCTCTTGCTTCACCTCCTGTGATTATGGTGACATATACTCCACCAATGGTAGTCACCGTAAGTGTTAAATGTTAATCCATTCAGTAATGGTCCTGTATTAATCCACTAATGTCTCCATGTATAATGTGTCATAATGTGTCAAAATGCAACCACAATAACATCAATCAAGACTAATTACACCACACCAGCCTGCCTGTTTTACAACAATCACCCACAAGTTCTTTCACAGGTGACTATGTCTGCAGTACACCAGTGACACACAGATGTCAGTCAGCCTACCTGGACGGGTACTGACATGTTAGTAACTAACTGTCCAGTGGCCTGTATGTCGACGTGGCCAGGAATAAACTTGATGTCTACAGGTCTGATTATGTGCTTTTTTCTGATGCAGTGTCCGGTCATGTGAGTTGCTTAATCGCCACAATGTTAAGTGCAGACCAAAGTGTGCAGGCATGTGAGTGCTTGACCTAGATCACTAAAGCTGCACCAGTGACTGTGACAGTGTGGCATACATGACAGGGCAAGCATAGCCGCCAAATATAGCACATGCCTGGGACAGTCACAGCGCTACGACCTTACCAGGACAGGGCTGAGACCATGGACCTTACGAGGACAGGACTGAGACCATGGATCTTACCAGGAGAGGGCAGGGACCAGGACCTTACCAGGACAGGACAGAAACCATGGACCTTACCAGGACATGACAGGGACCAAGACCATACCAGGACAGGGAAGGGACCAGGACTTTACTAAGACAGGACAGAGACAACAGACCTTACCAAGACAGGGCATAGACCATGGACCTTACAAGGACAGGACTGAGACCATGGATCTTACCAGGAGAGGGCAGGGACCAGGACCTTACCAGGACAGGACAGAAACCATGGACCTTACCAGGACAGGACAGGGACCAAGACCATACCAGGACAGGGAAGGGACCAGGACTTTACTAAGACAGGACAGAGACAACAGACCTTACCAGGACAGGGCATAGACCATGGACCTTAATAGAACAGGACAGAGACCATGGACCTTACCAGGACAGGATAGAGACCATGAACTTTACCAGAACAAGACAGAGACCATGGACCGGACAGAGACCATGGAACTTACCAGGACAGGATAGAGACCATGGACCTTACCAGGACAGGGCAGATATCACGGACCTTACCAGGACATGGCATAGACCATGGAACTTGCAAGGACAGGGAAGAGACCATGGACATTTACCAGGACAGGACATAGACCATGGACCTTACCAGGACAAGGAAGAGATCATGGACCTTACCAGCGCTGGACAGAGACCATGGACCTTACCAGGACAAGGAAGAGACCATGGACCTTTATCAGGAAACAGCAGAGACAATGGACCTTACCAGAACAGGACAAAGTCCATGGATCTTACCAGGACAGGACAAAGACCATGGACATTACCAGGACATGGCAGAGACCACAGACCTTACCAGGACAGGGACTATGGACCTTATCAGGACAGGACAAATACCATGGACCTTACCAGGACTGAGCAGATACCATGGATCTTACCAGGGCAGGGCAGAGACAGACTATGGACCTTACCAGGAGAGGGCAGATACCATGGACCATTACCAAGACAGGACAGAGACCATGGAGTTTACCAGGACAAGGCAGAGACCATGGACCTCACCAAAACAGGAGAGACCATGGACTTTACTATGACAGGACACAGACCATGGACCTAACACAGAACAGGGCAGGGACCATGGACCGTCATATGCCTCAGGACAAGGGACCAAGACTTTCATGATACAGAGCAATGGACCAAGACCTTTATCTAGTATAGCAAGGGATCTTTATATAGTACAGCAAAGGACCAGGACCTTCACCAGTTCATTGTGTGGTTGAAGAATATTGTACTGGAGATTACTGGTGTCAACCTTGCCATTCAACAAGCAAACATCATGTCTTACTCTTAGTCAAAACATTCAAATTAAACAGAATGATAATAGTCAAACTATATATTTAAAACCTGTCGACTGGGCAATAAAACATATTTTAGTGATCAAAATGTTAAAACACATAGTTTATAAACACACCCTGTATTATATTACACAAGTTTACGATAAAACCATCACACCCAATACCTTGAAATATACACAGAAAAGCTGACAGATTTTCTGGATGTCAAATTGTACTAGCCAAACAAGGTTGTGTCAACGTTACACACCGAAGTGTCTACTCTATCACCACCTGGTGATAGAGTAGACACTTCTGTTTGTGACAAGTGACATCATAAAAAATTCATGCCATAGTGGGAAGGAAGATAATTCCATTCCTAGGGGGGAAATGTCTCCTACTATTCCTGTTATTTTCTTTTAGAAAGAGTTCCACAGAAGAGTAGGTGATTGCACTTTAAACCAAGCTGTCTATTCCTATGTTTTTAATATATAATATTCTTACTACTAAAATAAATATAAAAAAGTTAAAAGGTAAGTTCTTATATAGCGCAGTATCCAGTCCTCAGGACTGCTCAAAGCACTTTACACTTTACTCCCTGGCCGAACTGTTCAATTGAACACCATCTCAAATTCTCTGGGAAGCATACACAGCCATGCTGCAAGTAAAACGCAAAGACTATTCGTACACAAATATCCACCACTGCCTATAGCCAGGTACTCATCCATACAGCTGAGTGAACTGGAGCAACGTAGAGTGTTCAAACTTGCCCACTATTTGACACTGCAGCACAGGATTCGAACCCGGGTTCTCTTGGTTGAGTGTCCGAAGCTCTAGCCACTGCACCACTGAGCTCCACAAAGTAAATGCATAAATGTATAAATGTATACTGCCCACCAAATTGTGTGTAATAAACCTGAAAAAGTACAAAACAATTCATCCAGTGAACTTCCTGCTAATAATTACCTCTGAGGCTCCCTGATTCCTGGTAATTGAACAGGCAACTTGTCTTTAAAAAGGTCCATATTTGCAATGGAATGACTGAGAATTAATTTGAATCTCCATTTTGTTTCAGTAAAGATGAGCTGAAAATCTGCTATAGTTATAAATAGATTTCTCATTCACAGATGTTGTTAGTTTCCAAACATTTCCACCCTCAATTATTGGTAGTTCCTCACTCTGATGACGACTTGATTACTTTTCCAATTTTCAGAAATTCAAAATAAAACATTTCCAGTTTTGTACACAGTAATAACATGTTTACACTGTTACAAAACAGTGTGATTTCTTTCCAGATATTGACACATTAACCAACTTAAACATTGTATGCCTCACATTCAAGGGAGTAAACAAACTCTGGTCTGGGATATGTGGTGACTGGTGTTATAGACAATGTCCTACTATATGAAGCCTTGACCTTCTCCATCAATAAGTGTCCATTATCCAGAAGACATCCAAGTTAAGGAAGCATAAGTAAACGAAAAGATCAATACCAAAAGTGGATGCTACAGAGAGAAACCAGGTACTCAAAATTAAATATTGATCACTTGTCCAAACTTGCTGTGAAAATGATTCATTTTGTATGAAATATAAGAACCGTAATAACATATAACAAGATAGAAAATTGATCTCACTACACAAACTATCATCGATAACATGCTTGCACATTTGTGTAAATTTATTATTTACTTCTGGTGGAAAATAATGAGAGAAAGCTGATATAAACAAACTGGCCTTTGACATGAGTAATGATTAAAAGCTGAATCTTCAATTCAATTTTTCACTTCACTTGTCTTGTTCCAAAATCATTTACCGAAAATTCAAACATATTTAGTATCAACTTTGACATGCTTGCTCATTTGCTCAAGTGTTGCTTTATTGCCATGAAATCATTGGCTAAATCATTAAATTAGTTTTGGTCTAATTAAATAAAAAAGGCAAAAAAAATTACAGTGGTTTATGTTCTAAAAATGTTACAAATACATCAGCTCAAAGCTAATTATTCCCTTTCGCAAGTTACCCAATCTAACAATCATAGAAAATTCTTTTGAAGATTTTAACAAAAGGTTGCACTTTTATTAATCGACTGCACACCTTACCTAGGCTGCTCACACACTGTAGAATTAATCATCAAACCTGATTCGTGAAAAGCTAAATTAATTAAGAAGGTAGTTTTAATGCTTATTCTAGATGAATGAACACTGGACCACCATTCAATTCTCTCAGACAGGAAAACTACCATAAAGAAAAGCACAGTATATAATACACATATGCAAATAACTACAAATAAGTAGTTAATTTTTAAAAACATTGTTAATTGTTAGAGCAGAGGATAATGGCCCAAGAATATGAAGGAATGTAGAAAGACTCAAACAGATTTCAGCAATGCACTTACCAAAGTTAGGGTATCAATACATAGATATGGGAAATCATATTTAGTTCTATGATTGGGATCCACTGCCTTAGTTCTAAACATGGAATGGTGACAGTACTAGCTAAGCGAAAATACACAGTTTGGACATGTGTTATAGGCAAGATGACAAGTTATCTAAAGGGGTCAGCACACTGTCAGTTTTCCCATTGGTGACCATGTTAATTTAATGTTTTGTGTGATTATAAGAAAACGTGACCTATAAAGTTTCTTAAACTTCTCACCTGCTGTTATTATCATCTCATTGACATGCTGGTCGAGTTTAGTCAAAATCTAATATCTCTAGCTCTTGCAAAATGCCTGCATATATGACACCCATCAATATTTACAAATGGATGCAGGCAGTAATCCGGCTAAATTGCTGCCAGATACCCTTCCGCTTAGTAAAATCAGCTAAAAAGACACAATTTTACTGTCAACAGCTTCTACAATCACATCTAGAAATCTGACTACTCAAATGCACTTATGTCAGAGCAAGTGAATATTGTAAAAAGTCATTTCTCAAAAATATACTGCACTCTTTTTCGTCTGTAACCAAGCAGGAAGTCTAACAGTGTCCTAACCCCAAATAGGCATGGTGATTTTGGAGAAAAGTGTTGAAAACAACACACTTTACAGGCACCAATGTTACAAGCACTCTGCAATTTTATTTTTTGTAATCCATCCAGGTGTTTGTGTTTTATGCACATTTCAAAGGTGCCACCAAACTTGGCAAGGCACCAGAAAAATCAGCACTTCACTGTTGGACAATTTGTAATCCAGCACAATGTTCTCAGGTGGCACTATGAACTCCTGATATAGTTTTCCGGAAAGTCCAATATGTGTTTTATAAGAAAATTCAATACAGCCAGTTGTTACGTTACATTCAAATTTGTATTTATTGTTTGACCTTGTGCCCTATTTACAAAGTTAAACATCAACAAAAAGTCACCTTAGGGTGTGAATTCCTCAAAGGCCAGACGTCTGGAGCAGTTCAATTACATAATATTACACAGCCTAATTAGCAGACATTCAGAAAACAATGCCACTTGCTTGATTGGCCAGAAGGTCCAGTCAGTAGACAGATCTGATAACAGGCTCTGGATATGGCTGACTCCAGCTAATCACTGTCCTCAGACTTCATTAGGGTCAATTACATCTTCACATGTGTTTAGTCAGCAGAAGTACACAAAAAACGATTGATGAATCACCCTGCTGCAATGTTATTGGTTCATTTTCATATGTATTTTCAAATTGAGGCTTAACTACTGGCATACGCACCCCACCCCCCTTATAAGACATGTGTTCCGTCGCTGTGATTTGGACTTGCAGAGTGGTGAGAAGTCTGTAATATCCAAAAAACGGTTTGTTCCATTCAACTGCAGTTTTGCCATACACGTATTTTCAGTAATTGTTTCAAGATAGTTGAAGTAAAATGCGTCCTCCGTGATTGTGCAATGACTATAGCGTGCTTCCGTTGCCACGCTCTCTAATTGTCACACTGTCAGTTTTCCCATTGGCGACCATGTTAATGTTTTGTGTGATTATAAGAAAACGTGACCTATAAAGTTTCTTAAACTTCTCACCTGCTGTTATTATCATCTCATTGACATGCTGGTCGAGTTTAGTCAAAATCTAATATCTCTAGCTCTTGCAAAATGCCTGTATGTATGACACCGTCAATATTTACAAATGGATGCTGGCAGTAATCCTGTTAAATTGCTGCCAGATACCCTTCCGCTTAGTAAAATCAGTTAAAAAGACACCATTCTACTGTCAACAGCTTCTACAATCACATCTACAAATCTGACTACTCAAATGCACTTATGTCAGAGCAAGTGAATATTGTAAAGTCATTTCTCAAAAATATACTGCACTCTTTTTCGTGTCCTAACCCCTAAAGGCCATCAGCAGTGTCCAGGGAGTGCACTGGACGGCAGTGATAAATTGTATCCTTGTCAGTAGGGACAGACAAAGGTCATACCATCCTATGTGGTTTCAAGTAGTACCTCTAGGGGGAGCTGTTGTAGGCACAGCAAGTTACCTGATTTGGTCTTCTATTTATTTGCATTCAACAAAATATCCCCAACTTCCTATCAGCTTCATAATTGAATATAGTAAAAGCAAAATTGTGATCAATCAGACTTCTGTAATTTTTACCTATGCAAATCTATGTTGATTTAATTTGTGTAATGCAACTGCACAAAATATCTTGTTGATAACTCAGCGAAGGGAAAGGAATTGGAACATTTGCAGAAGCATTGGCTTAAATATGTGTGACATCGCTGAAAATGAAAGTCTCTTCTCATTGGTAGCAAGAACCATATAATTTGTCATATATATATATATATATATATAAATGAAGGTGTAGCCATTGTATGTAGACTGTTGGGTGTAATATCACTGATATTAAAGTGAACAATGTCATTAATTGTCTAGTACATGGGTAATATGATCATACTAGCTACTGTGGTCAGCAAAGATGGTTCCTTCAGACCTTGCTAATATGGTCGCATCGTCTTCATCAAATATTTAGTGTCGTCCACACAGAGTGAAGCAGTGTGGAGATGATTTCTAGGAAGTAGTGGGCAGAGAAACCAACTCAGAAAATGTCATACGGTAAAGTCAAAAAAATTAGATGAAAATTACGTAGGGGAAAGTCTCCAAAACGAGATAACAACACAGTATAAATGTTGCAGGGGAAGTTGTAAAAATACGAAGGCGACATGGTGCAAAATGGCACAGGGGAAAATCTCAAAAAATGAGATGGAAAAGGTCACAAAATGTAATATGCTAGAAAAGGTCTTAAAAATAGATGGCAACAGAGGTAGAAAATGTCACAAGCCAGGGGATATTTCACGATGAACTGGGAACACTGTACAAAAGGCCACTTCTCAATACACCAACTGTTTCCTTAATTAAGTAAACATTCTTCAAAGAGCAGACACGTGGTGATCACAGACAGATTCAGACAGGATATTTAAGTACTGTCTCCCTCATAAAGTACCGGTAGACATTATTGCTTCATTCCAGGATTTTTCAATGAATATTTTTTTAATGACGGACAAATTCCGTAGGTTCTGGCAGGACCAATAAATTAGGAAGATGTGATTTTTGTCCCGTAGCATTTCATGTTTGTTAGACAACAGAAAAAAGACAATTGCACATATTACGACAATTGCATACAGAAAGACTAGATGCATTATGGCAGTTGCATCCGGACTAAACATGCACGCAAACCAGCTGTGGCTACTTTGTGTATGTGAAACTATGTCCATACGGACACAAGGATGAATAAGTAAATATTCAGCCAAGCGTGTGATGGGCAGGCTCAGTTTGGAGGAATACGGATGATACTTAAGGGTAAAGCAGGGGGACATGGGGACATGGAGACATGGGACGTTTAACTGAAGCAAGATGTCTGCTGGGACTACTTACTGATGTTGATGCGATGTCAGGAGAGCAGGGTAGATATCGACAGAGGTAGACATGGTGAGGACAGGGGAGCGAGGATGGAAACAAGGCTGAGGGATGGATAGATTGGTGAGGAAGGGTGGGGAAGGAGGAAGGAGGGTGGGGAGGAAGGAGGGTGGGGGAGGGAGGAAGGAGGGTAGGGGAGGGAGGAAGGAAGGAGGGTGGAGAATGGATCAGAGGAACCGGGGTTTGAATCCTGGAGCCAACCAACTGGTAGTTCAGTACACATTGCCACGTCAAAACATGGGCAATTCCGTTCACCCTACATTGCCTGTGTCTTTCGGAAGAGACACTATAAGCCATTGGTCCTTCTATCTGGTATCTGTGCCAGGGGAAATAAAAGATCCCACAGAGGGAAATGGAAAACCTGTCGTGGACTCAGTGAGCTGGGATCTCATTCTCTAAACTCCCATTTTCCTATATGTATATTGATGTATGAAAATGGACCCTGCCAATTAATAGTAGAAGGAAAGATAACATTTTGAAAAATATGTATCACACTGTCACACGAATCGTGTTTGTTGTAAAATGTATGACATCATGAGAAAACCATTGCAATCCATCGATGCATCGATGAATCATCGCAGTCCTTCATGTAATGCGAGATTAATTTATAGCATTTCGACAAGTGACCAACACCTTCCCTTGAGGGACTGTAGCAGACACTCCTGCATCATCGCATAAAAGGACAATGATTGAAACAGAGGCAGACGGCAGTCAGAGATCAGATGCACGGTACAGTGGAGGGCCCTAAGAGATTAATAATATTGATCTATCTGTCCAACACAGTTGCACGACACACACAGACCAGATGAGAAGACACAACTCACAGCTCTTGTCATTAACATGTACTCGTCCTAAAATCAAATCTTGGAAGCTTCTCATATATACCAAACCTTCCTAGTTTCCCAATATGGCAGGAGATCTCCCGATTTTGGGGTGTTTTTAACATTCTTCCAATCTCCTGCTTTCAAACAAAAAGCTTCCGTGTGGGCAACCTGATCCCAAATCCAAATGTTGGAAGGTTCTTACAGACATTCATACAAAGAATGGATCTCCTAATCCTAAACCCAAGTGTTAGAAACTTCTTATAGACACTCATACCAAAATTGAATCTGCTCATCATAAACCCAACTGTTAAAGAGCTCTTCCAGAAAGGCTCATTAACCAGCACTTCCTTAATGAAATCTGTGCACATCATTCCACAAGGGCAACACACAGTGAGCCTGCCAGTGGTTCGGTGGGTCTAGGGCAAGTGTCAGGTAGAATATATTGTAACTTGAATGTCACAGCCATCATTTATATAAATTATGTAACAATAAAAATATATGATTTATATATATATATATAGAAAATGGACCCCCATAGATTATGGAGCCCCACCTGGGTCAAAATTCTATAGGGTGGGTCCACATTCTATGATAGAATATGGACCAGCCGGGTCCATATTCTATAGGAAAAATGGACCCGGGGTCCATTTTCCATGGGGTCCATATTCCATATGACACAGGCACTCTTGTCAGGTGCAAGTATTGGTGCATTGGACACAGCAACAGGTTGTCATTAAGGCAGCAATCCACCCCCCCCCACGCCACACCTGACAAGTTCATAGCACAAGATCAAATCAATTATTAAACAAGGAAGCAAAGTGTTGCAAATTCCCTTCAATAGATCTGAGGATGAATGATACTGGCTTGGACAGTTGTCACTTGTATTAGAGGGGAAAATATGTGACGGGGTCAAATGCAAATATTCTGGCCATAACTGATCTCCAACAAAGAACTGCTGACACCAACTGCACGAAGTAACATGAATGACTTGATGGTTGCATAGCAAAACATGATTTATCTATTTTGTTGGTTTTGAGAAAAATTTACTTTTTGTGTTTCTATCTCATAGTTTAAATGGAAACGTATATCCAACATCAAAGAGAATGATAGAAAAGGTAGAAATGTTTTTTTGCAGATTTTTCAAAACTTTATATACCGGTAAATGAAATTTTTATTAAAACACAATATTTCTGTCACTTTTGTCAACACATGATATATCCATAATGAGCACCGTCACTACACATTGTGGCACGCTGGGCGAGGCAGAGCTGATTGACTGAATTGTATATTCCTATTCCCTGGTATTGCATTTTGGTAAAAAGACAGATGATGTTTATCGCATTTTCTTAAAACAAACACTCTTCTGAGTGGGTTGTTTAATTAAGAGGGATATTTTTGCATCTTGACATAAATTAGATATCAAACTAGCTCAACACGTAGTTAAACAAACAATCCCTGTTGAGACCAAATTTAAGAAATGGCATTTATTGCACTTGGCCATTAACTCCTTGACTTGATTACCACAACAAGATGGACCAGCCAAGTTTTATGAAAGGGTGATGACAGCCAAAACACCCTTGAGGTGGATAACTGGATGGAAAATAAAAACAACTATTTTAATACTGCATACTATTGCTATCTAAACACAAGGAGTATAACTACACTATAAACACATGGTGCAGTAGTTGCAGACTGTGTGTAATATTGGATGAGATTACTGTACGAGATCTACTCTATTGATGACCATTCAACGACCCTTACTCTTTAATGTTATGACATCGATGTGTGATTACAATATACATTACATGCAAGCAGATAAATTATGATTATCAGAAATTAATTAATTAATACATCCAGTCAGTGGAATATGTTCCAGACCCGAGGCTGCTTGAACAGGTGACGTAATATATATCATGTGACATGCACCAGTACAACGTTATCTCATCTCACCACAAGGAATCTCATCATCAATATATCCATAATTGAGGTGATTTTACCGGGTCACTGAGGAATCCTCTGTAATTGAGACACATTTAGCAGCACTAGAAGAGCACGTGATTTATAGGTGAATCCCCATGAGTCCTGAATATAGTTAATATACAGTTCATAATTGTATATACAGACACCAGCAAAAATGCCCATTCTCTGGATGGTTGTACACACTCAGACACAGAAGGTGGTTTCCTGAGGTATTCAGACATGACATTTTGAGTTATTTTTCGCAACACACATGATGTAAAATGTGCCCAGATGATCCGCAAGCAATTTGCGTAGCTCACAACAAGCATAGACACTAAACGTAATGACGTGAACTATCGAATTACGTCTATCTGTCCAGTACGAACCCAAAAACTGGCAAAAACACCTTAATCAGCAGGTTATGTTTTCAAAAAATAAGCTTGTTACTTTTATTCTTATGGGTTGTATATTAAACTAACATAAATTACAAACATATGTCAGCCTGATTATTTATCCTTCGGGACATAGTAAGTGTCACTCTTGTCCTCACCCATGTCATGACATTACCTGTGTCATGTCATGTCATGAAATGTGTCGTGTCCTATGTCATGTCCTGTGTCGTGTGTCATGTCTGACCTGTGCCATGTCCTGTGTCGTGTGTCATGTCTAACCTCTGTCATGTCTGACCTGTGTCATGTCTCACCCGTGTCATTTCTCACCAGTGTCATGTCTCACCTGTGTCATGTCTCATCTGTGTCATGTGCTGTGTTGTATGCTGTGTCATGTCTCACCTGTGTCATGTCCTATGTTGTGTCCTGTGTCATGTCTCAAATGTGTCATGTCCTGACACAGTCCTGTCGTGGCATGTCCTGTGTCGTGTCATGTCTTACCTGCGTCGTGCCGTCGGGCAGGTGTTCGAGGTCCTGCCAGTGCTTCACATCATCCACCAGGGTGCGCACCACGCCCCACCAACATGCGACATTGGAGCGCAGGGCAAAGCGCCTTTCTCTCAGGCGCAGTCGAGTCGACATCTCTCAACAGTGTGTCATCACCTGCTGACACTTAGTGCTGACACTTAGTGCTGACCAGTCTGACACTGACCACTGTCCAGCAGTCAAGCGTTGGGTCTACCCTTCCTACTCCGGCCATTATACGCTACACTGTGTATTGTGTGGCGAACAATTCTTTATCACACAGAAGTAACTCCACGCGACATCTCACAACAATATTTATAACTGACACGCCCCATTTTCCGTGGGAGTCTCGACAGTTTACACATGTCGACAGTTGTGTGGATGGATCACTAACACACCAGCTACTCCATTCATCAACACATGTAACCACTGACAGTGACACTGCGACAGTGACGCTGCAATAGTGACTCGACCCAATAACGCATCACGTGTGTGGCTTTGACGTAAGCCAAGACTCGACTGCAGTGACCAATCCCCTTTCAAGTAGCCAACCGATGCTCCCCGGAGATATTAATAATGTGTGTTATGTTACAATCAACATCAGTAATCACTATGCAGGCAAGAAGTGACAGAAACACGCCAGCCGCCATATGGCGCAGCTCAATCAGTGCCTCGCCGCACGGCCAAAGATTTAATTAACACAATAATGTGCGTGAGATAAGTGAATGCGGCCCATCGCAGAAATATGTGAAATCAGAATTCCCTGCCCCTTGCGAGAGCATCTCCGCTCTGTTGCCACGGCGATTTGTTTATTTACACATTCCTAGATTCGGTGGTGGCAGCCACCAAATGTCATTGCCATGTGAGCAGGAAATAAACAGCTACTTCCATGCCATTTCATTTCAGCCACAAATAACCTGACATTATATTACCAACGGGAATCGTTTGGCACATATTGCCTTTGTTGCCAATGCTGGATGCTCAGTGGAGAATGGATGATTGACAGAGCATGCCAATGCCACCAACTAAATAATGTAGATGCCTGCAGAATCTGAATGCTATGCTTGAAACAAGAATGTCTGTTTCACGTCATTCGTTTATAAATGACGGCACACAGAGCAGAACACCACAGTGCTCATCATCATAAGTATTTTATTACATACATATCCATACCTATATACACATATATATATATATATATATGTATATATATATATATATACATACATACACACACACACGTGATGTGTATGGGTCTGGTGTTATAGCACCACACTGATGACCAAAGGGACAGGGATCTGAGTTCATCTCTGGCCACTGGACAATTTTGTTCACACTACATTGCCTGTGTCTTTGGAAGAGACACAAAAAGTTAGTGTTATCTTCTACCCGATGCCTATGTCTGGCAAGTAATAAAAAACACACGGGTAATTAAAACCAGAGCGTGATCTTTATCTGTAAAACTCATTAGCTGTACCATTTTAATTACACCCGAAAATCAGATCCTGAATCATAATACGGTTAATGGCACACTTCTTGGTACATTTATTTTTAAATATGACAAACATTGCCCAGCCAGAAAAATTTATATCAAACATGTCAACCGTGAAAAGCCATGGTTCACAACGGGTTTAAAAAATGCCTGTCACAAGAAAACTGGATTATATAGAAGATTTCTGAAGAATAGATGGAATGAAACAGACGTTATAAAAAATATGGGCCAAGTGGCCCTGAAGCCCTTTGGACTAATACGTCTATATGTGACCCCGGCTGACCAAATGAGTGATAAGTCGGAAAAATTGTAACATTGTTTTCTTACATCCTTGTAAAGGTTTGGTAGGGTGCTTTACACAGTTTCAAAAAATATGACTGCTACAAAAATTGGCAAAGTTATGGAGCATTGAACATGGTAGGGATCAAAAAGTGAAAATGAAGAAAACGGCTGTTGAAGTTTTACATTATATATGCAAATGGATTGCATGGAAATATTACATGCACAACATTCAAATGTGGCACACAGTATGTAATATGTATGTTATGTTGCAATGATACACTGGAAGTACAAATGTGCTGCTACAAAGACTTATCAAGTTATGCCAGATTATGTCTTCATGTGTAAAACTAAGAGGACAGATTATCTGAGAGCAAAAGGTAGACTCACTGTTTGACACAGTTTAAAACCTACAGGCAACTGTCCAGTTTAACAGGGGTCTAGTGGCTTAATGCTGTCTGTTGACACAAGCTACTGCCAGTGACCAATTATAGATTAGTCACAGTTTCCATCAAACAATAGCAGGCAGAGAATCTTAGCTCCACAGTGTCATCATTGCTGAATAGATCAATTAAACCTGCCAAGTGGGTGACATTCTGCACAAGTGTTCATTAATCGTTAGTGATTGTTCAGAACACCAGACTGACCACATACCTAAACAAAGCGAATGTAATAGGTGAAGAACAGGCAGTGTTAAAATAGGGGTATTGGTTGAATTGTATTTGTCTCGACGCAAAAGGCTTTATTGTGCCTTCATCGATTATAAGAAAGCATTTGATTTAGTAGACCGGTCCTCCCTGTGGTCTAAGATAATTTCATGCGGTATTAATGGTATTGTGTTGAAAGTTGTATACAACATGTACAAAAATGCTAAATCATGTATAAATGAGGGCCAGGTTGTGTCAGCCTTCTTCTCATGTGTAGAGGTATGGCAAGGAGAAAACTTGTGTCCTTTGTTATTTGCTATTTACCTGAATAATTTTGAACACTGTTAGTCACAATTATAACGGACTTGACATGGCAGCTGGTGAAATTTACAACAACCTTAGTGAAGATGATGTAGAAAATGTATGTTCTACTATATGTTGATGACACTAGAATGATTCAATCAAATACAGATTTCTTGCTTGTGTATAGCGGAACTATGTGAACTCTTCTAATTGTTGACATTTGGTTGTTTCAGGTGTCAACTATATTGTGAATCTGTAATTATTAGTCTATATTGATACAATTGATTTACACAGTACCATGTCTACACAAGGCATGGCAAGCGTAAACAGAACAGTAGAATGCATTTTATATCAATAAAGTGTAGGATATTTCACTCTATAGTTGTCCAGAATATTAATTTTCTATGTTTGTCACCTACAGGTGACAGAATATTAATTTTCTATGTTTGTCACCTACAGGTTTTACAGACAATACATCTTTAACCAATAGACACCACAGTCACACCATTTTATAATAATTAAATGAACATCAAAATAAACACAACTTGCAATTATAGAAAATCAATAGTTTTGAAGATACAGTTTAAAAGTGTTAGGCAACTGTTCAGTCTAACAGGGGTCAAGTGTGTCTACTCTGCCTGGGTGCTGTGACCAATTAAAGATTAGTCAAGGTCTCAATGGACTGGGCTGTAGAGATTAGTCACAGCTGTTGACTTTGTGGCACAATACACAACATCTAATGTTGGGGGTGGTTTCAAGGGCCCTTCTCAAAACTACATCACTAGATAATGTAAACCTTTTGCACTTTGGGGGCCCCTTAGAATGATTCAATCAAATACAGATTTCTTGTATATAGTGGCAGCACCCTAAGATACATCTATGCAAAATTAGAAAAAAAGTTGCTGAACAGTTTTTGAAAAAATAGGCCAACTGTTACATTTTTACCAGTTTTGGGGTCCTTGGAGGCCCTAGGGAGCCCTTAAAATTATTCAATCAAATACAGATTTCTCGTGCATAGTGGCAGTGCCCCACGATATGTCTATGCAAAATTAGAGAAAAAGTTGCTGAACGGTTTCTGAGATACGGCAGCTAACGGCGGACGGCGGACGCAGAGTGATGGCAATAGTCCCTTGGACCTTCGGCCAAAGGACTAAAAATATGAAAATAAGGTAACTACAATTCTAAGAAATGCTGAAAAATCATACTACAACAGACTGTTAGATGACCAAAAACAAAACAGTAAAGAAACATGGGATATTTTTAAAACAATTATAAATAAACGACGGAGTGAATCTTCTTACCCTGATTGTTTTAAAACTGAAGGTATGAAAATTACTAATGAGAATGACACAGCAAATGGATTTAATATCTTCTTTGCAAATATTGGTAAAGAATTAGCTGCAAAAATAGATCCACCATTAAATGGCACATCAATCCATGATTATCTTGATAACAGAAATACAAATAGTATGTTCTTGAGCCCAGTCAATGAAGAAGAATTCCTTCGCATTGTCAGAACATGTAAAAACAAAACTTCAACAGATAGTAATGGCATAAGCATGAATATTGTAAAGAAAACCACACAAACTACAATAAACCACTGACAGCAATATTGAACATGTCCTTTGAAACTTGAAAGTGGAGTTTTTTCCTTCCAGCATGAAAATATCAAAACTTATTCCCACATTTAAAAATGGCTCAAAAACATAATTTAATAACTACAGACCAATGTCCGTGTTGTGTCAGTTCTCAGATACTTGAAAAACTCTATAATAAAAGGCTAGAATAATTTATTGATAAAAAGAATGTTTTGTCAAACAACCCATATGGATTTCGATCCTCGGTGTCTACCTCACATGCACTGCTTGACTTGGTAGATGAAATCAGTCTTTCACTGGATAAAAAGAAATACACATTGGGTGTATTCGACTAAAACAGCTTTTGACACTGTAAATCTATACTGATAGAAAAACTCAATTCCTGGGTCAAGAGCTATCTATGTGACAGAAAGCAGTTTGTCAAAACAGGTGAATGTTCATCTGATTTAGTAAAGTCTCATGTGGTGTACCGCAAGGTTCAGTGCTAGGACCTAAGCTATTTATCTTATATATTAATGATATATGTAATGTATCACAACTCCTGAAATATGTTCTACCTGTAGATGACACCAGTGTTTTGTACTCCGATGCAGATGTACATAGTCTTATAAGTGTAGTCAACTGTGAACTTGATAAACTGTACATACGGTTCAGTGTAAACACGTTGTCATTGAATGTATCAAAAACAAATTATATGGTCTTTGGCAACAGCAGAATAAATTGTGATATGGACATAAAAATTGACAATAATCAAATTACTAAAGTCAGTAAGACCAAATTCCTTGTTAGATGAAAAAATGACTTAGAAAGATCACATAAATAATGTCACGACAAACCTGTCTAGAATAACTGGAGTGATGTACAGAGCAAGTCATGTCCCAGGAACTACGAGCTTACTTTCTTTACATTACTCACTGTTCTTACCTATACTATGCTACTGCTGTGAAATTTGAGGAAATGCACGTATTACTAATCTGCACTGTATTACATTGATACAGAAAGTGGTGATCAGACTGATATGTGGTGTTGGTAGACTTCACCATACCAACATGCTATTTTATAGATGTAGAGTACTTAAATTTCAAGATTTAGTAGATTTTTTTTTAAATTTGCTCAATAATGTATAAAATAAATATGCACTTTTCTCCCTAGTTAAATGGCTCAGGAAATGTCTGAATATTTATAATTAACTTGTATATTACCAAAACCAGTGTTTGTCGGCACTTACCAGTTATTCGTGCAATATTTTGTACCAAACGCTTCATTTTATCCTATAATAATAATACATTTATTCGTACTAGAATTGTACAATTCAACTAAATCAATGTATATAAGTTACTGTGTACATAAAACAGTAAGCAATGAGCACAGCTCGTCAATGGCTAAAAAAGAAGAGCTACCCACATTATTTATATTATGTAATACATCTTTTGCAAATGAGACTCTACATACTAGTTCATCATCCAGCCCCTCCTGGTAGTGGTCTTGAATCATACCATAAAACTGATTAGACTTCATTCGAAAGAATGTCATGGCATCAAGTTTGTATTTGGACATGATATAGTTAAAACCTTTAGACATGTATGACCCACTACCTTGAAGGGCTAGATGAGAGAGCATTTTCAAACTGGAGTTACTGCATTTCAAGCAACTCTGCATAAATCGTACCATTCGATTCATAATTTGAATTTGAATCAGTAAACAGTCTGCTAAAAGTGGCACCATATTACAATGCGTGCAAACTGGTAGATTAAACAGTTTTCTGATACCTTTGCGCCACGTAGTATAAAACAGATCAAGATGTTTGTTTTGTAAATTCCACAGACATACACCATAGAAAGATGTACAGTACGACATATATAATTGACGTTTTATGTTTATATTACAAAACCCAAAATTAGCAGATAATGCATTTACACACCATATAAAATCATGACACATATCTTTTACCATAGCCTGGTGAGTGTCAGGACCAATATTGTGGCCTAAATGCAACCCTTTTTTACTATGTTTCACTATTAAACCATCAAAGTAAAATGGGCAGTCGGTACCACTGCCATATTTAATAAGTTGACATTTTGCCGGGTTGAATTGTAAATCATATTCAAATGCAAATTTTAGACATATATCACACATTTTGTTCAATGCATATATCGATGGAGCTACCAAAGATATATCATCAGCATAGCCAACAGCACCATAGTACTCATGACCAATCATACAGCCAAAACCAGACATGCAGAGTCTTGTTAACATTTCATCAATGTAGATTGAAAATAAAATGAGGGACAACACCCCGCCCTGCTTCACACAATTGGTAGTGGAGAAATGCAATGACATGGAATCATTCCATGATTCATTTAAATGTTGATTAGTGTTCATATAAAGTAAACATCTGATTAAAAGGGGATTCATTCCTCTATCCATCAGTAAGTTAAAAAGTTTAACATAATTTACTTTATCGAATGCTTTAGTCGCATCTAGTAATAACACGTAAACATCCGATTTATTCTGCTGGAAATAGTTCACAGTCTCCATTAACGCAAATGTACATTTAGCTGTAGAGCTCTGAGGTTTGAAACCAAACTGTAGATCACTTGTTTTAAGAGCATCAGAACTTGTTATCATTATAACCCAATCAAATATTTTCGACAGAGGGCTACTGAGAGCAATGGCTCGATAGTTGTCAGAATTATTTGCTGATTTCCTCTTGTTTTTTACCAGAGGTTGAATTGTTGATATATTAAAACCATCCGGGGTATATCCGTGATATACCATTGCTGTGAATAGCAAAGAAAGAAAAACATGTAATTTGATAGGTGCATGAATAAAGTGGTCGGTATATATAACGCCGTATCCATCACATTTGTTACTCTTAACATGATTAATGCCATTCAAAACATCATGCACCGTAATAGTATTTTCACCTTCGTTACAATGTGCATCTACTTTACTATGTATGTTTTGTAGCAATGACGTCATGTCTGCATCATTATAGGCTACTGAATTATATAAGTCCTCATACTTAGTAGCAAAGTGTTTAGAAATATTTTCGTCTCCTGTCACTTCATCAACCATGTTGGGTAGCATATTATTGTTCTTTGTAACTTTACCTACTTCTTTCCAGAAGTCCCTACTTTTATTTCCAAGTAACGCTGTCGCCATACTTTCTTTTTTAACATTATCTTGATTACGTTTAACAAAACGAACTGCTCTGTGATATTGAGAGCGTGATCTATGCATGACGTCAGCAATAACAGCATTGCGAGGAGAGCCACAATCTTTCCACAATCTATGTAATATCTATAGAAAACTGTTCAGGGGTATACATCTATAACAACTTTCTTCAGTATACCCCTTTTTCTGACATAATAAGTATTTTATGTACCTCAGACATTGTATATATGTATATATATATATAATATTGGACAAATAAAACATATTATTATATTTGTATTATTAAATTATCATTATTATTATAAGGGTGTTGGCTTTGAGTGTATGAAAGCAGTTTTGTGTCATGATGATGTCACCTGATAAATGTAAAGTTAATAGTTATTTTAAATTAATTAATAGGAGATGGCAATTCATATACACTTTAGTATTTTATACATTATAGCATACAGAATTGGTCTGATGAAATATGAAAAATAATTTACCTAAAATATGTTTTAAATTTTTACAGTAGAATTTATTATTCATTCAACAATGTATAACAAATTGTCACTAAACAAACTCCAAATAGCATGTGAGCAAGGATGCTATTAGCTTAACAAAAGTCCAACAAAATGTCCTTTATGCATGGTCAGTTTCTGTCATAGCAACCTCTGTCAGGTATGTTTCAACAGAATTCATATACTCACATGTTAAACAAATTCTATCATTTATGCAGTCAATTAATAATTTCTCCATTGATTAGTTGTTCTCTCTGAGAATGAGTACCGGTAGTATTCTGCCAACACTGCCCGCCGGCTAATATGAACGGAATAACCCAAAAAAAGCAATTGCTAATTAGGTACTGAGTTCAGTCACAATCAATACACAACTGGCTATGAAATTATGAAATTAAAAATGGTCTGGTTAGGTGCAGAAGATGGGAGGTAGAACAGACTCACTGGCAACACAAACCCCATCACTTCATGCATTACTGATGCAATGATGAAGCAACCGTCTCGGTTGAGTGACCACAGTCTCTTGTAGCCATTACTACATGTGCAACAAAGCGGAAAATAAAATCTAATTATGGATTGTGCGACTTCAAACACGGTTTTCTGTCAACAAATGGGTTACCAGGTACCTTCTTCCTGTGGATTTATTTTATTGCCTAGCACATAAATATTGGTTTATCCACCACGTTCAGTAGAGGTTCTTGCTATTCTGTTCATTATGACGATAACATTTATTTAAAATATTCAAACTAAGAAAGAATCTATGGTATAACTGAAAATATCAAACACATAATAATAAATTAATATATAGACATGCCACATTTTATGGATTTCTTGTATAAAATACAGTTTTTTTAAATTAATATAATGGATATATATGTATCCCCTTTTAAGACAGCTTGGTCTCAAATGCAAAAATCATGATAAAGAACATATTTTCTTATAACTGGCATTTAAGTATAAATTTAAATGACAAGCTCATACATATTTCATAAGAAATATACCATTCAACAGCAAATACTGGTCTGATATTATTGCTAGGCAGATTTCCAACAAAACGCATATTTTACATACAGGTAAATGACGACACTCAGTCAAAATAGGAATACTATCGGCTGGTTAACCAACAAAAAACATAATAGCACATATTTAAACAGAATGTCAATTCAAAAATACAGATATCAATTAAGAAAATGTGGATTGTGACACGGAGCTGTAACATTATCTCAGTGAATATAATATATCATAAATATAACATAAATATCACAAAGCTTAGTCTCACACTATTGAGAATATCAACATATAATACACCTGACATCAGGCCTGGGGTAATAGTAATATGTAATAGTAACAATTACAAATACTGAAGTAATAGTAATAGGTTGAGCAAAAACTCAATGTAATAGTACACGTGAAATAGAAAGCAATGTAATAGTAATTGATGTATATTCCTTTTATATTACTATTGAACATTTGAACCCAATTTCAACTACATAACAATCATTTCATTAGGTTGTAGATTCCACTAGTTTCTCAGGTTTTATTGTTGCTCCCCCTTGTTAACTTGAGCATGGCCCTGAAGATTTACCCAACAGTTTATGAGCATTTACATAGCAAGAGACACTGACTGGTACAGTGGGACTGCTGCATTGACTAAAGGGATTAAACTGGGCTTTCATTGCTTTGAACCCAGTTCTGCCAAGATGCTAATTACCCTTTTCAAGTAAGCCTAACTACTCTTTTCAAGGTTTAGTGATTGCCTCCATGGTGCACACAATTCAGCCTAAACTACAGTGGGTGTGAAAAACATACTATGTATTTGTACTTGAGCCAGTAATTAAGTACCAAGCTGCAGTAGAGCAATGTGATTTAATTACACTAATAAAATCCACCAAGTTATGTGGCATTGATAATTGCTTTTGTCTTTCATTCCAGTATGGTATTTAAATATAAAATGGAACATATATATTATGTTCTATCCTTAGTCAATATAGTTAATAGATTGTTCTAAATATGGCATATACTATTTTTTTGGTAAATATTTATGATTTTTTATACTTTATAATACTTCCCTAATGATGATGAAAGTTCTTGACATTCTCAAATATTACTTAAAATACTCTGTGCATGGGTATCAATAAATGTCTTGTTTAACTTCTTGAGACTGTGAGTCAAACAATTGTACTTACTGTATTTATGCATACATTGCATTATACCATAAAATGTTTGCATAAAAATGTAATAGTAATAGTAATTGCTTCAAATGTAATAGGAAGAATTCAACACGTAATAGTAATAGCAAGGAAACAAAGTAATAGATTACATTGCAATGTAATTGACCCCAGGCCTGCCTGACATCACCACAAATATTGTATAATCATATTTAATATCATACACAATGCTAATATGATCTATACACAACCCACACATCCCCTCATGTCCATTGATTCCCAGAGAAATCATTCGTTCAGTGCGTAAACAGCAAAGCAATTGATTGTGAGGCCCCAAAGCTCAGACTGACTGTCCTATCAATCACCAACAACAGAAATTGAAAGTTTCTGAGAAATACCCAAGAGTGATGGGCTTCATCTGGCCAGCTGATAAGACACAATACACAGAGCAATGGCCCAACAGTGCCTCAGAAGGATTCAGTTGGCTTTGTGTCCACCCACAAGCCATTCCAAGTCCCATCTGTTCAAACAAACTGGCTTTTGGGAGACTACACCTTTTATGAACTCATCGTTTGTGTGTTCTGATAAATGCAACACACATTGTCAAATATTTATACAGTATTATTATTTATAATAATGTACTATTAATAATAATAAAAATGTTGTATGACACTAACTGTTATGGTTTCATTTTGTTTACTTAGTTTTTCAAACTGTACAACATATGCTAATCTGAAATCCTTATTAGGTATTTGCAGTTTTAATTTATACTTAATTTTAAATAAATTGTATGTTGTTTAATGGTATAATTTGCAGTATACTTTAATTTAGTGCACTACAGATGTTTACTTTACTATGAACAGCATGTCCCAAATAAATGTTTTATACATTATTATGCACCTGACATGTACAAATATGTACAAACATGTTATAATTATGTCGTATTGGAGACTCAACTCACTGCCCGGAAATTTCAGGAACTCAAGAGGAGTCAAGACAATTAAATATAAACTCTGTCCAGAGTAAATCACTAAAATAGTGTATTTTATATTTGATACTGGAGAGATATGGACAATAAGTCACATATATAACCAGATGACAGTTTAATTAATCATCCTAGCTGGAAAAATGCATTTATACCGTAATTATATGTTATTTTCCAATACACACATGAACACGGACACACACACTTGCAAAGCAAAAAGTATGAACGTATTTGGTGCTGCCATCTAGGGATTATAACTGTTATCATAGCTACATCAGCTAGTGACACTTGGTGATCAATAATGTACCACTTTCTACCACACTGACATTCTACAGATTTCTCTATCATTATTTCCAGCTGTTACAAAATAAAATTATTAATGGGAGCAACTAGTGGGACATGTGTGATAATAGAGGACACTGTGTGATAATAGAGGACACTGTCTACACTGCACAAGGTCACTAGTTGAACATAGCAGTCAACGATGAAGATGGTGCCAGCAGGCTTGGGTTTAAAAGGCAAATACCGCAATAACATTTTAAATATTTGAAACAATGCAAATGCACTGGATTAAATTCTTAATTGAATTTGAAGTGAATAGAATTGATCAGAAAACTGCATAAATTTGAATTGAATTGAATAAAATAAAAACAGATTCAATTGGAATTTAATCCTACAAAGTAAGATGAATTGAATGAATTGATCAAAACGGAAAATAAATTTACAACATTTTTCTATATAAATTGACACATATAAACTACAAAATGTATGTTAAATTGCAACATTTTCGGATGTGATTTTTTGGTCATAGACCAAAATAAAATAACCACCAGCAGAACTACCAGTATTTATATGGCAGAACTACCTGTATTTATATGGCAGAACTACCTGTATTTATATGGCAGAACTACCTGTATTTATATGGCAGGACTACCTGTATTTATATGGCAGGACTACCTGTATTTATATGACAGGACTACCTGTATTTATATGGCAGGACTACCTGTATCTATATGGCAGGACTACCTGTATTTATATGGTAGGACTACCTGTATTTATATGTATTAATAACTTTATTTCGACACTGAAATCCAAAGTAGAACCCTGTTCAGTAGTGTTGACAATAGTCGTTAGAAATTAAAATAAATAAATATAATAATAATATAAGTAAAACATATAAATATGTATAGCTAAGGCTTTGTTATACAACACTGAACTTGAGAAACTAAATCAAAGATGACATTGATGTAAATTATATTATGTATCATCAGTAGTAAAAATAAGTATATATATATATATATACATAAATATATAAAACAACTATATAGTAAATTACAAAATATATTATATATATATCAGTTAATTAATAAATAATAAATAACTACAGTAATACATTAGTTTCAATTAAAATTTCAAATAATAAAATATATATGGGGAATGATTACTAAAGTATAAAATTATGACAACTAAACATTAAAAGCGAGTTTAAAATAGTAACAAAAATTATGACGAGCTTTAAATGTGTCCATGCACTGTATCAGTCATAAATCTTCCGGCAAGGCATTCCAGAGAGTCGGTCCTGTGCACGAGAATGAGCGACGGCCGTACCGCTCAAGGTTGTGCCACGGTACAGTTAATAGTCCACAGTCAGTTGATCGAAGTGCACGGCGCAGCGCATATGGTGAAATCAATGACGCGAGGTAGGCCGGCATCTTGTCGTGAAGGGCGGTGAACACGAGCACGAGTAACTTATACTGGATGCACCACTTCACCGGCAGCCAGTGCAGGCTATACGGTGCTGCCGTGATGCTCTGTCGATCGCCCCGCCTAATACGTAATACGACTCTGGCCGCAGAGTGTTGTACCATCTCAAGGCGGTGGAGAAACCGGTCGGATATTCCATACAAAATAGCGTTCCCGTAGTCTATTCTTGAAGTAACAAGACACTTGGTTGTTCCGGTCGTTAGTGTGTCGCGTATACGTAAGATTCGGTGCAGGTGGTAATATGCACCCCGGCACGCATTTGCTACTTGTGCCGCCATCGAGAGGTCGGCATCAATAATAAAACCGAGATCTCTGACGACAGCAGATGTTGGCACTAGCTGACCGCAGACATCAACATGTGTTAGTGTTATTGGCGCGCAGAGGGTGGAGGATTTGATGACAATGGCCTGCGATTTAGACCGGCTGAGTATTAGCCCATTGTCGCAGAGCCAGACGTTGACATCTCGAAGACAAGCCTCCATACGCGCAAGTGCTTCTGCATGATCGGTTGGTGGAAAGTCGACGTACAGTTGAGTGTCGTCAGCGTATAGATGATGTTGTGTACCATGTTGTAGGAGAACTTTCGCTAGTGGCGCAATGTAAACATTAAATAGCATCGGTCTTTGGACCGACCCTTGTGGAAAACCAGTCTTCATGACACTGATCTCCGATGTTTCTTTTTTGACGAGTACCACAGATGTTCGGCCATGCAGGTAGGACGTTAGCCAAGCATGTGCTGCACCACAAATGCCATAGCTGTGCAGGCGTCATAACAGAATAGTGTGGTCGCACCAGAAGTACACCTCGACGTGCATCAGTCAACTGCGCCACATCGTTGTGGATGCGCAGAAGCGCTGTCTCGGCGCTATGATGTGGACGATATGCGCTCTGGTAGACTGGATATATGCCGTTTACCTCGAGGAAGTGCTGTAGTTGTTGTGCTATGAAACGCTCTGCTGTCTTCGCTACAAACGATATGTTCGGGGCGATAGTTAGAGAGTACATTGACATCATAGTTATGTTTCTTCAGTACTGGTATCAAAACAGCGTGCTTCATCGCCTGTGGAACCACAGAAGAAGATGTAGACGCATTGATTATACGTGTTACCACTGGAGAGAGAGCATCAACATGCCTGTTGAGGAGCGGATCAAGTTCGCATGACTTGGCATCGGATGCCAACACTATCTTTTTGACATCTGTCGGCGACGTAGCCTCAAAGTACATCAGTGGAGACATGACATCTATTGCTAGATCGACAACCGGCTGCCGAGGCAGATTGCACAGGAGCACATCAATCTTCTCGGTGAAACTTGTCTGAAAGCTAGATGCAAGTTCAGAGTCAGTTGCCATATCGCGTGTTAAAATCGCCACACACGACAGTCTCACTAGGATGGGCCGAGGTGATAAGCAACACCTTCCCAACATCATCCAGGAAGGAATGGAAGTCAGACGATGGCGGTTGGTAGACGACTATGACATGCATGGTGCAACCAATACGAATGTTCCACAAAATAACGTGAAACGCCTCACTGGCATGTGTGTCAATTTCAAAACGCGAAACAAGTTGCAATGTTTTTTTAAACAGAACTCCTACACCAACACCACGACGAGCCCCATTACGCCCCTGATGGACTAGTGTGAAGTCATCTCCACACAATTCAGACAGCTGTTTCGTCATCTCCCAGCCGGGTTTCCGTCAAGGTCCAGTTGGCACTCATCAATGTAATTGCGCACGAGCAACGCTTTGTTTCGAATTGATCTGGCATTGATCAGGGCGAACTTCATACGAATGTGAGGCACAGTGGACGAATGGCTACCTGAGCACCTCGACGTCAGTTGAATCAGATTTTCAGTGTTTATACCAGTTTGTTTACCAACACAAGTGACCTGATGTTGTCTACTGGCAACTCTGGTAATTGACCTGGATCATCGTCGTATTGCGGCTGTAGTGCCACGTCGTGTTGGTGGTCGACACAGATGCAGTCTTTCAATTGTTGCCATTCAACGGGTGACTAGGCGGCTGCATGCATCTCCTTAAGGCCAGACACGGCAGGTAGATAGGATTATTTTTTAATTTGTGCAAACAGTTCAATTTTTTCTGCCCAATGCATGAAATGGGTCCTACTGAGTAAAATATATATTGAACTTTTTTTCAGCCAGACCCCCGTTTCCATGGTAACAAACAAAATGGCTGCCATTTTGAGCAAATATTGGCTAATTTGGAAAAGCTGCCACTTTTTATTGAATCCATATATAGGTATAATTCTTGCAAATCCATGTTCTCTATAGAGTCTATTGTGCAATGATCAGAGCATTTTTTGAAATGTTGTTTTTATTTTTTAAATAATTTTTTGGTAAAATACCAAAAAAAATATTGTTTTTTTGCAACAAATATGGCTATATCTTTCAAACTATTCATGATTTAAAAAAAGTGTCTGATCATTGCACACAGTGGAATATGCTGAATGCAACACTGAAAACTTTATTTACATAGCATAATTATTCCAAGAGATATCCCGTTTCCAAATGCAGAAATTTGAAGAAAAATGTTTTTGAGAAAATGGCTGTCAAAGATTGCATAATGGATTTCATTACATGATATCGACATGCTTGATCCATGACTAAAACTCACTTAGAGGTATGTAATTGTCATAGAAGTTAACTTTATTGATAGTATGCATACAAAGGAATAATAATCTGGCAGAAAACCATTTTCAGTATTTTTTGTCAAAAAACACCATTTCACCTGGGGTGTCTGGCCTTAAATAAAGCAGCAATGTTCTGCAATTTTTCGGTACGGTGCGCAGGGAGCTTCGTACCGTGTAAAGTTCAAACCAGTTGATAGCCAGCCACGCCAGGATAAAGGCCAGTTTTAAACGTCAATATAAAAACGTGTGATCAAAGACATAAACAAGTCACAGGCCTTGCACTTATGTTCGTTGTACATTCATGGTTGATAATACACAGCACAAAGACTATCCAGAAACTAAGCGCGTACATAAATGAAGGTATTAGTGAGACCAGGAGCAGCCACATGTACCAGCGTTCAACCTCGTTTAAGAATGGGTTACAATTATTTGTCTATCAGTTCTCTGCTCTCTCTGTCCCTGTGTACCCCATTTTATTCTTGGTAAATACACCAAAAATGGAATTGAATTGGAATTAATAAAAGTGAATTGAACCCAGGTCTACACACAGGTATACATGATTGCATTTAAATGCAATTATTTAAGATTCATTCTAATGTAATTATGGAAAGACACCAGGCAGTGCGCTAACAAATGCATTTGAATAGTGTTCAAGTGGTTTTTGCGGGTAAAACTAAATAATGGCAATAAAGCGTAAATCAGAATACATCAACTTTACTCTCCAACATGCACAGAATAAATTGAGTGCATCTTATTCCAATCATTAATAATGTTGCCCTACATGTAGCAATCAATGGTAATTTGTTAACAGCCAGGTAGCAATAGACCATGTACAAACAACGGAAAAACTCTTATTCAAACAACATCTCAGATGATAGCTTTAAGTTTAATACATTTTAATATTATAATATGGCATATGATTGAAATGTGTAGTTTTTATTGTGTTATGTTAAGTAACACATGTACTGTAATATTACCGGTATAATCACCTACGTAATGTATTCTTACTTCATGTTTTAGTTTGTAAACACCCCTGAATCTATTTGTAGAGATATGTGGTGTCTAAATTTGATTTGATTTAAGTTTTCAGAAAAAAACCTGCTCAATTATGTGTTATGGTGGCGTGCTCTATACATGTCTAACACACACACAGAAAAGGAGGAGACCACTTATAAATAGAGCTACAGCCTATATATTTTGATGGTAGATACTGACTTCTAAATAAGCTAAGCTGAAGTCTAGTTCACGAAATGGACACCAGGTGGCAACATTGTAGTTTTTTTACAGAATACCAGGTGGCAGCACAATTGGTTACACAAATTGTCCAGAAAACAAAATGTTATACATGTCACTGACAATGATAATCTTTAATTACATCACGGATTTTATCGACGCCCTGCACTAACCGCCCATGTATATGAATAAATATATCAACGTCATACATGTGCATGAAAATATGCCTGTTTGCATTAATATTTTTTTGAAATGGCAAATATGCGTGAGATTTACAACTTGATGCGTGAGTGCGTGAGATAGACGCTAAATGTGTGAATCTCACACCAAATGCCTGAGACTTGGTAGCTCTGTTACCTCGGTAGCTCTGCTACCACTGTCAGTGTGAGCACTGTGACTGTGAGTGACTCACTGACTGTGAGTGTGACAGTGTGAAAATGACAGATCACAAATGTAGGTTTGTCAAGGCAAACCTACATTTGGGTAAGCTATCGATATGCCAATTGCCAATTTGTCCATTTGTCATCCTGAGCTTGTTTATTTCGATCTTGCTAACATATTGTAAAATAATTCCGTGCCTGTGGTCGGTTCTTTAGGCCGTGATTCCGTGAGGCGTGACACTCACTAAGTTACACTGTCCCCGAGTCCTGACAGTTTTTAATTTCCGTGCTGTCCATCCAGGGTTTTAGTTATTAATGTCGCTGAATTAAAATACGAAATCAGCGCTGACATTTAATAAAAATGATATTCATTACAATGTTCTTATAAAATATGTCTTACCTTTGGTGTTCGTATGTGCTCCATTTTGTTTGCAAATAATCGATATTCTGAAGTTCTAATCTTGTCAACATTATCATTTCCTTCCACGATTCCATTAGAGCTTGACACTTTGTCATCAGCGTCCCTTTTTCATCTAGCAGAATTAACTGTTTCGGGCCCACCACGCGGCGCCACCATGACGTGGTGTGACCTCGCGTTTGCCGCACACAAGAGAGCCATGCAGACATCAAGCTGTGATCGGTGTCAACATTTTCAGTGGTTACACGGATTATGTACACAAAGTCCCTTATCATAAACAGCAGCAATGAGCTACCAAAAATTAATGTTGACTTTGAAGCTGCATATCCACATTTTATAATGAAATTTACAATAGAACTCCGTGCAAAAAAAAACTTACAACTGCGATCGGCCAAAACTACTGCTGGATAGTCATCAAAAGTAATAACCATAATTGCCAGCTTGAACGAATGCAAACAATGTTATCCAAATGATATCTTTAGAGTTTCAAGGTGTATATATTGGCATATATCACAATAAAATAATATTCAACCTTGGCGTTTTGGGCAATTTTTCCTCCTTCATGTACATCAGTGATGGTCATAGAATTTCGACTAATTTCTTCATTCATTGATCGAATGGCAAATCTTGTCCAAACACTGCCGGAAGGGTGTATGCACTGGGTGGCTGATGGCTGGCATGATTTTAAAAGCTGTCCAACTAAGTTAACAGACGATTATTGTATTGGTAGGTGTGACGAAAGCGACGGTGCTATAACGGCAGACCTTTCGAACTTATAATTGTCATAACCCAGGTGACAATGCAGTGCGTCCAAATCCGTGAAACAGCATGCAGCATAATTTGTGTTGAGGTGCATGTGGTAAATATGTAAAGAATTTAGAACAATAGCACACATAGTATAGATATTCTTAATTACTGAATGTTGCAAGTGCTCCTAAATGTCAATTTATATGCAGATGTATCTAAATCACTATAGCGGGGAGGGGGGTTGTGTACGATTTGGGGCCATCTGGATTTGGGAGGCATATCCTCTACACAGAGAGACCTTTGTATAAGAAGGTTAGCGAAAGTTCACTGGCACGTACCCTGCCAATATTCCAGGAACCCCTCGCCGGGGAAAGAATTTCTGTGACAACCGGAAAGATTGTCATAATATACATACGCCGTGAAACTCTACTCGGTGAGTAATTCCGGCTGCGATAGCGTCCTGACCACAGCATATATGATATACGCCGCTTTCTGATGTCCTCCTTCGCTTTCTTTTTGCTGGTCTTGCATATTTCTGCGTTCTCTGTTTGTTTTTACAGTCGCCGTTATCCACCATTTCTCGTCATTTCTTCATTAGTGCTCGTGTCGGTGACGATATTCTCGTCACTGCATGCCTGTTGATTGCTTTGGCCACACTTGTTGCGCTTAGTTTTCGCTCATGGTGTCGATGTCGTCTAGTTCCTGTAGTGTCTCGAATCGATTTCGCAGTTCGAGTTGGAATTCGATCTTTTTTTCGATTTGTGTGGTATCTACACTCGGTGGTCTCTTGTTTATTAACTTCTTCCTTTCAGCCTTGACGTCCAGTTTGATGTTGCTCATTACCATTCTGTGGTCATTTCCGATGTTGACTTGGTTGATGACAGTTACGTCAGTGACCATGTCTGGCTTGTTTGTCAGGATGTAGTCAATTTCGTTCTTCGTTTCTCCGTTTGGGCTTGAAACATGGTATTCATGATTTTGTACTTTCTTGATGTTGCCCAATCTACAAAGGTGTCGTCTCTTTCGTTTCTCGTACCTAGGCCAAATTTGCCTGTTGCCGTTTCCAAAATGTTTGTTTGTTTCCCTACTTGCGTATTAAAGTCTCCCATCACTACCGGGTAGTGGGTTGGCTTTTCTAAGGTCTCATCCATGTCGTTGTAGAAGTTGTCTGTGTCTGTAGCAACAGCCAATATCGGCCACCATACTTCATGTTTACATTTGTCCCAAAGCATGATGGGATACGACATGTGATGTCAATGTCAAGTTTGTGTTGAATAAAGATGGTTCAGCGTCTGTCAAAAAGACTCACTTACGAATTCTATATGGTGGCAGCGGGTTTTAAAACACCCACAGTCGACGCTAATACAACAAGGTAAACATGAGCATACCAAGGGAGAATCCTACGGTTCAGCCAGCGCAGAATATTGCGCCCACTGGCATCCAGCTTGACATTCCACTGCCGGGAAAGTTCGATGGCGCAAATAGCCCTCAACAGGCTGAACTTTGGCCTAAGTGGCTAAAGCGGTTCGAACGCTATAGAGAATCAGGGCTGAAAAATAAGCCAAATGCAGATCAAGTCAGCATCCTACTCTACAGTATGGGGGACTGTGCAGACGATATACTGTCTACGCTGAAGGTAAACGAAGAAACCGATGCGTATGACGATGTGAAGATGGCGCTGAACGAATACTTCAAGGTAAGACGAAACGATAAAAGAACTCAGTCACCGAGTGAATCGATTGACACCTTTATACAAGACTTGTACAAGCTGTCAGAATTCTGCGACTACGGCAATCTGCGAGAGGATCTAATCAGGGATCGAATCGTCGTAGGCGTGTTCAGTGATGCTTTATCTGATACTCTACAAGGGAAGTCCGATCTGTCGCTGAAAAAAACGATAGAAATTAGCAGATAAGCAGAGGCAAGAAAACAAAATAGAGAATTTGTTAGAGAGAACACTGTTGCTAGCAAAACTGTTGATTTTGTCAAACCGTCTCACCCAATAAACTATCTCAAAGCCGGTACAAAGCACAAACCTAAGAACTACAACAACGCAAAAACAAATTCTGCTACAACAGGCACACACAACACAAGCAAATGGTGTGGCCGCAAGAGAATCTATTTGTCGCAATTGCCAAAAGAAAGGACACTTTCACTCTGTCTGTCGAGGTGTGAAACAACCGTCAAACCGGGTCAACGAAGTGCAACAGCTCGAGTGTGTCGACTTGCCGTACCTCGGTTATGTTGGGGCACGAGATGACACAGAACACTGGTCAGCTGAGGTGGAGGTCAATGGTCACGCCACAAAGTTCAAACTAGACACGGGTGCAGCTGTCTCTGTGGTCAGCGATCAAGAGGCGTGGCTTAATACAAAAAAGCTGCTACCGACAAAGCAAGCACTACGTGGTCCGGGTGGCACACTTCTACCAGTAATGGGAGTGATCAAGGCAAAACTGCGCTATCGTAACAAATCACTCCATGAATTGGTGTACGTCATTAGACACCAAGAATATTCTCTACTCAGTCGGCGAGCGTGTGTCGGTCTTGACTTGGTCGCACGTGTCGACAACGTCCAAGAAACAACGAGTCAGAAACCAAACTACCGTGCCGAGTACAGCTCTCTCTTTAAAGACATCGTTAAACTGAGAACCGAACATCACATCACGCTGTGCGCAGACGCCACACCAGTCTGTTTGTACACCGCAAGGAAAATCGCCCATCCTCTACTTCCACAAATAAAATCTGAGATTGAGTCGATGGTGCGACAGGAGATCATATGGGCGGTGACCGTGCCGACAAGATGGTGCTCCGGCATGGTTCCTGTCCAGAAAGCAAACGGCTCCGTGCGGATCTGCGTAGATCTGACGCAACTAAACAAGTCAGTACAGCGAAAGATACACCCGATGTCATCAGTGGACGAAAGCCTTGCAAAGTTGGGCAGCAGCAAAGTCTTCTCGAAGCTTGACGCCAACAGCGGCTTTTGGCAGCTTCCGCTTGACGACGAGTCGCGGCTGCTGACGACTTTCATCACACCACATGGTCGCTACTGCTTCAACCGGCTACCATTCGGGATCAGCTCCGCTCCGGAGATTTTCCAACGAACAATGTCGATCATTCTGGAAGGACTCGAGGGGGTCATATGTCACATGGACGACATTCTCATTCACGCCACAGATCAAACAGAGCATAACAAACGTGTGAGAGCCGTTCTTGGTCGCCTTCAGGAGGCTGGACTCACACTGAACGCAAACAAGTGCGAGTTCTCCAGGAGCTCTATAACGTTCCTTGGTCACATTGTCGATGGCTCCGGCATTCAGGCCGACCCGCGGAAAACGACAGCAGTCACACATTTTCCGACTCCAACGACGGTCAAAGAACTGCAACGTTTCATGGGCTTGGTAAATTTGATGGGAAAGTTCATCCCAGTGCTGGCTGAGTACAATGAGCCGCTACGCCAACTACTGCGCAGCGACAATGTCTGGTTGTGGGGTGACGCACAGGAGAAGTCATTCCAGCGAGTGAAAGACGCCCTGGTCGCGCCCGAGACACTCGCCCACTACGACCCAAAACGTCCCACAATCATTGCAGCAGACGCCTCGTCGACAGGCATTGGGGCGGTCCTGCTACAAGTGCAAGATGACACCAAGCGTCGTCCAGTTTGCTATGCGTCGCGATCGCTGAGTGACACTGAGAAACGCTACGCGGTAATCGAGAAGGAGGCATCGGGAGCAACTTGGGCATGTGAAAAGTTCAGCGAGTACGTGCTTGGGTTACGGCTCACACTCGAGACAGATCATCGTCCGTTAGTGCCATTGTTGAACACCACCGAACTATGCAAAATGCCGCCAAGGATACAAACGTTTCGCCTACGGCTGATGCGATTCGCACCGTACGTCCGGTACGTGCCGGGAAAGCATCAAACAACAGCCGATGCACTCTCGCGTGCGCCGGTAGAAGCGCCCGTATCAGAGGACAAACTGTTTGTCGCAGAAGTCGAAGCGTTCGCACAACAGACGGTGAACATTCTCCCGGCAACGAACAAACGCCTACGGGAAATAGTCGACGAGCAGAAAGTAGACGAGGAATGCAGTAAAATCCGAGAATACTGTCTTCATGGATGGCCTGCATATATGCCAAACCAGCCGCTACTACGTCAATACTGGGAGAGCAGGAGCCACCTGGCGATCGTTGATGACATTCTCCTATATGTGTAACGAGCCGAAACAGGTTCGTGAGGTTAGAGAACAATAACAATCTTTCGGTAGGAACTACAACCTTTATTAACTAATCAAGACACGATGAGATAACTAACTATAATTAATACCAAACACAACCCGACCAGGTCCTCGGCTCTCTATTGGGACCGTCTCATCGCCCTAAAACATACATTGAGTGAGATCCCGCGTGGAACATATCACACAGATGCATCGTAGGTCCTACAGTAGTCAACATCGATAGATCGACTATAACGTATGTTATGAGACACCAGATGGCAATACTGCTACATACTGTGCAGGCTGGGTTTGGTCACTTATACCAACTTCCCTTCAGCCCTCAAAAACATGCACACACTGTAGACATAGTCAAGAGACAATGGACATAGATTATCTGTTCCACGTTATCTCCGCTAACTTATCTTACATATGCAACAATGACATTATTTTACAGCTTCCTGTAAACAACCTGGTTAATTTCATAACCGACTTCAAACTTAGCACACATTAGCAAGGTTGCCGTTGGCAATTCACATCAACTGGGCTAAGATTATACGTGCCATACCTTACAACTCGGTTATTGTGTACACTGTACAGGGAGGCCAACTCCGTCACGGTTTCCTACAGATAAAGTTCATAATGTCACTAACTAAATACTGCTGCCATCACGTGATATCACACACAATACAAATAGCAAAGTCCCTTTCACGTGCGTGTAAATAAAAGTAACTAGTCGTACCCGTGGTGCAACAATACACACGACGGCTCAGTATCAATACAATCAGCATAATGTATATTATGTGATGATTCCTGCAACGCCAACGGCGCTCCATAAACTTTCGACGAAGCCGACTTGGTATGATTTGCACAATTACTCATCGATCCAACAGTCACGATGTTGGTTACACGTAATGCACAGCCACAGAGTTAGAGTACACTTACTAACGTAATAAGCGTAGACAAACTAAACATACTCAGATAGCTACATTATTGTCATTACCACATAATAAAATTATGGCATATTTGGCTTACGTGACACGAGCGGTAATAAGGAACGCAGTGAAATTACTCAAATTAACGAACATTTAGGTCGAATTATAATACAGATATACGACTAGTGTATGCACAAGATGAATTGTAACATCACCGTTTGGTACATACTCTGGATCATCCCTGTTATGTCACGGATTCTTTAGTAGACGGCCACTTTCACCAACGTACCTCGTGGTGTAATCTTATCGCACCGCCAAAACGGACAGTGTCACACTGAAATTAAGCTACCCTAAAAAAGGGCGCCCTAGTACATGATGCAAAGTGACAGAGTAGGGTATAACCGTGCTGCAGTGAGCACCTGGTTACATATGACGAACGCATCGTCATTCCTCGAGCATTGAGACTGGACGTCCTTGACTGTCTCCACCAAAGGCATCAGGGCATAACGAAATGTCGGGCCAGAGCGCGTGCATCTGTGTGGTGGCCGGGTCTGTCGACGATGATCGAGGCAATGGTCTCAAAGTGCGTAACGTGTGCGAAAGATCGTCCGGTGCCAACTGAACCATTGATGACTTCGTCATTCCCATCTCGTCCTTGGGAGAGGCTTGCGATGGACTTGTTCGAACTCCGTGGGAAAGTGAGTCTCATCGTGATCGACTACTACTCGCGGTGGATCGAGAGCAAATGTCTCGACGACATGTCGTCGGAGAGCGTATTGCACGTGCTGAAGGAGATCTTCGCAACACATGGTATTCCCGACATCATCATTTCGGACAATGGCCCTCAATTCAGTGCAGCGTTCTTTCGTCAGTTCGCAATGCATTACGGGTTTGTGCATGTGACGAGCTCTCCGCGATACCCTCAATCGAATGGAGAGACAGAACGGGCAGTGCGCACGATGAAGGGGCTTCTGAAGAGGAACGAAGACGTACACGTCGCTCTCATGGCGTACAGATCGACGCCGCTTCAGAATGGCCTGTCTCCGGCAGAAATGCTCATGGTACGACGACTTCGCACTCTGCTATCCGTCCTTCCCAGCACATTGAAACAGAGGGGTCCTGGCGACGAATCCCTGCAAAAGAAGGAGAGCTTGCGTCGTTCCGGCCAGCAGCATACCTTCAATTTGCGACACAAAGCGCGTGACTTGCCGACGCTACAGCCAGGCGATCCAGTTTGGATCCGAGACCAAAATCGCCAAGGTCTAGTTGTGAGTCGAACACCTGAGCCGCGATCGTACTTGGTGAAGACCGACCTCGGCACTGTGCGTCGCAACCGTAGAGCGCTGGTGCAGACTACAGGGTCTCGCGCTGGTGACGACTCCGACGGTCAGCGGACACTGCCTGCACCCTTCGCTACAACTGCTGTCCTCGCGACACCCGCTGCTGAGATGCAGCTGTCAGCTACGCCAGCGAAGAGTGCTTCACGCCCTGCTAGAGAGACATCTTCACTCTCTGAACCAGCGACACCTGAAAGGGTGACTCGGTTGGGGAGAACGGTGAAACCACCGAAGCGTTTAGACTTGTAAAGTGCATTACTTCTACTAGTCAGAATCATGAACACTAATAGCTGTTCAGACATTTAATTAAAGTTCATTTTAATGTTAACTACTAATCAGACAACGGTTACGTTATACACACGTAATTCATTCTGACTTTCAGTGTTATTGTTTCTACGTATATGATGTTCAATATACTCGGTGGGAGGTGTAGCAACAGCCAATATCGGCCACCATACTTCATGTTTGCATTTATCCCAAAGCATGATGGGATACAGCATGTGATGTCAATGTGTTGAATAAAGATGGTTCAGCGTCTGTCAAAAAGACTCACTTACGAATTCTATAGTGTCTTCGTCTGAGTATGATGTTGTTGGTGCATATATATTTGTACTATCTTCAGTTTGTAGAGCTTTGTTAAGCATAGAACAAGTTCTGCTACTCTGGGGCTGATGCTGTTAACCCTCACTATATTGTATTTCCATTTCTTGTTTATGAGAAAGGCTATACTCCAGTTTGGCCGTTGTTCGCTGTGGAATGGTATAGTAGATGGCCGCTTTGTAACGTAATGAAACATTCCTCTCTTCTTCTGACGTCTCCGATCCCGATCACATCCCATACCAACCTGGCTTCCCCAAGTTCTTCCTCCAGTTCTTGTATCTATTCATCTTTTAGTAGTGTTCTTACGTTATATGTTGCTATCTTCAGTCTACTTACCTTCTCTCGGCGGCTCTTCTTGACCAAGATATTCTTAGCACCCCCTGCATGTAGCCCTTTAGTTGACCCGAATGGCATGACATGGGACCGTTTTCGTATACACTGACTTCTTCTTCCAATACACGCCTAGCCTCAACATGCTGAGGATACAGGCGGTGCCGTGGCATGGCAGGCGAATAGGACATTTTTGTTTTGTTTTTAGAGTGCAATATATAAGAACACAAATTATCGTGTAAATAAACATAAATACGTGCAGAAGAACTTGTTAACGTCTAAAACATGGGGTACTGTAAAGTCTGGTTGTTGCTTTTAAACGCATCCAGGCTGTTTTGAGTTACAAACAAAGTCGAATGGTACTGGGGAAAAAAGAATACAAGTGGTAGTTGCATCTGGAGTGAGGGATAAGGTAAGATAAGGAATGTTGTTTTCTAGTGACTATATTTACAGGAATAAGGTATTGGTTTGCTGGTATATCCACTAGGCCATTTGCTGTCTTGTACATCATACATAGTTTTGCATCAGTTCTTCTATATGATAAGGATCTCCATCCTAATGTCTGTTAAACTGGAGGTATTGTGGTGGCGATATAAGACATATCGGGCTGCACGGCGTTGAATCATTTCTATATTGTTTATTTGTGTAAGGGTATATGGATCCCAGACAGTACAGCTGTTCTCCACGATGGGTCTGACAAAGGTGAAGTAGGCCTGAGTTTTTATTTGAATTGACGGAACTTTGAGATTTCTGCGGAGGAAGCCTAGTGATCTATTTGCTTTTAGACAAATGTTATTTATGTGGGCATTCCACCGGAGATCTGAGGTTATGGTTATACCAAGATATTTTACCTGTGAAACAGTTTCTAGTGTTTAACCATGAAGCATGTATTGATTTTTAATGACAGTTTTGTTTCTTGTTACAGGTATGACATGGCATTTTTGAAGATTGAATTCCATGTTCCAGGTTATGGCCCATTTTCCAAGTTTGTGAAGATCTTCCTGAAGCACAGCTGTATTTGTCTTAGGCTTAAGGGCTATATACATTATGGTGTCATCAGCAAAAAGTGTAACTGTAGATGTAATATTGTCTGGGATGTCATTTATGTAAAAGAGGAATAGACAAGGGCCAAGTACAGAGCCTTGTGGTACTCCTGATGTTACGGGTACCTCAGAGGAGGCCTCGCCCTCTACTATGACTCTGAGTTCTGTCTGTTAAAAATGATCGAATCAAAGAATTTGTTTTGCCTTGGATGCCATAGTGACGGAGTTTGTAAATCAGTTTTTTATGGCTGACCTTATCAAATGCTTTAGAGAAATCCAACACTATGACATCCGTTTGCGTGCCAGACTGCATATGGGTAACTAAGTCATGTATGAACTGAATAAGCTGTGTCTCGCAAGATACTTGGGAGCGAAAGCCATGTTGAAGATGATAAAGAATGTTGTGTGAATGTGCATGTTTCATTATACTACTAACCAAGACATGTTCCATTAGTTTTGTGCTATATATGTCGGGGAAATGGGCCTATAATTTGAAGCTATGTATTTTTGACCATTCTTGAAAATAGGTGAGACATTTGCATTTAGCCAGTCTGTGGGGATTTCTCCTGTAGTATATGACTTCTGAAAGATTAAAGTTAGCGATGGCGCAATTTCAACAGCCAATTCTTTTAGAATTCTTGGGTTGATGTTGTCTGGTCCTTGTGCTTTATACGGTTTAAGATTTTGTAGGAGTTTTAGTACACCAGCTTCTGTAATTTCTACTTCTGGCATTTCTGGTAGTGTTGGATTGGGTAGTTTGGTTACTTGGGGAGATGGGTCGTCTGTAAAGACTGATTGAAACTGCTGATTTAGTATCTCTGCTTTGGCTTTAGGGTTTGAGTGTAGGATTCCATTTTGTTTGAGAGGCGATATCGCTGTGTGGTTTGTACGGCAGTGTTTCATGTAAGTCCAGAATATCTTAGCATAACCTTGTTTTTGTTGACTATCTTCAGTAGAGGTGACAATTTCATTTACATAGTTCCAGTAGGCAGTTCTCAGTTGTTGCTGTATAGTTTGTTTTAGATGTTTGTATTTTGGAGTGTGCTTGTGACATTTGTACATTCTGTCACTTTTTTGCATAAGTTTCTTTAGTGTTGGTGTAATCCAGGGGTATCCGTCCCTGCATCTAGCCATTCTGGATGGTATATACAACCCAGTACCTTTGACAATGCTATACCGGAATAAAAAGATAATGAAAATTAGATATGAAAAGAAAAACGAGAGAGAGAGAGAGAGAGAGAGAGAGAGAGAAATGAAAATATATTAAGGCAGGTGCCTGCATGGTTAGTAGGAGGCCCGTGACACAAACGTATCGACAGTTTCATAAATTAATGTTGCCGAATCGCAAACTATCTATTTATATTAATGCTGACCTATAATTTTCGTAAATCGTGCAACGTGAGCTTTTTTCGACTATTTTGTAGACTTTGTATTCTTGATGCCTCTGCGTCCGGATGCCTTCGTACAAATTATATCCCAGTAAAACGAATTTCTCTTCGCATGGGCCGGTTTTGCGCTGAATTATCTATGTGTATTCTAACTACTTATTGATTTATATAACACCGTGCGTCACTATATATCATTGCATTTTTAATAACGATCTATGACTAAACCAGTATAGCGATCCGTTGTAAATAGCAGTAGTTTCAAAAGTTATATTTCACGTCAGACCAGTGGGCGCCGCCATATTGAATAAGAGCGGCTAGATTAGAAAACAACCGTTGCCATCGACATGAGTGCTGGGTTTCCCTTTAGTGGCTTCGGCCAGACGCCAGTTGCGCCGCAGAGTACTGCTGGATTAGGACCAAGGTACAAACTGATTACACTTTCTGCTACATGTTTAGTAGGAAACTGCAAATGTTGGCTGTTAGGGCACTTGTGTAGTATCCTGACCCACCTCGATTTTGCCGTTATAATTTGAGTTGTGCCTAACTTTGAATACTTCAGACTCAGAGGGCTAGTTCCATCATTTAACATCATTCCAGGCATATTTATATAATGAAAATATTGTGTCTTAGCGCACTTTTGAAGCCCAAATAGCGACCCGGTTTGCGCTAGTCTGCACCGCTGCGGTCGTGCGTTACCGCATCACGCTCGTAAAACGAGCGATGTAGCGGCGTGTGTTGATGCAAACCAGGGCGCTGTTTACGCCTCAAAAGTGCGCTAAGACACAATATTCGTAAACGTAAATATGCCTGGGACAATGTTGAATAATGGAACTAACGCACTGAGGTATCTCAGTTTGGGACGTAAAAGAACCACTGAGGACGACAAGCACCCTGGCAGTGACCACCCTCAGTGCCAGCATAGAAAGGTCGGCTTGGCGATAATGTTCTGAAAAAGGCTGACTAGTTGAATGAGACCTCATAAGATCATAACATTGTAACCACACAATACAGACTAGTCAGTTAATAGAACGTTGCCGAGTGCTGGAAACAACTAGAACTAGAGAACTAGAACATAGGCAAAACTCAAGTTATAACGGCAATATCAATGTGGGTCCGGATTCTACACAAGTGCCGCCGTTAGTATAGGACTCCACCCCCACCCCCCCACAAAAACACATTTGACGAATTGTATGACCCTGACCTCTCTGTTTGACTAACTTCTGACTGGTCTCTTTCTCCCTCTGAGGCAGACTGTAAAAAACCTTTAACATTCTACCAATTTGAGCATACTTAAAACATCAAAATGTAATAAATAATTTTGTATCTCTATCAGTCTATGACGTCGATCGTTATGCATTCTTATAATCATAGATGCTAAGGTCTTGGGATATGGTTAATAATATAGACCAGGTGAGTAAAAGGTGGCCATGTTTTTCATCAAACAAAAGCTATGTTGCGAGTTTTATGGCAAAATGTAGACTTTATAAATTATTTAAAAGCAAAAAAGTGTAAACTCGCAGAAAGTGCAATGGTAATAAAGATACTCAGACCAGTTATTACCAAGGCTTCCTCCTACACAAGCTCCTTATACAAAGTTTGGGTCTGTACACCAAGCTCCAGAAAGACTTTGTGAACGTTCAGATTGTATTTAACTTTTAAGTATGACTTGGATGGTTGGAGTGTATCTGACATTACCACATTGTCTGTTTCAGCGCGGGAGGTGAGAAACGTTTCAGCACATCTCCAGCACTGTGAACAAAGCATCCTGGCATACTTTGGCTGTATCTAGTGGACGTTGTGGTGCCATACTATGTATTCACAATTAAACTATAATCTAATTAGGACATGTATGTGTATATACACTGTATATATGTATGTTAAGCTCTTCATCCAAGACGCTTTGATTCAGAGACTTTGTTAACTTTGACATGCACACACTCACACATGCAAGCGCGCTCACACACATGACAGTAGAGAAAATAAATTGATATTCATGCACTTTGACTGAATATCAGAATTTGGCAGTAAGATGGATAATGTCTTGACAACTACATCACCTCAGTTGAATCCGGTGGGCATTAGCTGTGATTTTGGAATCCAGTTTGGATCGCTCAAAACTGCAAGACTCAGACCACATAATGACAGGATTGAGTGGTGGTTTGAACTCTATAAACCGTACACAATTTTCTGGATTCATGACATATTCACATCACTAACACATTCATGATATTTACACTGATTTTTTTCATCATGATTTTTACCTGTTGCAGGAGGATTCTTGTTCAATACTCCGGCGCCAAATGCCCCGGCTACCAGCGTCACTGCCACTGTGCAGACAGGCTTTCCCCTGGCGGGGGGAGTCACGGCAACGGTTACCACAACAGCGACCCTCACTCTCGGCACTCCGGCAGCATCGGCCCAGGCTCGAAGTACGTCTCAGATATCTTCTTCTTAGATTTTATGAAACATTGTACAGTGCCACAGAAAATTATTTGGTTGATGGCATTTATTATTATTATTCTTACCTTACCCTACCCTACCCTACCCTACCCTACCCTACCTATCCTCTTCAGGCCTTCTGGTCCATAAGGCCTTCTGGTCCATATGTCTTGCTTTGCCCCACATAGTCATCCCAGTTGATCTCTGCTGTTATTTTCTCAATGTCTTTGTTGCAGATTGCTACTAGGATGTTGTTACTTCTTGCATGGTTAATTGGCATCAAGGCTCTTTATTGATCAAGGGACCATTTTAATAATGAAATTTGGAATTGGTATCTTGAAAAGGTGTTTTTGTGTCGGTTTTGGATTGAATGGTATGTGATTTTAAACATAGACTCCAGGCTTTGATGTTGTTTGATCTAAAACTTGAATTCTTTGGCTGGGTCAGTTAAACCACCCATAACTTTGCAACTAATTGAATTATATGGATGACACTTGTATCATTATAAACCTGAAACATTGCCCTTTAATATGATGTCCAAAACTCCTTACTGCCAAAATGTACATTATGGTCTGAACCGTCGTGACTCATGATGTCCATAACTCTTTACTGCCAAAATGTACTTTATGGTCTGAACCGTCGTGACTCATGATGTCCATAACTCTTTACTGCCAAAATGTACGTTATGGTCTGAACCGTCGTGACTCATGATGTCCATAACTCTTTACTGCCAAAATGTACTTTATGGTCTGAACCGTCGCGACTCATAATGTCCATAACTCTTTACTGCCAAAATGTACGTTGTGGTCTGAACCGTCGCGACTCATGATGTCCATAACTCTTTACTGCCAAAATGTACTTTATGGTCTGAACCGTCACGACTCATCACATTTGAAACTACATTTACAGCTGTCACCTTCGGTGTAACTCCACAAGTTGGACTGGGTGGATTTACTGCTGCCACCCCTCAGCTAAGCTTTGGAACGAGCACTGCAGCAGCACCACAGCTAGGAGGCTTTGGCACCAGCACCGCAGCACCACAGTTGGCTGGTTTTGGAACTAGCACCGCAGCTACACCACAGCTGGGGAGCTTTGGGACCAGCATTGCTACACCGCAGATTGGCTTTGGAATCGGCACCGCCACACCACAGCTGGGTGGTTTGGGAACGAGCACCGCAGCTGCGCCACAGCTAGGTTTTGGCACCGCAGCAGGCACAGGACTTGGCCAGGGTCTCACACAAGTGACGTCAACAGCTACGCCTGTACTCTCGACAGGAGTTACGTTTGGGGCACAGAAGATGGGTAAGCTATGTCTTGTAACATGGGGGGTAATGGGTTCAGTTGAAAATTATTCGGATATAACAGAAAATATTTTTGCATTCTGCGATGGCTTGTACATTTTTACGTTTGTTTCTGTTTGAATATTTAATGTTGATTATATTATTTTCTGTTAGCCTTTTATGTTTGGGGCAATTTTATGAAATATCCATAGTGTGTCATGAGTCAAATGGTCCTCGTGTGTAAATAATATCTTAAAGCACATCAATTTTTTAGTGAATATTCTGACTTATTTGCTCTGCAAAATGCACAGCAATGTTTTACAAAGTGTAGTCTTCTTGCTATCATCATTGAGAGGCTCATCACTTTGGTATTGCTGTAGACAACAACACATTTTGTAATGTTTGCTACTGACAGAGTCACATGTGTCTGTGGTTATTCTCCAGGGAGCATTGTTGGCACAACAGGTTCAACCCTGTCATCTCTACTAGGAGGAAGCACCTCACAGACACCAGGGACAAAGCCAGCCGCTACATGTTCTCTTGGCCAGCCAAACATTCCATTGGGTGAGTTGGCTGTGGAAAAGTACATCAATTATTGACAAACAACTGTTATTTTGTTTGTAAATTTTAATCAATGTAAAAATAATGTAAATTATGAACAATACTATGGTTTTTATTTGTCAGTTGTAACTATACGGGTTGTATATTATGTATACCTGTATACACTGTAGACCATGTTAATAATAACTAAAATAAAAAACAAAATATTTCATATAGATAAAATCAGACCTGATCCTATAAAATGGCATATGCGCAGTGTTAAGACATACAATTCACTGTTACTGTTATGACGGTATATAAATGGACACTATGTTTTCATTTGCGCAATGTTAAGACAGACAATTCACTGTTACCGTAATGACGGTATGTATATGGACACTATTTTTTTGGACACCCTAAAAATCTACAAAAAAAGTATTTTGTCTACTGTTTGTTTTAAAATTACATGTACATCTTTATATATATATATATATATATATATATCGTTACTCCACCCTCAGTTTCAAACATGAGTTATTTTTTAAAATATAAATGTGCTGGGGTATTCACCAAGGTTTAATGTAACCAGATAAACATATGAATGAGACAACATCGCAACCTACCCTGAACTCTGTTCCGCAGTTGGAGTTCTGGGTGCATCCACCACAGCTTCAGTATTTGGGGTGAATAAGCCACTAACAACCCCGGCTACAACCCAGAAGAGAGGGCTCGGGGGTACAGACCCCAAGACAACAGAGACTGGGGCAACAGGGGCAGGCTCCAGCAAGTCAGGGTAGGTGGAGTGTTTCTGCACGGCTTAGGGGTGATCTCATAAATGTGCCAACTCCAATAAAAGTTTAGTATTTATATCATATTGTACCTTTGTGAATTGCATGCTGCTGTAATTGTATGAGACAGTGGCGGAGTAGCACACCAAATTGTAATTATGTGTGCAACTCCGCCACTGTTGAGTAAGATTACAGCAGAATGCATGTCGTAAAGGTACCAGTTGATATTAATTTAATTCTCACTGATTTTAGTTTTGTCAGTTCAAGTTCAGTGTTGAGGGCTTCGCTTTCTATCAGTCTATTGTCATGCGGGTTTGAAAGAATTCAATTTTGGATGGCTTAACAAAATAGTTTTGGTGATAATTACTTTGTGCCTATTCTTTGTGTGTGTTGAAGTATGATAGTGATGTGTTGTTAGTGTTTGTGTGTTTCTGTACTTTGTGCATGTTGGCAGTATGATAGTGGCATGTTGTTAGTGTTTGTGTGTGTTTCTGTACTTTGTGCATGTTGGCAGTATGATAGTGGCATGTTGTTAATGTTAGTTTTTGTGTGTGACTGTACTTTGGGTATGTTGGCAGTATGATAGTGGCATGTAGTTAGTGTTTGTGTGTGTCTGTACTTTGTGTGTTGGCAGTATGATAGTGGCATGTTCTTAGTGTTTGTGTGTGTGTGTGTACTTTGGGTATGTAGGTAGTATGATAGTGGCATGTTGTTAGTGTTTGTGTGTGTGTGTGTGTGTACTTTGTGCATGTTGGCAGTAAGATAGTGGCATGTTGTTAGTGTTTGTGTGTGTGTCTGTACTTTGGGTATGTTGGCAGTATGATAGTGGCATGTTGTTAGTGTTTGTGTGTGTGTGTACTTTGTGCATGTTGGCAGTAAGATAGTGGCATGTTGTTAGTGTTTGTGTGTGTGTCTGTACTTTGTGCATGTTGGCAGTATGATAGTGGCATGTTGTTAATGTTAGTTTTTGTGTGTGACTGTACTTTGGGTATGTTGGCAGTATGATAGTGGCATGTTCTTAGTGTTTGTGTGTGTGTGTGTGACTGTACTTTGGGTATGTTGGCAGTATGATAGTGGCATGTTCTTAGTGTTTGTGTGTGTGTGTACTTTGGGTATGTAGGTAGTATGATAGTGGCATGTTGTTAGTGTTTGTGTGTGTGTCTGTACTTTGTGCATGTTGGCAGTAAGATAGTGGCATGTTGTTAATGTTAGTTTTTGTGTGTGTCTGTACTTTGTGCATGTTGGCAGTAAGATAGTGGCATGTTGTTAGTGTTTGTGTGTGTGTGTGACTGTACTTTGGGTATGTTGGCAGTATGATAGTGGCATGTTCTTAGTGTTTGTGTGTGTGTGTGTACTTTGGGTATGTAGGTAGTATGATAGTGGCATGTTGTTAGTGTTTGTGTGTGTGTCTGTACTTTGTGCATGTTGGCAGTAAGATAGTGGCATGTTGTTAATGTTAGTTTTTGTGTGTGTCTGTACTTTGTGCATGTTGGCAGTAAGATAGTGGCATGTTGTTAGTGTTTGTGTGTGTGTGTGTACTTTGTGCATGTTGGCAGTATGATAGTGGCATGTTGTTAATGTTAGTTTTTGTGTGTGTCTGTACTTTGTGCATGTTAGCAGTAAGATAGTGGCATGTTGTTAGTGTTTGTGTGTGTGTCTGTACTTTGTGCATGTTGGCAGTATGATAGTGGCATGTAATTAGTGTTTGTGTATGTGTCTGTACTCTGTGTGTGTTGGCAGTATGATAGTGGCATGTAATTAGTGTTTGTGTGTGTGTGTTGGCAGTATGATAGTGGCATGTAATTAGTGTTTGTGTGTGTGTGTGTGTGTGTACTTTGTATGTGTTGGCAGTATGATAGTGGCATGTAATTAGTGTTTATGTGTGTCTGTACTTTGTGTGTGTTGGCAGTATGATAGTGGCATTAATTAGTGTTTGTGTGTGTCTGTACTTTGTGTGTGTTGGCAGTATGATAGTGGCATGTAATTAGTGTTTGTGTGTGTGTGTGTGTGTGTACTTTGTATGTGTTGGCAGTATGATAGTGGCATGTAATTAGTGTTTATGTGTGTCTGTACTTTGTGTGTGTTGGCAGTATGATAGTGGCATTAATTAGTGTTTGTGTGTGTCTGTACTTTGTGTGTGTTGGCAGTATGATAGTGGTATGTAATTAGTGTTTGTGTGTGTGTACTTTGTATGTGTTGGCAGTATGATAGTGGCATGTAATTAGTGTTTGTGTGTGTCTACTTTGTGTGTGTTGGCAGTATGATAGTGGCATGTAATTAGTGTTTGTGTATGTGTCTGTACTCTGTGTGTGTTGGCAGTATGATAGTGGCATGTAATTAGTGTTTGTGTGTGTGTGTGTACTGTGTGTGTGTGTTGGCAGTATGATAGTGGCATGTAATTAGTGTTTGTGTGTGTGTGTGTACTTTGTATGTGTTGACAGTATGATAGTGGCATGTAATTAGTGTTTATGTGTGTCTGTACTTTGTGTGTGTTGGCAGTATGATAGTGGCATTAATTAGTGTTTGTGTGTGTCTGTACTTTGTGTGTGTTGGCAGTATGATAGTGGCATGTAATTAGTGTTTGTGTGTGTGTACTTTGTATGTGTTGGCAGTATGATAGTGGCATGTAATTAGTGTTTGTGTGTGTCTACTTTGTGTGTGTTGGCAGTATGATAGTGGCATGTAATTAGTGTTTGTGTGTGTCTGTACTCTGTGTATGTTGACAGTATGATAGTGGCATGTAATTAGTGTTTGTTTGTGTGTCTGTACTTTGTGTGTTGGCAGTATGATAGTGGCATGTAGTTAGTGTTTGTTTGTGTGTCTGTACTTTGTGTGTTGGCAGTATGATAGTGGCATGTAGTTAGTGTTTGTGTGTGTCCGTACTTTGTGTGTGTGTTGGAAGTATGATAGTGGCATGTTGTTAGAGTTTGTGTGTATCTGTACTTTGTATGTGTTGGAAGTATAATAGTGGCATGTTTTTAGTGTTTGTGTGTAATACTGTGTATCTGTATTTTGTGTTTGTTAGAAGTATGATAGTGGCATGTTTTTAATGTTTGTGTGTATATGTACTTTGTGTGTGTTGGAAGTATGATAGTGGCATGTTGTTAATGTTTGTGTGTATCTGTACTTTGTGTGTGTTGGAAGTATGATAGTGGCATGTTGTTAGAGTTTGTGTGTATCTGTACTTTGTGTGTGTTGGAAGTATAATAGTGGCATGTTTTTAGTGTTTGTGTGTAATACTGTGTATCTGTATTTTGTGTTTGTTAGAAGTATGATAGTGGCATGTTTTTAATGTTTGTGTGTATCTGTACTTTGTGTGTGTTGGAAGTATGATAGTGGCATGTTGTTAATGTTTGTGTGTATCTGTACTTTGTGTGTGTTGGAAGTATGATAGTGGCATGTTGTTAGTGTTTGTGTGTATCTGTACTCTGTATGTGTTGCAGAGATTCGAAGGCAGTGAAAGAGACGCCAGTGCTCAATGAGATCTGTACAACAGTGGAAGACTTCAAGTAAGTGACGTGGCAGTGTATTTGTAATTGTACATTGTTACTGTTTGTGTGGCAGGAGTCTGGTAGTGTATGCTTATGCATAACAAAACTTGTTCTAGAAAACAGTTTTGGGAAACAATGGAAATCCAAATTCAAGTCCTTGATATCTTTGAATTCTGGCTTGCAGCCTTGATTAGGCTCTTCCTCTGGCCTTTATTCATTGGTAGCCAGTGCATTCCCTGTTGGTTTCAGCCTGAGACCCAGGTTGCCTTATCTGTTTTTTTGCATAATCCAGGGCACTGTTTTTGGTTACAGTTGTCCACTAACCCTGGTAGCCTTTGTTCATCAGTAGCCTCCCTCTGGCCGGGAAGCACTTCTGCTACCCATCTGCTTATATTGTTGCCCATGGACCCCTTTTTATGAAGTAGGGCTTCCTGTTCATTCAAATTGATCTTCCTTGATCAATAACTGTTATGGGTGTGGGTGTTACATACTTAGATTTAGCAGTCCATGCTTCTATAGACTGATGATGCAGTCTAACCATTCCACCCAAGTCTGTTTTTTGTTAGCATTTTCATGTCACTCCATCTTTTGTTGACCAGCTGTGGATTGCGGTCAACAATCTGGTGCCAGTTCATACCCAGTTAAATAGCCTTGAATTTTCCTTTCATTACCCTTGAAATAGCCTTGAATTTAGTATCTGTCATAGTTACAGACCCTGTTATTATTGTAATGAATGAAAATATGGCAAACGTTGGACCATTGGCCACTGATCTTCCAATTGGCGATCTACGTATTCGTAATGTGTATAAAAAACACAGGTAGTTATTTAGAGTTATTTTATCTTCTTTCCGTGGACATATTGAGTTGTGAAACACTGGTGCTACGTTCGATTGACCATAACATTATTATCGGCTGACACTGTAATTGCTGTAATTGGCGACAGCAGTAGTTAAAAGTTCAGTAGAATATGTTTAAGATCATTATGCTGTAATAACTGATATTCGTTGGGTGGGTGTAGGCTTCTGTTATGTATAAGTTGTGTTACACAACTTTACATGCAACAGCCGTTGTTATGGTGACACGTGTGTTGACAGGAAGTACGTGAAGAACCAGAAGTGCGTGCGTGAACAGATTGCGCGCATGTCGTCAAAGGCGATGTTCCGAGTGGCGGAGGACGTCGCTTCCCTCAAACAACTCCTCGCTCTTGTCTCCAGCGCACTCCAACGCAATGCCGTCGCCATCGACAAACTCAAACTCGAGTCGGCTCAGGTAGGGTACAGGGTATACTTGGGTGTCGTTTTGAAAGCCATTTTGAATTTTACCAAAAATGCCGAGAGGACCTGTTGGTCGGCAAATAAGTAATTTTAAGTTATATCTTAAAAACTACTCACTCAAAAGAAGGTCTATCTTGACTTATAAAGAGTTTGCATGTCTGTAACCATGTTAACTAGTTAACCTTAAAAAATCCTGATACAGGTGTTTTTGTGGGAAGCCAGAAGAATTCATAATTGTCAAATTGTCTTACATATTCTAACAAACAATATCTCAGTTTGTGCAGTGATGATATTTACTTGAACAAATATTAATATTTTGTGTAAAACTCTTATTTTTATCATTAATCTCAGGGTAGGTTTTCTGCCGGGCAGAAAGGTATTTCTGCCGTGCACAGGGCAGAAATAGGGGAGAAAGGTATTTATTCCAGGCAGAAACAGTTTTTGCCTGGCAGAAATGGCAACAACCAGGGATTACATGTCACTGATACGAAAGTGCGACTGTTTTGTAGAATATGTTGCCAATATCTTTCTGTACCTATCTAGGTGCAATCTGAGTAAAAGTACGAGTACATTCACATGAGTACAAGTACATTCACATGAGTACAAGTACATTTGTGTAATAACATATTTTGGTTTCTGCTTTGCAGTTATTGCATTTCCGTAGTGATTCCCTGGTTACAGTGTATACGATTATTGTGTTAAATGTATGATTACTATCTTGTAATATAAACAAGTCACTGATCTAGTGTAATCAGACATAATCCTTAGGGGTAAAATCCCACCACTTATATTCATTTGTGTGCATTTTGTTGTGCCCATGTGGCTTGTTAACATGACTTGTTACCTGACAACACATGGGCTGCAGCATTCCTTCGTTCAGTATTTCCCTTACCTCTGCTCTCTCAGTCCCTGTGTACCCCTGTTTTATTACCAGGCTAGAAGTTGGCTGGCAATTAAAACTAATTATCACCTGGTCATCTTATGGTCAGTGGAAAGCCTGGTTTTGAAGCACCTGTTGTATCCAACTAACTATGCTGGCTGCTAGGGCTTGCTGTTGTTTGAGTGGTTGGGGGACCTGCTAGGACAGTCTAGCTGTCTGTGTTTTAATAACTTATTGAGTCTGTCACCACAAGATGACACAGTAATGGTGTAAGAAGGAAACAGGAATGTTTATATTGATAGTAAAATAAATATGTCTAAAAATAGGACTTTCTGATCAAACTATGGGAGAAACTTATTTCTGCTGCACAGTTTCTACCTTGAGGGCATAAATGTAACGACCCTGATTAATCTACATTTAAAAAATAATTTATGTATAAAAATAATATTTTTAATAGTAGTTAGTATTACCCAGTTGCGGACCCACATCCTGTCGTACGTGTCACTCCACGTATTGGTGGGTGGCGGTGGTTTAAACTCGTACAGACTGCTATTTTTTGCACTAACCTATGACGCCACCCTTTACCATCAAGGCTCTTGCTTGCAGGAGTTGAAACATGCAGAGATCGCCCAGCGAACAAAGGACACACCCCCTGGACTACAGTATGAGAACACCGCCCCAACAGAGTCAGTATGCCTAGTTATATGTGTAACGCACTTTGAGCAGTCCTAAAGATTGGATACTGCGCTATATAAGAATTTATCTTTTTATATGCTTTTTTCTTGTGAAAAAAATATCACAGCAAAATTGTGCGAAACAAATTCCTGTATAAATATTTAGAAATTTCAAGTTTTATTTTATATAAGGAAATTTGTTAACAATATGTTTGAGAATGTTTCCACCAAGCTGACAGCTGGTTGTAGATGTTGTAGACAATTTTGGATCTGATACATACCGTAATGACAGGGCATGTTTTCAGACACCATACAAATCTACAACAAAGTTTTCTTTACTGTACTTTTTCAGACACATCATTTATGTGTAGGTGTCTCAATACATACATTACATAATAATAATAATAATATTTAATAATATTTTTATTTTTTTGGTGTCCAAAACATAGTGACTATGTTTTGGACACCAAAAATAATATTTTTACAGTATGTTTTCAGACAGCTGCAAATTTATTTTTTAAGTGTCCAAATGCATTCACACAAAAATTAAGGTTAATAAAATATTATAAAATACTCAATGACATGTGTGCTCAGGTACTTCCAGCAGTTGGTGGCAGAGTTTGAGCTGCGGATGGTGTTGTGTCGCCAGCAGATAGAGGAGATGGAAAGTCACCTTGCCACCATGCACCAGAGCGTCATGTTGACTCCGCAGGGTATGGCTAGGAATATCTAAAATAATAAATATTTTAAATAATAAATATTTATTTATTGCACTCGATCAGTCGAGTTTGCTCTCAGCCACTTTACAAATATGCAGTCATGACATAAATTGTGTTACAAATTACAGTTGTTATTCTCCGGTTTACCTGTCCGTCGGGGATGAGGCCAACCTCGATACTGGTCCTCGATTTCGGTTTTCTTTTTTCTTCCCCCTCGCAGATCGTGTACCGCTGTCTCCACCAACCGTCTCCACCAACTGTCTCCATTCCCCTCTCTCTTTCACTGCTGTCTCCACCAACTGTCTCCACTCCCCTCTCTCTTTCACCGCTGTCTCCACCAACCGTCTCCACTCCCCTCTCTCTTTCACTGCTGTCTCCACACCCCTCTCTCTTTCACTGCTGTCTCCACCAACCGTCTCCACTCCCCTCTCTCTTTCACTGCTGTCTCCACCAACTGTCTCCACTCCCCTCTATCTTTCACTGCTGTCTCCACCAACTGTCTCCACTCCCCTCTCTCTTTCACTGCTGTCTCCACCAACAGTCTCCACTCCCCTCTCTCTTTCACTGCTGTCTCCACCAACAGTCTCCACTCCCCTCTCTCTTTCACTGCTGTCTGCACCAACCATCTGCACTCCCCTCTCTCTTTCACTGCTGTCTCCACCACCCGTCTCCACTCCCCTCTCTCTTTCACTGCTGTCTCCACCAACTGTCTCC
>CM034543.1:45409304-45454793 GCA_020002185.1 Paraescarpia echinospica
CTTGTTTTTGTTGACTATCTTCAGTAGAGGTGACAATTTCATTTACATAGTTCCAGTAGGCAGTTCTCAGTTGTTGCTGTATAGTTTGTTTTAGATGTTTGTATTTTGGAGTGTGCTTGTGACATTTGTACATTCTGTCACTTTTTTGCATAAGTTTCTTTAGTGTTGGTGTAATCCAGGGGTATCCGTCCCTGCATCTAGCCATTCTGGATGGTATATACAACCCAGTACCTTTGACAATGCTATACCGGAATAAAAAGATAATGAAAATTAGATATGAAATGAAAAACGAGAGAGAGAGAGAGAGTGAGAGAGAGAGAGAGAGAGAGAGAGAGAGAGAGAAATGAAAATATATTAAGGCAAGTGCCTGCATGGTTAGTAGGAGGCCCGTGACACAAACGTATCGACAGTTTCATAAATTAATGTTGCCGAATCGCAAACTATCTATTTATATTAATGCTGACCTATAATTTTAGTAAATCGTGCAACGTGAGCTTTTTTCGACTATTTTGTAGACTTTGTATTCGTGATGCCTCTGCGTCCGGATGCCTTCGTACAAATTATATCCCAGTAAAACGAATTTCTCTTCGCATGGGCCGGTTTTGAGCTGAATTATCTATGTGTATTCTAACTACTTATTGATTTATATAACACCGTGCGTCACTATATATCATTGCATTTTTAATAACGATCTATGACTAAACCAGTATAGCGATCCGTTGTAAATAGCAGTAGTTTCAAAAGTTATATTTCACGTCAGACCAGTGGGCGCCGCCATATTGAATAAGAGCGGCTAGATTAGAAAACAACCGTTGCCGTCGACATGAGTGCTGGGTTTCCTTTTAGTGGCTTCGGCCAGACGCCAGTTGCGCCGCAGAGTACTGCTGGATTAGGACCAAGGTACAAACTGATTACACTTTCTGCTACATGTTTAGTAGGAAACTGCAAATGTTGGCTGTTAGGGCACTTGTGTAGTATCCTGACCCACCTCGATTTTGCCGTTATAATTTGAGTTGTGCCTAACTTTGAATACTTCAGACTCAGAGGGCTAGTTCCATCATTTAACATCATTCCAGGCATATTTATATAATGAAAATATTGTGTCTTAGCGCACTTTTGAAGCCCAAATAGCGACCCGGTTTGCGCTAGTCTGCACCGCTGCGGTCGTGCGTTACCGCATCACGCTCGTAAAACGAGCGATGTAGCGGCGTGTGTTGATGCAAACCAGGGCGCTGTTTACGCCTCAAAAGTGCGCTAAGACACAATATTCGTAAACGTAAATATGCCTGGGACAATGTTGAATAATGGAACTAACGCACTGAGGTATCTCAGTTTGGGACGTAAAAGAACCACTGAGGACGACAAGCACCCTGGCAGTGACCACCCTCAGTGCCAGCATAGAAAGGTCGGCTTGGCGATAATGTTCTGAAAAAGGCTGACTAGTTGAATGAGACCTCATAAGATCATAACATTGTAACCACACAATACAGACTAGTCAGTTAATAGAACGTTGCCGAGTGCTGGAAACAACTAGAACTAGAGAACTAGAACATAGGCAAAACTCAAGTTATAACGGCAATATCAATGTGGGTCCGGATTCTACACAAGTGCCGCCGTTAGTATAGGACTCCACCCCCACCCCCCCACAAAAACACATTTGACGAATTGTATGACCCTGACCTCTCTGTTTGACTAACTTCTGACTGGTCTCTTTCTCCCTCTGAGGCAGACTGTAAAAAACCTTTAACATTCTACCAATTTGAGCATACTTAAAACATCAAAATGTAATAAATAGATAAATAATTTTGTATCTCTATCAGTCTATGACGTCGATCGTTATGCATTCTTATAATCATAGATGCTAAGGTCTTGGGATATGGTTAATAATATAGACCAGGTGAGTAAAAGGTGGCCATGTTTTTCATCAAACAAAAGCTATGTTGCGAGTTTTATGGCAAAATGTAGACTTTATAAATTATTTAAAAGCAAAAAAGTGTAAACTCGCAGAAAGTGCAATGGTAATAAAGATACTCAGACCAGTTATTACCAAGGCTTCCTCCTACACAAGCTCCTTATACAAAGTTTGGGTCTGTACACCAAGCTCCAGAAAGACTTTGTGAACGTTCAGATTGTATTTAACTTTTAAGTATGACTTGGATGGTTGGAGTGTATCTGACATTGTCTGTTTCAGCGCGGGAGGTGAGAAACGTTTCAGCACATCTCCAGCACTGTGAACAAAGCATCCTGGCATACTTTGGCTGTATCTTGTGGACGTTGTGGTGCCATACTATGTATTCACAATTAAACTATAATCTAATTAGGACATGTATGTGTATATACACTGTATATATGTATGTTAAGCTCTTCATCCAAGACGCTTTGATTCAGAGACTTTGTTAACTTTGACATGCACACACTCACACATGCAAGCGCGCTCACACACATGACAGTAGAGAAAATAAATTGATATTCATGCACTTTGACTGAATATCAGAACTTGGCAGTAAGATGGATAATGTCTTGACAACTACATCACCTCAGTTGAATCCGGTGGGCATTAGCTGTGATTTTGGAATCCAGTTTGGATCGCTCAAAACTGCAAGACTCAGACCACATAATGACAGGATTGAGTGGTGGTTTGAACTCTATAAACCGTACACAATTTTCTGGATTCATGACATATTCACATCACTAACACATTCATGATATTTACACTGATTTTTTTCATCATGATTTTACCTGTTGCAGGAGGATTCTTGTTCAATACTCCGGCGCCAAATGCCCCGGCTACCAGCGTCACTGCCACTGTGCAGACAGGCTTTCCCCTGGCGGGGGGAGTCACGGCAACGGTTACCACAACAGCGACCCTCACTCTCGGCACTCCGGCAGCATCGGCCCAGGCTCGAAGTACGTCTCAGATATCTTCTTCTTAGATTTTATGAAACATTGTACAGTGCCACAGAAAATTATTTGGTTGATGGCATTTATTATTATTATTCTTACCTTACCCTACCCTACCCTACCCTACCCTACCTATCCTCTTCAGGCCTTCTGGTCCATAAGGCCTTCTGGTCCATATGTCTTGCTTTGCCCCACATAGTCATCCCAGTTGATCTCTGCTGTTATTTTCTCAATGTCTTTGTTGCAGATTGCTACTAGGATGTTGTTACTTCTTGCATGGTTAATTGGCATCAAGGCTCTTTATTGATCAAGGGACCATTTTAATAATGAAATTTGGAATTGGTATCTTGAAAAGGTGTTTTTGTGTCGGTTTTGGATTGAATGGTATGTGATTTTAAACATAGACTCCAGGCTTTGATGTTGTTTGATCTAAAACTTGAATTCTTTGGCTGGGTCAGTTAAACCACCCATAACTTTGCAACTAATTGAATTATATGGATGACACTTGTATCATTATAAACCTGAAACATTGCCCTTTAATATGATGTCCAAAACTCCTTACTGCCAAAATGTACATTATGGTCTGAACCGTCGTGACTCATGATGTCCATAACTCTTTACTGCCAAAATGTACTTTATGGTCTGAACCGTCGTGACTCATGATGTCCATAACTCTTTACTGCCAAAATGTACGTTATGGTCTGAACCGTCGTGACTCATGATGTCCATAACTCTTTACTGCCAAAATGTACTTTATGGTCTGAACCGTCGCGACTCATAATGTCCATAACTCTTTACTGCCAAAATGTACGTTATGGTCTGAACCGTCGCGACTCATGATGTCCATAACTCTTTACTGCCAAAATGTACTTTATGGTCTGAACCGTCGCGACTCATGATGTCCATAACTCTTTACTGCCAAAATGTACTTTATGGTCTGAACCGTCGCGACTCATGATGTCCATAACTCTTTACTGCCAAAATGTACTTTATGGTCTGAACCGTCACGACTCATCACATTTGAAACTACATTTACAGCTGTCACCTTCGGTGTAACTCCACAAGTTGGACTGGGTGGATTTACTGCTGCCACCCCTCAGCTAAGCTTTGGAACGAGCACTGCAGCAGCACCACAGCTAGGAGGCTTTGGCACCAGCACCGCAGCACCACAGTTGGCTGGTTTTGGAACTAGCACCGCAGCTACACCACAGCTGGGGAGCTTTGGGACCAGCATTGCTACACCGCAGATTGGCTTTGGAATCAGCACCGCCACACCACAGCTGGGTGGTTTGGGAACGAGCACCGCAGCTGCGCCACAGCTAGGTTTTGGCACCGCAGCAGGCACAGGACTTGGCCAGGGTCTCACACAAGTGACGTCAACAGCTACGCCTGTACTCTCGACAGGAGTTACGTTTGGGGCACAGAAGATGGGTAAGCTATGTCTTGTAACATGGGGGGTAATGGGTTCAGTTGAAAATTATTCGGATATAACAGAAAATATCTTTGCATTCTGCGATGGCTTGTACATTTTTACGTTTGTTTCTGTTTGAATATTTAATGTTGATTATATTATTTTCTGTTAGCCTTTTATGTTTGGGGCAATTTTATGAAATATCCATAGTGTGTCATGAGTCAAATGGTCCTCGTGTGTAAATAATATCTTAAAGCACATCAATTTTTTAGTGAATATTCTGACTTATTTGCTCTGCAAAATGCACAGCAATGTTTTACAAAGTGTAGTCTTCTTGCTATCATCATTGAGAGGCTCATCACTTTGGTATTGCTGTAGACAACAACACATTTTGTAATGTTTGCTACTGACAGAGTCACATGTGTCTGTGGTTATTCTCCAGGGAGCATTGTTGGCACAACAGGTTCAACCCTGTCATCTCTACTAGGAGGAAGCACCTCACAGACACCAGGGACAAAGCCAGCCGCTACATGTTCTCTTGGCCAGCCAAACATTCCATTGGGTGAGTTGGCTGTGGAAAAGTACATCAATTATTGACAAACAACTGTTATTTTGTTTGTAAATTTTAATAAATATAAAAATAATGTAAATTATGAACAATACTATGGTTTTTATTTGTCAGTTGTAACTATACGGGTTGTATATTATGTATACCTGTATACACTGTAGACCATGTTAATAATAACTAAAATAAAAATAAAAATATTTCATATAGATAAAATCAGACCTGATCCTATAAAATGGCATATGCGCAGTGTTAAGACATACAATTCACTGTTACTGTTATGACGGTATATAAATGGACACTATGTTTTCATTTGCGCAATGTTAAGACAGACAATTCACTGTTACCGTAATGACGGTATGTATATGGACACTATTTTTTTGGACACCCTAAAAATCTACAAAAAAAGTATTTTGTCTACTGTTTGTTTTAAAATTACATGTACATCTTTATATATATATATATATATATATCGTTACTCCACCCTCAGTTTCAAACATGAGTTATTTTTTAAAATATAAATGTGCTGGGGTATTCACCAAGGTTTAATGTAACCAGATAAACATATGAATGAGACAACATCGCAACCTACCCTGAACTCTGTTCCGCAGTTGGAGTTCTGGGTGCATCCACCACAGCTTCAGTATTTGGGGTGAATAAGCCACTAACAACCCCGGCTGCAACCCAGAAGAGAGGGCTCGGGGGTACAGACCCCAAGACAACAGAGACTGGGGCAACAGGGGCAGGCTCCAGCAAGTCAGGGTAGGTGGAGTGTTTCTGCACGGCTTAGGGGTGATCTCATAAATGTGCCAACTCCAATAAAAGTTTAGTATTTATATCATATTGTACCTTTGTGAATTGCATGCTGCTGTAATTGTATGAGACAGTGGCGGAGTAGCACACCAAATTGTAATTATGTGTGCAACTCCGCCACTGTTGAGTAAGATTACAGCAGAATGCATGTCGTAAAGGTACCAGTTGATATTAATTTAATTCTCACACTGATTTTAGTTTTGTCAGTTCAAGCTCAGTGTTGAGGGCTTCGTTTTCTATCAGTCTATTGTCATGCGGGTTTGAAAGAATTCAATTTTGGATGGCTTAACAAAATAGTTTTGGTGATAATTACTTTGTGCCTATACTTTGTGTGCGTTGAAGTATGATAGTGATGTGTTGTTAGTGTTTGTGTGTGTCTGTACTTTGTGTATGTTGGCAGTATGATAGTGGCATGTTGTTAGTGTTTGTGTGTGTTTCTGTACTTTGTGCATGTTGGCAGTATGATAGTGGCATGTAATTAGTGTTTGTGTATGTGTCTGTACTCTGTGTGTGTTGGCAGTATGATAGTGGCATGTAATTAGTGTTTGTGTGTGTGTGTGTACTGTGTGTGTGTGTTGGCAGTATGATAGTGGCATGTAATTAGTGTTTGTGTGTGTGTGTGTACTTTGTATGTGTTGGCAGTATGATAGTGGCATGTAATTAGTGTTTGTGTGTGTCTGTACTTTGTGTGTGTTGGCAGTATAATAGTGGCATTAATTAGTGTTTGTGTGTGTCTGTACTTTGTGTGTGTTGGCCGTATGATAGTGGCATGTAATTAGTGTTTGTGTGTGTACTTTGTATGTGTTGGCAGTATGATAGTGGCATGTAATTAGTGTTTGTGTGTGTCTATTTTGTGTGTGTTGGCAGTATGATAGTGGCATGTAATTAGTGTTTGTGTGTGTCTGTACTCTGTATGTTGACAGTATGATAGTGGCATGTAGTTAGTGTTTGTGTGTGTCTGTACTTTGTGTGTTGGCAGCATGATAGTGGCATGTAATTAGTGTTTGTTTGTGTGTCTGTACTTTGTGTGTTGGCAGTATGATAGTGGCATGTAGTTAGTGTTTGTGTGTGTCCGTACTTTGTGTGTGTGTTAGAAGTATGATAGTGGCATGTTGTTAGAGTTTGTGTGTATCTGTACTTTGTATGTGTTGGAAGTATAATAGTGGCATGTTTTTAGTGTTTGTGTGTAATACTGTGTATCTGTATTTTGTGTTTGTTAGAAGTATGATAGTGGCATGTTTTTAATGTTTGTGTGTATCTGTACTTTGTGTGTGTTGGAAGTATGATAGTGGCATGTTGTTAGAGTTTGTGTGTATCTGTACTTTGTGTGTGTTGGAAGTATAATAGTGGCATGTTTTTAGTGTTTGTGTGTAATACTGTGTATCTGTATTTTGTGTTTGTTAGAAGTATGATAGTGGCATGTTTTTAATGTTTGTGTGTATCTGTACTTTGTGTGTGTTGGAAGTATGATAGTGGCATGTTGTTAATGTTTGTGTGTATCTGTACTTTGTGTGTGTTGGAAGTATGATAGTGGCATGTTGTTAGAGTTTGTGTGTATCTGTACTTTGTGTGTGTTATTGAAGTATAATAGTGGCATGTTTTTAGTGTTTGTGTGTAATACTGTGTATCTGTATTTTGTGTTTGTTAGAAGTATGATAGTGGCATGTTTTTAATGTTTGTGTGTATCTGTACTTTGTGTGTGTTGGAAGTATGATAGTGGCATGTTGTTAGAGTTTGTGTGTATCTGTACTTTGTGTGTGTTGGAAGTATAATAGTGGCATGTTTTTAGTGTTTGTGTGTAATACTGTGTATCTGTATTTTGTGTTTGTTAGAAGTATGATAGTGGCATGTTTTTAATGTTTGTGTGTATCTGTACTTTGTGTGTGTTGGACGTATGATAGTGGCATGTTGTTAATGTTTGTGTGTATCTGTACTTTGTGTGTGTTGGAAGTATGATAGTGGCATGTTGTTAGTGTTTGTGTGTATCTGTACTTTGTGTGTGTTGGAAGTATGATAGTGGCATGTTGTTAGAGTTTGTGTGTATCTGTACTTTGTGTGTGTTGGAAGTATAATAGTGGCATGTTTTTAGTGTTTGTGTGTAATACTGTGTATCTGTATTTTGTGTTTGTTAGAAGTATGATAGTGGCATGTTTTTAATGTTTGTGTGTATCTGTACTTTGTGTGTGTTGGAAGTATGATAGTGGCATGTTGTTAGTGTTTGTGTGTATCTGTACTCTGTATGTGTTGCAGAGACTCGAAGGCAGTGAAAGAGACGCCAGTGCTCAATGAGATCTGTACAACAGTGGAAGACTTCAAGTAAGTGACGTGGCAGTGTATTTGTAATTGTACATTGTTACTGTTTGTGTGGCAGGAGTCTGGTAGTGTATGCTTATGCATAACAAAACTTGTTCTAGAAAACAGTTTTGGGAAACAATGGAAATCCAAATTCAAGTCCTTGATATCTTTGAATTCTGGCTTGCAGCCTTGATTAAGCTCTTCCTCTGGCCTTTTTTCATTGGTAGCCAGTGCATTCCCTGTTGGTTTCAGCCTGAGACCCAGGTTGCCTTATCTGTTTTTTTGCATAATCCAGGGCACTGTTTTTGGTTACAGTTGTCCACTAACCCTGGTAGCCTTTGTTCATCAGTAGCCTCCCTCTGGCCGGGAAGCACTTCTGCTACCCATCTGCTTATATTGTTGCCCATGGACCCCTTTTTATGAAGTAGGGCTTCCTGTTCATTCAAATTGATCTTCCTTGATCAATAACTGTTATGGGTGTGGGTGTTACATACTTAGATTTAGCAGTCCATGCTTCTATAGACTGATGATGCAGTCTAACCATTCCACCCAAGTCTGTTTTTTGTTAGCATTTTCATGTCACTCCATCTTTTGTTGACCAGCTGTGGATTGCGGTCAACAGTCTGGTGCCAGTTCATACCCAGTTAAATAGCCTTGAATTTTCCTTTCATTACCCTTGAAATAGCCTTGAATTTAGTATCTGTCATAGTTACAGACCCTGTTATTATTGTAATGAATGAAAATATGGCAAACGTTGGACCATTGGCCACTGATCTTCCAATTGGCGATCTACGTATTCGTAATGTGTATAAAAAACACAGGTAGTTATTTAGAGTTATTTTATCTTCTTTCCGTGGACATATTGAGTTGTGAAACACTGGTGCTACGTTCGATTGACCATAACATTATTATCGGCTGACACTGTAATTGCTGTAATTGGCGACAGCAGTAGTTAAAAGTTCAGTAGAATATGTTTAAGATCATTATGCTGTAATAACTGATATTCGTTGGGTGGGTGTAAGGCTTCTGTTATGTATAAGTTGTGTTACACAACTTTACATGCAACAGCCGTTGTTATGGTGACACGTGTGTTGACAGGAAGTACGTGAAGAACCAGAAGTGCGTGCGTGAACAGATTGCGCGCATGTCGTCAAAGGCGATGTTCCGAGTGGCGGAGGACGTCGCTTCCCTCAAACAACTCCTCGCTCTTGTCTCCAGTGCACTCCAACGCAATGCCGTCGCCATCGACAAACTCAAACTCGAGTCGGCTCAGGTAGGGTACAGGGTATACTTGGGTGTCGTTTTGGAAGCCATTTTGAATTTTACCAAAAATGCCGAGAGGACCTGTTGGTCGGCAAATAAGTAATTTTAAGTTATATCTTAAAAACTACTCACTCAAAAGAAGGTCTATCTTGACTTATAAAGAGTTTGCATGTCTGTAACCATGTTAACTAGTTAACCTTAAAAAATCCTGATACAGGTGTTTTTGTGGGAAGCCAGAAGAATTCATAATTGTCAAATTGTCTTACATATTCTAACAAACAATATCTCAGTTTGTGCAGTGATGATATTTACTTGAACAAATATTAATATTTTGTGTAAAACTCTTATTTTTATCATTAATCTCAGGGTTGGTTTTCTGCCGGGCAGAAAGGTATTTCTGCCGTGCACAGGGCAGAAATAGGGGAGAAAGGTATTTATTCCAGGCAGAAACAGTTTTTGCCTGGCAGAAATGGCAACAACCAGGGATTACATGTCACTGATACGAAAGTGCAACTGTTTTGTAGAATATGTTGCCAATATCTTTCTGTACCTATCTAGGTGCAATCTGAGTAAAAGTACGAGTACATTCACATGAGTACAAGTACATTCACATGAGTACAAGTACATTTGTGTAATAACATATTTTGGTTTCTGCTTTGCAGTTATTGCATTTCCGTAGTGATTCCCTGGTTACAGTGTATACGATTATTGTGTTAAATGTATGATTACTATCTTGTAATATAAACAAGTCACTGATCTAGTGTAATCAGACATAATCCTTAGGGGTAAAATCCCACCACTTATATTCATTTGTGTGCATTTTGTTGTGCCCATGTGGCTTATTAACATGACTTGTTACCTGACAACACATGGGCTGCAGCAATCCTTTGTTCAGTATTTCCCTTACCTCTGCTCTCTCAGTCCCTGTGTACCCCTGTTTTATTACCAGGCTAGAAGTTGGCTGGCAATTAAAACTAATCATCACCTGGTCATCTTATGGTCAGTGGAAAGCCTGGTTTTGAAGCACCTGTTGTATCCAACTAACTATGCTGGCTGCTAGGGCTTGCTGTTGTTTGAGTGGTTGGGGGACCTGCTAGGACAGTCTAGCTGTCTGTGTTTTAATAACTTATTGAGTCTGTCACCACAAGATGACACAGTAATGGTGTAAGAAGGAAACAGGAATGTTTATATTGATAATAAAATAAATATGTCTAAAAATAGGACTATTTTGGGAGTTTCTGATCAAACTATGGGAGAAACTTATTTCTGCTGCACAGTTTCTACCTTGAGGGCATAAATGTAACGACCCTGATTAATCTACATTTAAAAAATAATTTATGTATAAAAATAATATTTTTAATAGTAGTTAGTATTACTCAGTTGCGGACCCACATCCTGTCGTACGTGTCACTCCACGTATTGGTGGGTGGCGGTGGTTTAAACTCGTACAGACTGCTATTTTTTGCACTAACCTATGACGCCACCCTTTACCATCAAGGCTCTTGCTTGCAGGAGTTGAAACACGCAGAGATCGCCCAGCGAACAAAGGACACACCCCCTGGACTACAGTATGAGAACACCGCCCCAACAGAGTCAGTATGCCTAGTTATATGTGTAAAGCACTTTGAGCAGTCCTAAAGATTGGATACTGCGCTATATAAGAATTTATCTTTTTATATGCTTTTTTCTTGTGAAAAAAATATCACAGCAGAATTGTGCGAAACAAATTCCTGTATAAATATTTAGAAATTTCAAGTTTTATTTTATATAAGGAAATTTGTTAACAATATGTTTGAGAATGTTTCCACCAAGCTGACAGCTGGTTGTAGATGTTGTAGACAATTTTGGATCTGATACATACAATGACAGGCATGTTTTCAGACACCATACAAATCTACAACAAAGTTTTCTTTACTGTACTTTTTCAGACACATCATTTATGTGTAGGTGTCTCAATACATACATTACATAGTGACTATGTTTTGGACACCAAAAATAATATTTTTACAGTATGTTTTCAGACAGCTGCAAATTTATTTTTTAAGTGTCCAAATGCATTCACACAAAATTAAGGTTAATAAATATATAAAATACTCAATGACATGTGTACTCAGGTACTTCCAGCAGTTGGTGGCAGAGCTTGAGCTATGCGATGGTGTTGTATCGCCAGCAGATAGAGGATGGAAAGTCACCTTGCCACCATGCACCAGAGCGTCATGTTGACTCCGCAGGGTATGGCTAGGAATATCTAAAGTAATAAATATTTTAAATAATAAATATTTATTTATTGCACTCGATCAGTCGAGTTTGCTCTCAGCCACTTTACAAATTGTGCATTGTTATTCATCCGTTTACCATTCAGTTGTGTCCATTCCGTTTCTTTCCCGCGATCGTTATCCCCTCCACTCCCTCCACTGTCTCCTGCTTCTCCACTCCCCTCTCTTTCATTGTCTCCACCAACCTATCCTCCACTGCCCTCCCTGCCATCCCTCCCCTCTCTTTTCCTTCCAACTATCTCCACTCCTCTATCTTTCCTTCTGTCCTCCTGGCTATCTCCACTTTCCCCCTCTCTCTTTCACTGCTTTGTCTCCACACACCCCTCTCTCTTTCACTGCTGTCTCACCAGCAGTCTCCACTCCCCTCTCTCTTTCTGCTGTTTCCACCAGCGTGCTCACTCCTCTCTCTTTTGCACTGCTGTCTCCCTGTGTCCCTCTCTTTCCACTGTCCTTTCCACTGCTGTCCTCCACCCCCTCTTTCCACTGTCCTCCTTCCTCCCCTTTCTCTTTCTTCGTCCTCTTCCTCCTTCCTCCACTCCCTTTCCTGTCTCCACCTGTTCCATTCCACTCTCTTTCCACTGTCCTCCAGTCTCCCTCCCCTCTTTCCTTTCTGTCTCCATTTAACTGTCTCCTCCCTCTTTCTTTCCATTTCTGTCTCCACCAACTGTCTCCACTCCGATCTCTTTCATTTGCTGTCCTCCACAACGTCTCCCTCCCTCTCCACTTTCACTGCTGTCTTGGATCATCGTCAGATCATCATCTTTCGATCGATCATCGATCCTCGATCCTCGGATCAATTTTTTTTTTTTTTTTTTTTTAATCAGTTGAAATAATGATCATCACGAAATAACCGATCATATGATCAGCGATCACCATGATCATCACGCCCATAAACGATCGATGGATCATCAGTTTAACGATCCGCCGATAGATCAGCATCACATAAACGACGATCCATCCGCCATATGGTTTTCGTTTTCTTCCTCGATCAAAACCCCATCCACTCTTTCTTCCAGTCTCCCTGTCTCTTTCTCCACCACCGTCTCCCCTCTTTCCTGTCTCCACTGCTGGTCTCCCCCCTCTGTCCACTGTCTCCTAACTATCCTCCACTCCCCTCTTCCACTCTCTTTCCTCCCCCTCTCTTTCTGTCTCCAGCTATCTCCACTTCCCTCTCTCCACTGTCCTCCACTCCCTCTCTTTCCTGCTGTCTTCACCAGTCTCCCACTCCCTCTCTCTTTCACTGCTGTCCTGGCTATCACTCCCTCTCTCCTCCTGTTTCCAGTCTCCACCCCTCTTTCCTCCTGTGTCCTCCACTCTGTCCACTGTCCTCCACCGGTCTCCTTCCTTCTATCCTCCACTGTCTCTTCCTCCCCTCTTTCCTTCCTCCCTCTTCCTCCCCTCTTTCCTTCGTCCTCCCCTTTCCACTCTCATTCCTCCATTCCTCCATCCATCTCCCCTCTCTCACTGCTGTCTCCACTCCCCTCTCTCTTTCACTGCTGTCTTCACCAAGTCTCCACTCCCCTCTCTCTTTCACTGCTGTCTCCACCAACCGTCTCCACTCCCCTCTCTCTTTCACTGCTGTCTCCACCAACCGTCTCCACTCCCCTCTCTCTTTCACTCTCATTCTCCACTCCTCTCCCAATCCATCCAAATCTCTCTACACAATCCTCCCAATGTAGTCTAGGTCTTCCTTGCTTCCTTTTCCCTTCCACTCTCCGGGCATCTGTTTTATTTGCCAACAGTTCTACTCCCATCATGTCCAGCCCACTTTTGTCTACTCCTCACCAGCTTCTTCTGAACAAAAGTACCAATAATTCTTCTAAAATGTAGTCCATGAAAAAATCATATATATTAGTACTATGGTGTGTCATGTGATGGTATCACCCAACTGTTCCACAATACTACCACGTTATTATACTTATGACAATATTGCAATACTAATTAACTAACTGACCCCAATACCCACTATTTGCGACACAGGCACATCAGATCATCAACACGCAGCCATAGTTGTGTTAATCACTAGATGTCATACATGTAAAGGATATTGTGTAGTAACTTTGTGCCGAAACGATCTCCAAAACACATGGTGCTTAGGCCAGACTTTTTATATTACATGTTTTACGGGCCCGCCGACATTAATTTCCTGGATTTAGAATAAAAATTAAATTCACCATGTTCATTTTATTTATTTATTTACTGAACGTGTTAAATCATAAATAAAATATCTTATATGCTGTATGAGGTTTGAATCGAACAGTTTTGGCCATGTGTGGTTTTAACAACGATAGCTACCTTTTTGAATATGAAGTTAACTATTACATTAAATATCTTCACCCCTGTGCGAAATAATAACCTATCGGCCATATGCTGCGACCAGCTGCGATTCAGTCCATGGGAGTGCCCGCGATGCATCTGATAGCCCAACGTCATAAAAAACATGGTGGCGGCATTCGATGACATTGGGCTATCAAAGTGTTTGTGCATTCCTCTCACTCGGACGCTTCCGTACAATTTTATATTTCTTTGGCGGCATCTCGATTAAACTATTCATTTATCGGCTGTCAAACTATTCTCTATAGCAACAACTTCAAATAGTGTAAACAGGAAACTTAACAACGCATAGCATTGTGGGATTGTCCGGTGCCTTGTTTTGAGAACTACAGTCAGTTCCGTGTCTCGTTTGCATAAGTCTAAAGCCAGAAACTGAATGAAACAAAAGTCATACAAATAATTTTTGATGCATTTCACACTGCTGTGTCTGTCATTAATAGGATAACAAGTAACACTGGAGATTTATATTAATTTTCATGTAGTCACATATCATATTATTTAAATGTTATATATTTGAACATGCACTATGATATTTTTTCCTGACATTTAAATTTTATATCCAGATTCCCGTCACTGCTTTCTGGACAATACTGCCCATAAAACACAAAAATAACAAAGTCTAGCATTATTCATTAATAAATTTACACAAGTGGAAATTCACTAGTACTTTTATGACACGCTCTGCTTCTGAAGTGCACTGTTTTCAGATGAAAACATGTCTGCTTGTGGGAAACCTGTCCACATCTTTTATTTACCAGATGCCGGTTTCATGAATCGTACTTAAAATTTACACAATTACTTAGCGTCACGAGTTTGCGTAAACTCCTATGTTCGGCTATATTAAAAAATCATGTCATTTACCAAGACAATCATCTTAGCGTTAAGAACATTCTTAGCCGCTTCATGAAACCGGCCCCCGATACCTTACGCATGGCGAATATTTATTACAGTCACCTGTGCTGTGTAATATCTGACTTGTCAATGTTTACAGAACTGGCTCTGTTGCTGCACAAACTGCAGGAGAGTTTTGTTGCCCTGGCTGCTCAACTTCAGGTCATCCATGAAGACATCAAGGTATGTGACATAGTTTCAGTCCTACTCACTACGTGGTCTGCCAGTTTTTTTGCCAAATCTCTCAGTGTGGGGTTCAAATTTGATTTCTTAGGGTGCAGAGTGTTCATGTATATTCCTATATTTCTGATATTTTAATTGTAATTCTTTTATTAAAAAATAATATTTTCCTAATAATTATGTTTCTTGCCATTCATGATTACAAAATTATTATGCTGTAGAAATTGGCAAATTTTATGATGTAATGTTGAAAGTCGGCAGTTTCTAATTTGTGTTAACTCAAAACTAGTAGATAGATTGCACCACTAGAAATACATTCAAATAATGCATGAATGTTTTTTTTATTTTTAAGCTATTTCTTAATTATTGTGAAATTATTGCCCAGATTGTAAAAGTGTAATTTTATTCTCTCTGCAGGCGCAGAAAGAACATTTCCTGAATTACCGCAAGGTGTTCCACGATGACACGAACAACGTGTTCGAGAAAAGGAAGAAAGCAGTTGAACGTGCAGGAAAAAGGGTTGCTCCCACCGTGACGATGGGTCCCTCACCCTTCACGGGAATGTCAAATGCTGCAGCCGTTGCCATGGCAGCTGCACTGAACAGAACACAACAACCGGCACGTAAGTGGGCACAGTAATACTGCAGTGTCAAGCTAAAAACAGAATGATTTGTACTTGTTGGTAAAGGGAAATTTTAGTAACCATTTGAAGGAAAAATTACGTAATACATTTTATTTTGCAGTTGATGGAGGTTGGACTCCGTGAAGATGTTTTGCGTAGAATGTTTTATGTGGCATCAGATGTCATGCCTCATGTGAATACTATCGGACAAGATCAGTCTATATGTGTCATAAGCCTTGTCTCTTTAGATACATATCTGACTGTCCATCCATCAGTACATATATTTGTTACTTTGTCAGTCCATACCTCTGTCAGTCTGTCTGTCTGACTGTCTGTACATATAATACCTGCCTGTTCATCCGTCCATCTGTACCTGTCTGTCAGTTTGTCTGTCTCTACCTATCTGTTCATCCATTGAACCACCTGTCTATCCATCCATCCACCTGTCTGCTCTATCCCTCCAGCGGCGGTGGGCCTGGCACTGAACACAGCGCCCGCTGGCAGCTCCCTGGGCACCTCGAGTCTCTTCAGCACGCCCACCCCGGCCTTCGGAGCAGCACCAATGGCGACACCGTTTGGATTCGGAGGGACAAACACTGCCACTGTTCGCCCCTTAGGTTAGTGCTGGTAAGCACCGACTCTTGCCTTGCTACACTCTGTAAACGTCTCTCATAGTAGCACTAGGTCATCTCTCTCTCTGTGGGTGTAGTAGTAGTAGTAGTGGTAGTGGTAGTAGTACTAGCAGCAGTAGTAGAAGTAGCAGTAGTAGTAGTAGTAGTAGTAGCAGTAGTAGTATAAATAGTAGTAGAAATACAAGTATCTCACTGTGTGGTAGTAAAGGTAAAAAAGTTCTTATATAGTGCAGTATCCAGTCCTTAGGATTACTCAAAGAGCTTTACACGTTACCTTTTGGCAGACCTGTTCAATCGAACACCATCTTGACGTATCTGGGAAGCATTAACCCATGCTGTAATTGATGCATGTAAACTATTCATACAGAAATGTCCACCGCTGTCTATAGCCAGGTACCCATTCACACAGCTGAGTGAACTGAAGCAACTTAGAGTGAATGAATGTATCCAAAATTCGAAATGGCAGCATGGAATTCAAACCTGAAAACTCTTGATTGAGAATCCGATGCTCTAATAACTACGCTACTGTAGTACCAGCACTAGCCGACATCTGTCAGTGTCCTCACAAGCTCTAATAACTATGCTACTGTAGTACCAGCACTAGCCGACATCTATCGGTGTCCTCACAAGTTCTAATCACTGCGCTACTGTAGTACAAGCACTAGCTGACATCTATCAGTGTCCTCACAAGCTCTAATAACTATGCTACTGTAGTATCAGCACTAGCCGACATCTATCAGCGTCCTCACAAGCTCTAATAACTACGCTACTGTAGTACTAGCACTGGCCGACATCTATCAGTGTCCTCACAAGCTCTAATAACTACGCTACTGTAGTACCAGCACTGGCCGACATCTATCGGTGTCCTCACAAGCTCTAATAACTACACTACTGTACTACCAGCACTGGCCGACATCTATCAGTGTCCTCACAAGCTCTAATAACTACGCTACTGTAGTACCAGCACTGGCCGACATCTATCAGTGTCCTCACAAGCTCTAATAACTACACTACTGTACTACCAGCACTACCCGACATCTATCAGTGTCCTCACAAGCTCTAATAACTACGCTACTGTAGTACCAGCACTAGCCGACATCTATCAGTGTCCTCACAACCTCTAATAACTACGCTACTGTAGTACCAGCACTGGCCGACATCTATCAGTGTCCTCACAAGCTCTAATAACTACACTACTGTAGTACTAGCACTACCCGACATCTATCGGTGTCCTCACAAGCTCCAATAAATACACTACTGTAGTACCAGCACTAGCCGACATCTATCAGTGTCCTCACAAGCTCTAATAACTGCGCTACTGTAGTACCAGCACTGGCCGACATCTATCAGTGTCCTCACAAGCTCTAATAACTACGCTACTGTAATACCAGCACTAGCCGACATCTATCAGTGTCCTCACAAGCTCTAATAACTGCGCTACTGTAGTACCAGCACTAGCCAACATCTATCAGTGTCCTCACAAGCTCTAACTGCGCTACTGTAGTACCAGCACTGGCCGACATCTATCAGTGTCCTCACATGCTCTAATAACTATGCTACTGTAGTACCACCACTAGCCGACATCTATCAGTGTCCTCACAAACTCTAATAACTACGCTACTGTAGTACCAGCACTAGCCGACATCTATCAGTGTCCTCACGAGCTCTAATAACTACGTTACTGTAATACCAGCACTAGCCGACATCTATCAGTGTCCTCACAAGCTCTAATAACTGCGCTACTGTAGTACCAGCACTAGCCTACATCTATCAGTGTCCTCACAAGCTCTAATAACTACGCTACCGTAGTACCAGCACTAGCCGACATCTATCAGTGTCCTCACAAGCTCTAATAACTACGCTACTGTAGTACCAGCACTAGCTGATATCTATCAGTGTCCTCACAAGCTCTAATCACTACGCTACTGTAGTACCAGCACTAGCCGACATCTATCAGCGTCCTCACAAGCTCTAATAACTATGCTACTGTAGTACCACCACTAGCCGACATCTATCAGTGTCCTCACAAGCTCTAATAACTATGCTACTGTAGTACCAGCACTAGCCGACATCTATCAGTGTCCTCACAAGCTCTAATAACTGCACTACTGTAGTACCAGCACTAGCCGACATCTATCAGTGTCCTCACAAGCTCTAACTGCGCTACTGTAGTACCAGCACTAGCCGACATCTATCAGTGTCTTCACAAGCTGTAACTGCGCTACTGTAGTACCAGCACTAGCCGACATCTATCAGTGTCCTCACATGCTCTAACTGCGCTACTGTAGTACCAGCACTAGCCGACATCTATCAGTGTCCTCACAAGCTCAAATAACTATGCTACTGTAGTACCACCACTAGCCGACATCTATCAGCGTCCTCACAAGCTCTAATAACTACGCTACTGTAGTACCAGCACTAGCCGACATCTATCAGTGTCCTCACAAGCTCTAATCACTACGCTGCTGTAGTACCAGCACTGGCCGACATCTATCAGTGTCTTCACAAGCTCTAACTACGCTACTGTAGTACCAGCACTAGCCGACATCTATCAGCGTCCTCACAAGCTCTAATAACTACGCTACTGTAGTACCAGCACTAGCCGACATCTATCAGTGTCCTCACAAGCTCTAATCACTACGCTACTGTAGTACCAGCACTAGCCGACATCTATCAGTGTCCTCACAAGCTCTAATCACTACGCTACTGTAGTACCAGCACTAGCCAACATCTATCAGCGTCCTCACAAGCTCTAATAACTATGCTACTGTAGTACCACCATTAGCCGACATCTATCAGTGTCCTCTCAAGCTCTAATAACTACGCTACTGTAGTACCAGCACTAGCCGACATCTATCAGTGTCCTCACAAGCTCTAATAACTGCGCTACTGTAGTACCAGCACTAGCCGACATCTATCAGTGTCCTCACAAGCTCTAATAACTATGCTACTGTAGTACCACCACTAGCCGACATCTATCAGTGTCCTCACAAGCTCTAATAACTGCGCTTCTGTAGTACCAGCACTAGCCGACATCTATCAGTGTTCTCACAAGCTCTAATAACTGCGCTACTGTAGTACCAGCACTAGCCGACATCTATCAGTGTCCTCACAAGCTCTAATCACTACGCTACTGTAGTACCAGCACTAGCCAACATCTATCAGTGTCCTCACAAGCTCTAATTGTGCTACTGTAGTACCAGCACTAGCCGACATCTATCAGTGTCCTCACATGCTCTAACTGCGCTACTGTAGTACCAGCACTAGCCGACATCTATCAGTGTCCTCACAAGCTCTAATAACTGCACTAATGTAGTACCAGCACTAGCCGACATCTATCAGTGTCCTCACAAGCTCTAATCACTATGCTACTGTAGTACCAGCACTGGCTGACATCTATCAGTGTCTTCACAAGCTCTAACTACGCTACTGTAGTACCAGCACTAGCCGACATCTATCAGTGTCCTCACAAGCTCTAATAACTGCGCTACTGTAGTACCAGCACTAGCCGACATCTATCAGTGTCCTCACAAGCTCTAATAACTACGCTACTGTAGTACCAGCACTGGCCGACATCTATCAGTGTCCTCACAAGCTCTAATAACTGCGCTACTGTAGTACCAGCACTAGCCGACATCTATCAGTGTCCTCACAAGCTCTAATAACTACGCTACTGTAGTACCAGCACTAACCGACATCTATCAGTGTCCTCACAAGCTCTAATCACTACGCTACTGTAGTACCAGCACTAGCCGACATCTATCAGTGTCCTCACAAGCTCTAATCACTACGCTACTGTAGTACCAACACTAGCCAACATCTATCAGCGTCCTCACAAGCTCTAATAACTATGCTATTGTAGTACCACCACTAGCCGACATCTATCAGTGTCCTCACAAGCTCTAATAACTACGCTACTGTAATACCAGCACTAGCCGACATCTATCAGTGTCCTCACAAGCTCTAATAACTACGCTACTGTAATACCAGCACTAGCCGACATCTATCAGTGTCCTCACAAGCTCTAGTAACTGCGCTACTGTAGTACCAGCACTAGCCGACATCTATCAGTGTCCTCACAAGCTCTAACTGCGCTACTGTAGTACCAGCACTAGCCGACATCTATCAGTGTCCTCACAAGCACTAATAACTACGCTACTGTAGTACCAGCACTGGCCGACATCTATCAGTGTCCTCACAAGCTCTAATAACTACACTACTGTACTACCAGCACTGGCCGACATCTATCAGTGTCCTCACAAGCTCTAATAACTACGCTACTGTAGTACCAGCACTGGCCGACATCTATCAGTGTCCTCACAAGCTCTAATAACTACACTACTGTACTACCAGCACTACCCGACATCTATCAGTGTCCTCACAAGCTCTAATAACTACGCTACTGTAGTACCAGCACTAGCCGACATCTATCAGTGTCCTCACAACCTCTAATAACTACGCTACTGTAGTACCAGCACTGGCCGACATCTATCAGTGTCCTCACAAGCTCTAATAACTACACTACTGTAGTACTAGCACTACCCGACATCTATCGGTGTCCTCACAAGCTAATAAATACACTACTGTAGTACCAGCACTAGCCGACATCTATCAGTGTCCTCACAAGCTCTAACTGCGCTACTGTAGTACCAGCACTAGCCGACATCTATCAGTGTCCTCACAAGCTCTAATAACTACGCTACTGTAATACCAGCACTAGCCGACATCTATCAGTGTCCTCACAAGCTATAACTGCGCTACTGTAGTACCAGCACTAGCCGACATCTATCAGTGTCCTCACAAGCAATAATAACTACGCTACTGTAGTACCAGCACTGACCGACATCTATCAGTGTCCTCACAAGCTCTAATAACTACGCTACTGTAATACTAGCACTACCCGACATCTATCGTGTCCTCACAAGCTACACTACTGTAGTACCAGCACTAGCCGACATCTATCAGTGTCCTCACAAGCTCTAATAACTACGCTACTGTAGTACCAGCACTGACCGACATCTATCAGTGTCCTCACAAGCTCTAATAACTACGCTACTGTAATACCAGCACTAGCCGACATCTATCAGTGTCCTCACAAGCTCTAATAACTACGCTACTGTAGTACCAGCACTGACCGACATCTATCAGTGTCCTCACAAGCAATAATAACTGCGCTACAGTAGTACCAGCACTAGCCGACATCTATCAGTGTCCTCACAAGCTCTAACTGCGCTACTGTAGTACCAGCACTAGCCGACATCTATCAGTGTCCTCACAAGCTAAGCAGTAGGATTTGATATGATAGTTGACTAATCTAACCCTGGCAGATACCCTACAGAATGTAGACATTAATTGAATCATTTGTACTTTATCCCAGTTTACCGCTTGTTATTGTGGGAACCAACTTCCCATGCCTCATCAAAGAGCAGTTCGAAGGAATCCCAAACAATTTCCCGTTTATATGTAGGATAGATAATATGGAACAGATGCAAACAAATCTAATTTATTTATCTGGAGTTGACCCATTGTAATATAAACAATGCAAGTATATTTGACTGTAGCTGTGATTATTACATGCAAAAGTAATAAGTTATTCTGATTTTCTCAGTAATAGACTAATCATACTCAAAGATTAAAAATCATAATTGGTTAAATCTTATATATATCACCCCAACTATGGTAAGTAGTATTCAGTGTCCGTGAAGCTACCATACCCTATTGCTTGCACGTAGTTTGAACCAGTGTAACAAAAATTTACCCAAGAAAATTATATTTGTGATTACTTTCACAATTATTTGGCAGGCAGTACCTTTAAGATATTTATTGTAATATTGATAACATTATATTTAAAAACAACTAACAGACAGTTTAACCCTCATTGTGACCATGTTCACTTTCTGCCTCCAGGTAGCAGCACTACAGGACTGTTTGGAACGACGACTCAGACGGGGGGTTTCTCACTGACTAATCCACTATCAGCGCCCTCAGTGCCCACATTTGGGTCAACAACGGGGATGCTTGGCGCAGGGTTCGGAGCGGCAATGATGCCCTTTGGGGTGGCACAGCCGGGGAATAACTTCACACTACAGAAACCACCAGCTGGTAACAAGCGGGGAAAGAAGGCATGAACGGACGACTCAGGATCACTAGTTCTTGTGATAGTGAACTTACAGGGAATAGTTGCCCTTTGCTGCGGGATAGCATACATGGGAAGGGCGATAGCTACACCCTCAACGTACTGTTTGTGTGATCAGGAACAGTTGCCCTATAATGTGGGACAGCAACCATTGGATAAGGGTGATGGCTATACCCTCAACTACTGCCGGTGATCAGAATGTAGCGAGTTGTCGATCGGAGTCAGTACATCGGGTAACCTGAGAATATACTTTTCATCTAAACATTTAACTTCGATCACAGGCTTGAGTCTGTGCTAGGAAATTGTGGAGGTGAATGAATTTCAGTGAAGGAGAAATGCTTTATAAAGCCACTTCTAGACCTTATAGTAAAGTTATTCTGCCGTATTGCTGCGTGGTTATGTGTATGATTGTTTGTGCAAGTCGTCATGTTCCAAACATTTCATTCCTGTTGATATGAAAGTATTTTTCCTGAAGTATTCTTCCTTATGAAACGTTATAATCGGCCTAAAATTGTGTCTAGGTAAACACATTTTACAGCAATGTATCTGCTGTCATTAAAAAGCTATTTGGATTACTTTCTCAAATCATTCCTAATTACTTCATATAACCCTACAACAAATCAATATTTAATAATGACAAGTTATCAGAAAATGTACAAATTATAAAAAGTTTTGTGATGAAATTTGCCATTGGAGTAACTTGACTGTGCAAAATTGAAATATGAATGAAGCCAAATTATGCATGCATAATTTGATTATTATAAGTATTGCAATAAGCATAGTATGGAATGTGTTATGTTTAGTAAATCCAATGGGAAATTTAGGGGGAATAGACTAACTTTCTTGAGACTAGCAGAGAATAATAAATAAAATTCTTTAGCACCAATATACTTGGAAAATCCAAGCTCGGAGACAGAACTGACTGGTTCTATCACGTGTAATGTGTATTTACTGTGGCATAGGATGATTTAAATAGTACTACCGGTACTTCATCATTTATTTCCACCGGTTATGCAGTGTTTGGAAAGACGGATTTATTTCCTCGGCAAACTTTGTGTGGAACAAGTATTTTCTCAACTGTCTGCCATGTAATCAGTGTCATGTGTCAACTTCTTGTATGAAAGGACTATATTTGCAACAGCATACTGCAGACTGTTTTGTTTCCCACTGTATTTTATCACAATAAATGATTTATATTTGCTACAAGTGTCATTGTTTAACTGTGACCAACATTGTATGGCATATTTGGTAGGTTATTAGGTGAGCTGCCTTAAAATGTGTTTTGCTTACACTGTAGTTAAATTTACTTTGTTTTCTTAAATCTCATGCTTTTTATTCCTTTGTATAAACATTTTAACATTAGACGAGTACAGAAATATATTCACTTCTATTTTTATTAGCTTTTTAAACAGTTTTGTATTGATAGGTGTGCCAAAAATGTTTTGTACAATGACACTATATTTGCTGCAAATATTCTGTATCTTTCAAGTTTTATCAAACGTGGAACGACGTGGGGCAAAGTATGACAGATTACTGTATTTCGTTAATAAAAATATAGAATGCAAGTTTTCCTTAACAGCAACAACAATACAGGAAATATTCAGTCTGTTCAATAATGTCCTGATAGTATGTTTCTGTGATATTAATTGTAACTGGTTGGCACCCAGTTATAGAAACTTTCTTACTGCAGACAGTATAATGAATGTGGTAACTTCCAATGTTTCCACAAAACTTCTATAATAAATGTTTGTGGTTTGAAGTAATTAAATAATTTTACTTTAACAAAATACAACATTTGAGTCATCTCTCGGTCACTCCTAGATTTGACAATAGACCACAATTTCTTTGGACGCTATACACTTAACAATCACAAGAGATGTAATGGCCGCACGTTTGATTTTTAATTGTGGTCTGACCCCTTTAGCATTCCCCCAACACAGGATTCAATCATAATAAACGGCTTAAATATAACAGCAGTTTATGTCGCAAACCAAATGTACCCTAAACACTTTAAAAACATGCCACCAAACTACAGTAATTGATTCTCCGACATAATCATCCACCCTTAGTTTTTGTTTATATACTGTCTAATGGCCATACAAATTCCTACTAAAACACAAGAAATTCTAAATAAAAACCTCAGCAACTAAACAATCCAACTGAGCACAAGCAATAAAAAGAAATTTAAAATCAGCCATCTTCGTATTAAAAAGCCTGCCTCGACTGGAAAACCCAACGCCCATGAGATAAAATTACTGGTCACTCTATTCAAGATTATGTGAACACAATATAAGATCCTCTTACCTTCAAAATAACAAAAAATGTCTAAATAAACAAACCAGATATAAAACTAAATTTCTGCTTCGTTTGTTACCTGAACTGAACAATAATTTCATGTTGACACCAAAATATATGCGGTGTACCCAAAAGAGAACGTATTAAAAAAAAATTTCAGTTTTACATAATTTGTTGTATAAAATATCTGATAGTTTATTAATTTCTGAGTCAAATAAAAATAATTACTTCCCAGTGAATTCACTAACTGTTAATGCCATTTAAACCAACTTCCACATAGTAAGACCAAAATAAATCTACTGTAAGAAAAGCTGTAAGAAAATTGAAACAAATCTTGTTACATGAAGTACCAGTGGTTTCTATACATTTTTCGGGACACTTGGTTCACAATATAAATTTTTGGAAGTCTTAAAGTGTCCATAAGTAATGAATCTTTGGCACGTTAACAAATAAAATATTTTCATAAATATTATGCTGCTTTCTTTCACGTAAATATGATACGTAGCAATCAATGACAGTCACTTCAGACGATTGCAATAAATATATGGCGAAAACCGCCTATCTTTGTATGGATAGCAACATGGTACAAGGACTCAAACGCTATTCACGCCAACATTGAAGGTTCTTAGTGATCTTCTAAAAACATTCACAACCATAATTGTCCTGTATATTATGAAAATAAAACAGGTAACAATGTGTGATTAAAATAATTTATACGTAAAATATACCTAAAATTAATTGTGTATAGCATGTCAAGGCTAATTTCCATTTGGTGTCAATTTACGAGTTTTCATAAATCCTCCTACCTTTCTATATCGTACATGCATTCCTTGATATATTGCAACCTGTAAATATTACACATTACAACTGCATGGCGTACAAGTGAATAAAAGAATATAAGAGAATTTAAGGTTTTATAAATACAACAAAGATATTTAATAGAAACAAGATATATCTGTAATTTTTATATACCGGTATACTGCAAAGCAATACTACATACACAAGTATACGATGAAACTTACTGCCATTGTCTGTAAGGTTTAACAAAGTAAATAGTAATGATACTGCATAATAACCGAATATGTCAAACGAGATGTTGCCATTGTTACCGTCCAATCACCTGATGTATCAACTGAGATGTTGCCATGGTTATTGTCCAAGCATCTGATGTATCAACTGAGATGTTGCCATGGTTACTGTCCAATTACCTGATGTATCAAATGAGATGTTGTCATGGCTACTGTCCAATCATCTGATGTATCAACTGAGATGTTCCCATGGTTACTGTCTCAGTATCTGATGTCAACAAAGTTGTTGACATGGTTACTGTCTAATATATGTTCTCAACCGACTAATCTAATCACCATTCTGATGTTGTCAACCGAGACGAGTCAATGACTAAGTGTAATAATGACATGTCGCCCCCAACACGTCATCTTGCCTAATTTCAGTGATGTGTCAACTGTAGTATTTTTCACCCAGCATCTTCATCGAGTCAATAATGGCCTGCCTGTAAAAAAAATTAATCATCACCATTTTGTAACGAATGTTGTTGAATTACATAAAAATCAGACTGTATGGCAGTCTTAGCCAAGACATCACCTAAGGGAGCTTTTTTCTGATTGGCCGACCATTGTACTCACAAATAAACAATCAGGTCCTGTTGTTGCAAACAATCAATAAGTTTTTTCTTGTCTTTCATAAATACATTTTATACAGGCTGTGAAAAAAAAAAAAAAATATTTTTTTAAATTGATGTATTAAAATAAGTTTTACATATGTCTTGTGCAACTGTGCATTGGTTAATATAATTTATTACTCTAAACAATGATATATTTACATTTGGAAAATGTGTTCACAAATACTGGTACCAATAGTTACAAATTAACCTTGCAAAACTGTCATTAGTAACTTTTTATTAATATTACAGGCATTCAGGATTTTGTTGACTATATACCAGCGTTAAATAACATCACTTGATAGCCGAAGATTAATGCTGTGAACAGTATAGGTCTACACATATTTTATGATGCATGTTTTTTACACATCAGAGCAACCCACTGTGGACTCTGCACCAGGCAATTTCCTTAACACGCATGTTTTTGGATTGTTTCTGAGGGTTTTGTGATTTTGTTCAAATTGAGTTACTTATATCTTGGTTCAACAGTACTGTTAGGTTCGATTTAAAAAAAATACTGGTTTGAAAAATGCACAGAAATAGAGGTACTATGGAACGCAGCAGTACATATCAATGTCACATGACGACATCACATGAAAGTACATGACTCACCTGAAGGCGTGCTGCTTGAAGAGGAAAGCGCTGATGTGTCCGGCATCAAGCACACGTACTTGTGCCTCGGGCCACAGTTCCTTCAGACTGATGACACTCTCTCGAGGGATGTAGGCGTCCGACTTGGCGACAACAATGACAATGAGGCTTGGGTCGACGGGAATGGAGAAGTTGCCGAGATGAGTAAATTCATCCATCATGCCCGCCATGAAGTTCAAGGCCGTCTCTCGCTGCTCAGTGTTTGACTCCGTGAGCTCCACCAGGCGGCGCTTCAGTTGCGATATCTTATCGTTGCGCCATTGTGTCTTATTGTCGTCACCATGTGGCGGCGACACTTGTTTATTCTTCGTTGTTGCATCGGTGCTGCCCACTGGTGTACTGTTATTGTCGAGGATGCTTTTGTCTGAATTGTCAGGCTTGTGCGAGTGGCCCCTGTTGTGTGTGCTGCCAGTGTTGTTGTTGGCTGAGGCGTCCCAGTGAGTCTGCATGGCCTGCAGACTGGCGGGGTAGGACCGCGCAAACTCCTGCCCCGCTATGAAGGCGGTGTTCTTGCAATCCTACACCAACAGTAACATCCTGTTGTATTCTCCCGACACTCGTTTATACATACAGTGAAACCACGCTTTATGGTCACCTTGTTAATACAGCCACCTTGTTAATACAGCCACCTTGGTAATACAGCCACCTCGCAATTACACGTTTATCAAAATTACAGTCAATTTAAATCATCATCACCACAATTAGATATGTTTTAAGACAAGACAAATAAACAGAGTGCATTGATGGTTAATTACTTGGTAGGAATGTTTTATTCCTGGTAAAATACCAAGGTATTATTAAAATTTTCTGAAGTGTTTAATCTTGTCAAAACTCTGAACAAACACACAAACAAAAGCTAGTTTGAGGGGGGAGTCTACAAGAAACCACACAACCAGATCCAACATTAGTGGTTTACCAGTGTGTGGCATCTCCTTGAATTAATACAAGAAGCAGGATAAACTACAAGCCAGAAAGAAGATTCATGTTGGAGTGTCAATAGATACTTGTATCAGGGAAGATAATAGAATAACTCGTACATGCTCGGGCGAGTGGATGCTTTGGACAAACTCCTGCTCGAAGGTCGTGTCATTCCGATACTGCTCCTGGAGCAACTTCCATGGGATAGCGCCACTCATCACACCCTGCAACAACAACACAGCCACTAATCACACCCTGCAACAACAACACAACCACTAATCACACCCTGCAACAACAGATCAACCACTCATCACACCCTGCAATAACAACACTGCCACTCATCACACCCTGCAACAACAACACAGCCACTAATCACACCCTGCAGCAACAACACAACCACTCATCACACCCTGCAACAACAGCTCAACCACTCATCACACCCTGCAACAACAACACTGTCACTCATAACACCCTGCAACAACAAAACAACCACTCATCACACCCTGCAACTACAACACAACCACTCATCACACCCTGCAACAACAACACAACCACTCATCACACCCTGCAACAACAACACAACCACTCATCACACCCTGCAACAACAACACAACCACTCATCACATCCTGCAACAACAACACTGTCACTCATCACACCCTGCAACAACAAAACAACCATTCATCACACCCTGCAACAACAACACAACCATTCATCACACCCTGCAACAACAACACACCATTCATCACACCCTGCAACAACAACTCACCCACTCACCACACCCTGCAACAACAACTCACCCACTCACCACACCCTGCAACAACAACACACCCACTCATCACACCCTGCAACAACAACACACGCATCAGTCATCATCCCTGCAACATCAACAACATAGTCAATCTTTCATTGCCGCTCAACCACAGTTATTCCACAGCATGTTTATTGTTCACATATCACCCCTGGCGTTAGAATCTTATGTTGTGGAGGTATTGCTGATGAGATGTTGTTGAAGGGATGTTGGTGAGGGTGTGCGGCTGGGGGTGAGTGACAGAGGGTGTGTTGCTGAAGGGTGTTGCTGGGGGTTGTTACTGAGGGTGTGTTGCTGAGGGATGTTACTGAAGGGGTGTTGTGGGATGTGTTATTGACGGGGTGTTGCTGCATACCTTGGTGAAGGCTGTAGATGCAGTAGACCAGGAGAGACACGGGATGAGAGCGATCGGCTTCGGCCAGTTCGTTGCTGCCAGTGACGCCATCTGGAGAATCAAATCACTACTGAGAAATACAGATTACTCCTCATTCAGCAAGCAATGTTTACAGCACTAGACATTTGGCCTAGTCTAAGTGAACAAGTCAGTTAAGATAACTAGATCAGAAAATATTAAACACAACAGCACTTCATGGACACAGATTTCATGGAAAATCAGCATATTTAGGTTCAGATGCACAAATGTGTCTAGTATATCTCCCTAAAATATAAATGTTATCGTAAATCGTGACACATTTTGATGACCCGCATTGCAAAGCCAATTGCTCAAAATTTGAAGAATCGACCATATATACATATTATATACAGTATACATCTCTGTAAATAACAAGCTGAAGAAATAGTAATAAACTAATTATAACATGATATGTACCAATCTGGATCTCCATAATACTCAATAAAATCATACTATGATACTGCTGAGGGTTTATTTCAGAGTATCCTTCTCTAGAGTTAATTAGTCCACAACAGGATATACATTTACCCCCGTCTGGGATCTTTTCTCTACTTCCTCTGGCCTAGACACTAGACATTAGGGATCAATGGCAGTGTCTCTTCCAACAGGCAACATGAACTGAATGAAATTGCCCCAAGTTTTGTAAAACCCTTGTTCCTTCAATCAACAGTCCCCCACCTTAACCACATGACACTACTCCCCTCAATGTGCATCAGAAAAAATTATCAGTTGTATCTGCCGTACATGTCCTCCCATTGAGATACCAGTGAGTCCGAGTGGTCCCAGGCCTTCACGTTCACACCAGTGCAAGAGAGCAAGAGATTCCAGCACTAGGGCTCCTCCCATCACGAACAAGTCTGACACATTGTGCAGGTTCGACCGTCTACAAACAAAACAACTTTATTACTGGTTGGAGCACAGATACCGGCATGCAGTTGAACTGAGAAAGAATGTTTCTTTACGCAGGTTAACTGATTGGTTTGGTTGGGGGTTTCAGGGTATAAATTAATGGCACAAATTCTCTTGAATGAAAAGTGGAGAGGCAAACTGTGGATTGACAGCATTGGCAAAGAACAATAACTAAAGCAGCGATGTAATTAACCAGCCTCAGTTCTCGTAAAGGGAATTTTGATAACGAATACGTTATTACTTTTTATGTTACCTTAATCAGAGTTCACAACGCCATCTTGTAGTTTCAATATAAACTATTACTTTTTTTATAACAATTAGAATGTAACGAGAAGTGGAAAGATAATTATATAACAATAATGTTACTTACAATTGTTGTTTTGGCTTCCTCAAACCATCTGTGCAGAATCAAGGAAATAACTTCAGAAACTTCTTTAACTTATCCTTTGAAATAAATTTGATAGTTTCAATGACAGACCTTGGAATGGTTCATAAGAACCTGCCAATTTTTCTTTGAAAATTTTTTGTTTTATTTTTTTCTAAATATTTGCAACTTATCTGAGCAACTTATGTTCAGAGTGATGATGTTTACCATTTATGGCTATATTCTCAGTCTGCCCTCAGAGTTGTCAATTAGGATATGTAAGCTATATATTTGTACCAGCATGTGAGTTATATCTAGAAGTGTTTGGTTGTTACCCTGTTGTTTAAAATATAAAAAATGGTCCATCTTTAAATTGTGCGTGTCCATATCTTGTCAGCCATTTTAAATATCAATGGGTGGCGTTTCCGAAACTACGATAGAATGTACAGCAATTAAGCACATGATTTTAATTTATTCCCTGGTGAATTCTATGCTTTGTTTCTTCTTGCTGAAACTGATGTACACAAAGGGTAATGTTAGAGACTTCAAGATTTGTTCAAAATGTTATAGTCTAGCTATGCTGCATTTCCATGCATTAAAATGTCTACATAAAATAGTCAATGCTATAACTGATAATAATATAAAAATAACAAGATTATGGTTTAAATAAGACGTGGAAGGATACAGTAAGGGTTCTCAAGAATGATGGAGCCGATGCCAGCCTCCTTGAGGAGTGGTCGTGCCATAAAAGTCCTCCTTCTCCAAAAGAACTGAACAAACAAGAAACAATTGATATATCCAATGAGTCCATCTTTAAATTGTGAGTGTCCATATCTTGTCAGCCATTTTAAATATCAATGGGTGGCGTTTCCGAAACTAATGAGGGACCTTGAACTATGAAGTAAATAAAAATAATAATTGTCTAAACCAATATAGTGATAGTACAATAAAATGTGTGCAATTAAAAACAATAATCCATTATATCTGCCAAGCATTCGCGATGTTCAAACGGCAATAACTCAAAAATTCAAAATCATGGGTACATCCAGCGGCATATTTGTAGATATGATTATTATCTTTACTATGATATCGAAAAATATTAAATCCCATTGCAAGTTCGAGTATTCGCAATGTTCGAACGGCAATAACTCAAAAAGAAAACAAAATTCCTGTGTGCATCCAGCGACACATTTAGAAGTAAGATTATCATCTTTATGGTGATATAAAGTAACACCAACCCACACAGATGTGCGCCATGCTATATCCTAGTGGTGCTACCTGCAGTGACATCACCTCGACCGGTAGGTGTCGCAACAAACTGCATAAAATGTGCAGAAAAGTGCGACCAAAACTGGCCTTAAACGGAGGGGGGTAAAAATTTAGTTGAATATCAGGACACTATTTTTAGAGTATACATAATTCAAATTGTGAATAAAAAAGGTTAATTTCGCTAAGTCTTTAATTATTTATAAAAAAAATTGGCATTACCGTGGGTGCAATATACAAGACTTTTGTGAGATATTAATTACTAACAACTATTACATTAAAGATCTACTCACATGGTCCCCTGTTCCAGCCAAATGAATGACAACAGGTTTCTGGGGGCCTTTCCACTTCTTTGGGAAGACAGCTTGAAATCTGCACAATCACACATGTCCATAAATCTCAGCAAAAACCTAATAAATAACAATAACGGAACATTGTTTACACAACAGATGGCACACAAGGGTAAACAACTCGATTGCCGTAAATACCCAAATTCATTTAAATTATTTCCACTGTGACGCGTATATTTAAAAAAATTATAATCTTGTCATCAGCTAAGCTATTTTATCTTTAAATTAAGCTAAAGTATCATCACTGCAACCAAAGTATCATCACTGCAAACAAAGTATCATCACTGCAACCAAAGTATCATCACTGCAAACAAAGTATCATCACTGCAACCAAAGTATCATCACCAAATCTGGTCAAAATATTTTGTTTGTTTATTGCATGTTTGCCAGTTTGAGTCTTATTTTGTGTCACAAAATCGAGTGTAAGTATTAATCAATTAATAAATTGGCGGTACCCGATTTGACATAGCAAGTTATAGGTTCAGGTGCACTAGGATTCGGAGTGAACGAGAGACATAACGTGACATCAGATATGTATGTACGAGAAGCCAACTGGCATTCCCATTTAATACATCAACAATAAACAAAAGCGGTTCAGTGATAGTTGGCCAACGGTTACTCTGCTATGACATTATATTTATAACACCATACATTGTACTCGACGAGTATGCATCCAAATACGAAATTACATGGGAGACAATTTAAACAGCTAGTCACTTACATGAAGACGGGTATACACCGTTGTAAAGTCTATGAACTGTAACCAATGAATGTCTCGTGATGTGTGAATGTCAACGTTCGCATCGGTCGCGTTCGGCGAGATGTCAGGACGAAGTCGAAAGTCGCTCGGCGTTCGGCGAACGAATTCACATAGATGAAAGCAGGCGACTCAGGCGATCAAGTAGACAGTAGATTTGCCTTGTTGATCCCACGCGAATCACCAGGCGACAACACGGAAACGATGTCACGACATCGGCGATGTCTAGAAGGTCTGTCACGGAGTCTGTGTTACGACAGCTAGCAGACGAAACGGTGGTGGCCTTGCATTCGAAGATCACATCAAAACGGAACTGCAGTCGGTTATCACTCAGTCTTCTTCAACGCGTGAGAAGTGCAGCGTCTCACAACTAATCAGTACTGTTGAAATCGTAGAAGTATTTACTACAGGCGTTGGGCGGACACATGTTTCAGCCCAATTCCTGGAGACGTGAGTGCAACACTTTCTTCTGCTCAAATGTTCGTCTGGCCACGAATGGCCGTCCGCCCCTTACATAACTTGACGACCGGAAGTTAGTCTGACCAATTACAACACTTAATACAAATTAAAGTCGCTTCAAAAACTGGCTCCCGAAACCATTCACACTTCGAAGCAATCCATTCAACTCGCTGAGTTTAAAATAGATTTTGCGAGCTAAACGTATGGCTATATAAGTGCTCATTCAATCTTTAACTTATGTGAATTACTTACATAATTAATATCACTGGATTCCCTGTATCGATCCGGATACCACAATATTCATCGTACATTCCAACTCTCATGAATTAATCCATAATTTTAATAAAACACGCACTCTATTCATAAGCTCCGTGTGACCATAGTGTTTTTCACACCTACATTTCTGTAAACAACTTTTATTTTGATCTTTTTATAACCACAACATAAGTAGTTTGACAGGTCACCATATTACCAGTCATGTTAAATAATTTCTACAGGTACCAAATTTGGTATACCTAACCGTAGAATTAGTGGTGTACGCTACAAATGAAATTAATTAAATCTGACTCGTCGGCAGTTAAAACGTTACACGCCTTAATCGCCAGAGGGCACCAGCATATACCTCCGTGACAATACATACCAGAAATGGCAGCACCATCCCATCAACCATACTTTGTATACAAAACCACTGTTCTAAAGCCTGATTAAATTCTATACAAACCACTTTGTGACATTACCCCAGCCTTTAAGAATTTAATCTGCGCCAATCTGCGTCAAATATTTTCCTTATGTTGATCTGTTTCGTCACACTTAATTAGCGTATTATACGCCCCAACTATTCTTTCAAGCGTGAACACTTCTCAAATTAGAGATCATCAAATACAAAAAAATACACTTAGTGAGACAAGGCAGTGTCAACTGACTAACAGGCCTTTCTTACATAAGTAATACAATCAAACAAAAATTATGCTCCGGAGGGGAGGGTCGTATACACGAGTACCTACCCTGCCTACAGATTAACCGATCTATGCCGTACCCTACTTTCTCAAACGAAACATTGTTAATGAAGTAACATTTCTAGTTAATCATTCAATGCTAACTCAGTCTGTCCACTACAATACTCGCTTAGATTTCCTTGACATACTGCCGGCTAAGAAAGTCTGCTCCTACATTCTCCTTTCCAGGAATAGTTTTTATCCGAAAACTGTAAGGTTGAAGTTTCAAGGCCCATCGAATTAACCTGGGATTTGATAATCGGGTCGTACGGAGGAAAACTAACGGTTAATGATCCGTTTGAAGTACAAACAACTGGCCGTACAAATAGTTTGAGAACTTCTCGAGAGCCCATACGATAGCGAAACACTCTCGCTCGATCACAGCATAGGCCATCTGGACCGCAGACAACTTCTTGCTTGCATATGCTACCGGGAAATATTTTCCTTCATACTCCTGGAGCAATACAGCTCCTACACCGGTATCGGATGCATCCGTACGAAGCACAAAGGGGCGATCAAAATCGGGGAGCTTCAGTATAGGGGCACTACACATCATAGCTTTCATTTCTGTGAAGGCACGGTCGGCATCGGCCGACCAAATTACTCGGGTGGGCTGACCTTTCTTTGTAAGATTTGTCAAAGGGGTAGCTACCGTCGCGAAATTCGGAATGAACTTACGATAATATCCGGTTAACCCAAGAAAAGAACGAACTTGGGTGACTGTTCGAGGGACGGGAGCGTCCCGTATTCGCTCTACCTTATCTTCCTGTGTCATGAGTTGCCCTTCTCCTATTTGGTGACCCACGAACTCTATCCTGGGGTACCCAAAACAACACTTTGATGGTTTAACCGTGATCCCTGCCTCTCTGAGTCGAGTGAACACCTGGCGGAGTACATTTAGGTGTTCTGGCCAAGTCTGTGTGTGGACCACGATGTCATCCACATAGTTGTCTACACCCTTTATGCCCAACAATAGTTTCCTCATCATGCGACTGTATGTTGCACCTGCATTAACTAATCCAAAAGGCATACGCAGAAACTGAAATAGGCCCGAGGGGGTAGAAAATGCTGTTTTCTCCCTATCGTTGGCATTCATGTTTATTTGCCAATAGCCTTTGGAACAATCCAGCTTGCTGAAAATACAGTCTTTGGAGAGAGAAGCAAATATTGCCTCGGGGTCAGGCATACGTTCCGCATCGAAAGTAGTTGCGCAGTTTAATTTGTGGAAATCAACTACAGGACGATTTGTCCCATCTTTCTTTCGAACCAGTAGAAGGGGGGAACAATAGGGTGATGCGGAGTGTTCGATCACCCCAAGCTCAAGCATCTTATCCACTTCCTCAACTACCTCGGGCATTTTTGCATAAGGTATTGGATACTGCTTTACCCGAATAGGTTTAGTGGTGTCTAGTTTAATGGAATGTTCGGCTAAACTAGTACACTCTGGCTTATCAGAGAATAGATTTAACAAGATTTAACAAGATTGCTTAAAATACCTCATCAAATTCCTCAATCAGTTGCCCTATCTGACCAACTTGCAACTTGCTAAGTCCTGATGCTAGGGATACATCCTTGCCACACTCTACTCGTCCTTCAAGTAAAGGTTGCACCTCCAATGAGGGATCATCCTCAGGATTGAGGATGGCAGTAATTGCGGCGGCATACTCAGTCCTAGCTATGTACTCCTTTAGCATGTTCACGTGGAATAGTCGCAGGGCGTTTCCTACTTGGATTTGATAATCATTGATCCCTACCTTCTTAACTATTTCGTAGGGGCCCTTCCACTGCATAAGTAGCTTGTTATGGTCAGTCGGCAACAGAACTAACACTTGGTGCCCTACTTCAAGGGTGCGTTCTTTTGACTTCTTGTCAAAATGCTTCTTGTATCGTACCTGGGACGAAAACAAGTGGTCCCTTGCCATTTTACATGTATCTTCGATACGATTTCTTAACTCTAACACGTATTGGTACGTTACCCTGGTCTCACTATCAGGGGAGTCATCCTCCCATAACTCTTTCAAGATTGCCATGGGCCCCCTGACTGTTCTTCCGTACAGTAGTTCGAACGGGGAGAAACGGGTATTCTCCTGAGGAGTTTCTCGATATGCGAAGAGCAGAGGTTCAATGTACCGATCCCAATCTCGGGGTCGCTCGGCACACATCCTAACTAACATCTTCTTGAGCGTACCATTGAACCTCTCGACAAGACCGTTAGCCATCGGGTGATACGGGTTGGAGTGCACTTGTTGTATTGACATCAGACAGGCTATCTCTCTCATCACACCTGACACAAATTGTGATCTGTTATCACTTAGGATCTCGAGAGGGAAACCTACCCGGGCGAATATCGACAATAGCGCCTCTGCTACAGCCTCGGTCGTAGTCAAAATTAGGGGGACTGCTTCTGGGTACTGGGTGGCACAGTCAACTAGTGTTAACACCCATCTATGGTGTTTATCCGTGGGGGGAGATAAGGGGCCTATCAGGTCGATAGCTACTTTCTCGAAGGGCACCCCCACTAACGGCATAAGTTCCACCGGGGCGACCTTTACTTTACCCTTATGAACCATTCTGACATATGTCACAAGACTGACAGTACCTGGTTGTCACCGAAAATTCCTGGCCAAAAGAAATTTCTCAGGATACGGTCAGAGGTTCTTTTGACACCTAGGTGACCTGCCAAAATAGCCTCGTGGCCCAAGTATAGAATTTGCTTGCGATATTCTGAGGGGACCACAAGCTGGTTCCACTCTTCCAGTCCTTCTCGCCGTTGAAAATGCCTGTATAACAAATCCCCTTTCACTAAGTAGTGACTCGATTGAGTGTCTTCATCCTGAGGACGCCTGACTTTGGCAAAACATGCCATGCCAAAGTAGGGTCCTTCTTCTGTGCCAGCCGGAAAGCTTCCGCTGAAATGTTTACATGCTCTACCTCAGGCACGCGTAGGGGAAGTCGATCCTTATTTCGTTGTATAGCCTGATTACGAGTTTCTACCACTCCTGCTACAACATCTTCAGGATCTAGCTGTTTAGTCTCCTGCACCTCAGCAACCTTACAGGGCATGTCAACAGTTTTCCCTGGATCTACCTGGTCGGGGCACGACTCCATTTCTCCATGGATATTGGCGTGAACTCCTGTCACATTGCCAATGATCACGTCGCAAATAGGATTGTCGACACAGAGTACCTCAGTTTCACCGTTAAACACTGGTGACTCTATGTAGCACCGGGCTACGGGGACTGTTATGGTTGAACGGTCTAGCATGACAAGGATCTTCTTATGTTTGGTTAAATGATCTGGATTAACTAGATCTCTCTTAACTACAATCCCACTACATCCTGTGTCTCATAGAACCTCAACTGGTTACTCATTCAGTCTGCCACGCACCACTGGTAAGTTAGGGTATGTGTTATTACATACACATCCTACAACCGAGATCTTACACCCACACTTCATAGTTGCTTCATCGCTACAAAGGTGGTCAACCTTCTCGACTGCTATACAACAATTGCCGGCCTCGTGTCGTGGACTCGGCTTCCCTGGGGAGAACTGGCGGGGTTTACCCGTGGGACAATTTACAGCCCTATGACCTGGTTGTGAACACAAGAAACATCTCATAGGCTCACGAGGGGGTGTGGCGCTAAGTCTCTTATATTCGGAGTACTTATCGGGGCGAAACAAGGACTTTCCCTCTTCCTTTCGACCACCCCTAGAATGGGAGTTGTCGCGTGTGTCATTCTTTTTAGGTATTTCCTTAAGTCCTGCGGCCTTACGTGACGCAGCATATACGTCCGCTAGTTCCTTCACTGCCTCTATGCTCGAGGGTGTACGCTCCCTAATGAATACGGCTAACTCACGAGGACATGAATGCAAAAATTGCTCCCGCAAAAATAAGTCCCTCAATTCTCCATAGGATTCGTGGATTCCTGCTAATCTGATCCACTGGCTCAGGTTATGGTCTAATTTACCAAGATACTGGGCTGCAGTCTCATCTACCCCCTGTTTACTCCTAAAAAATCTTTGCCGGTAATCTTCGGCAGTTAGCTGAAATTTAGCTAACAGGGTCTGCTTAAGTTTATCATAATCTTGTATGTCATCTCTAGGAAGACGAGAATACACATCTAACACGCGACCCGTTAGAAGACTGCTCAGTCCTAATGCATAGTCCTCTCTATTCCACCCTGCGTTCTCAGCATAGCGCTCATAACGAGTCAAATAAGCATCAATATTATCGTCTGCTTCCCTAAACTCGGGGAGTTTGGGCATCTTCATTCCTATTCGGGAATTATCTAGGCTTCGATTAGATGCATCCAACCCCTCTGCCTTAACTTTCTCGGCTTCTATGTGTAATGTTGCCATCTCTTTCTCATGGAACATTTCTTCTAGCCTCATCTTACTCTCCATCTCCTCCTTCTCCTTGGCTCGCTGGTGCTCAAGCGCTCTCTCTTCGCACTCTATCTCCTCCTTCTCCTTGGCTCGCTGGTGCTCAAGCGCTCTCTCTTCGCGCTCCATCTCCTCCTTGACATGCTGACGCTCAAGCGCTCTCTCCTCACGCTCTATCTTGGCTATCTCTTTAGCCTGCTACGAAAATACTCACTGCATAAGGCCGACGGGGGACCTTTTTTAACCATACATAAAATGGGTCAACACGGGACCAAATACTAGGATCTAACAAGACTTCCTAGTGATGCAATTATCCTACTATGCTGGCTGCAAGGAAATATCCAGTGCATAAGGCCGACGGGGGACCTTCTCTAACCACGCATAAACTGGGTCAACACGGGACCAAATACTAGGATCTAACAAGACTTCCTAGTGACGCATCTATCCTACTATGCTGGCTGCAAGGAAATATCCACTGCATAAGGCCGACGGGGGACCTTCTCTAACCAACTTACCTCGGCTAGGGACCGTACACTAGTCAACTACTGGACTAACTCTGGGACCGCTAGCACATACATAAACTGTATGCTCTACAAACAATAACTAATAGCTGCAATAACGATCGTCATCGTATTCAGTCTATCTTACTGTCAATCGTTGTTACTCGTGAACCCCTTACTTCATTTAACCCATTAAGTAATGGTTCGTACCCTAGGTAAATAACTTCTCAATAAAGTAGCTGATAGTTAATGGCATTTAGTTCCCTTCCTTAAAAGATGAAGTTCGAGGAGGACCTAGCTTCTTAGTTTGGCACTGCCTTGCCTCTAAACTAATATCTCAAACATGTTATACGGTAATAGGGAAACGTAATGCTCTTGTTCAGCGAATCCTGTGCACCAAAAGTTACCGCCCAACTCAAAATCTTGCCGCGAGCCCCCAGTTGTCACAAAATCGAGTGTAAGTATTAATAAATTAATAAATTGGCGGTACCCGATTTGACATAGCAAGTTATAGGTTCAGGTGCACTAGGATTCGGAGTGAACGAGAGACATAACGTGACATCAGATATGTATGTACGAGAAGCCAACAGGCATTCCCATTTAATACATCAACAATAAACAAAAGCGGTTCAGTGACAGTTGGCCAACGGTTACTCTGCTATGACATTATATTTATAACACCATACATTGTACTCGACGAGTATGCATCCAAATACGAAATTACATGGGAGACAATTTAAACAGCTGGTCACTTACATGAAGACGGGTATACACCGTTGTAAAGTCTATGAACTGTAACCAATGAATGTCTCGTGATGTGTGAATGTCAACGTTCGCATCGGTCGAGTTCGGCGATATGTCAGGACGAAGTCGAAAGTCGCTCGGCGTTCGGCGAACGAATTCACGTAGATGAAAGCAGGCGACTCGGGCGATCAAGTAGACGGTAGATTTGCCTTGTCGATCCCACGCGAATCACCAGGCGACAACACGGAAACGATGTCACGACATCGGCGATGTCTAGAAGGTCTGTCACGGAGTCTGTGTTATGACAGCTAGCAGACGAAACGGTGGTGGCCTTGCATTCGAAGATCACATCAAAACGGAACTGCAGTCGGTTATCGCTCAGTCTTCTTCAACGCGTGAGAAGTGCAGCATCTCACAACTAATCAGTACTGTTGAAATCGTAGAAGTATTTACTACAGGCGTTGGGCGGACACACGTTTCAGCCCAATTCCTGGAGACGAGAGTGCAACACTTTCTTCTGCTCAAATGTTCGTCTGGCCACGAATGGCCGTCCGGCCCTTACATAACTTGACGACCGGAAGTTAGTCTGACCAATTACAACACTTAATACAAATTAAAGTCGCTTCAAAAACTGGCCCCCGAAACTATTCACACTTCGAAGCAATCCATTCAACTCGCTGAGTTTAAAATAGATTTTGCGAGCTAAACGTATGGCTATATAAGTGTTCATTAAATCTTTAACTTACGTGAATTACTTACATAATTAATATCACTGGATTCCCTGTATCGATCCGGATACCACAATATTCATCGTACATTCCAACTCTCATGAATTAATCCATAATTTTAATAAAACACGCACTCTATTCATAAGCTCCGTGTGACCCTAGTGTTTTTCACACCTACATTTCTGTAAACAACTTTTATAAGTTCATAATATAATCTTTTTATAACCACAACATAAGTAGTTTGACAGGTCACCATATTACCAGTCATGTTAAATAATTTCTACAGGTACCAAATTTTGTATACCTAACCGTAGAATTAGTGGTGTATGCTACAAATGAAATTAATTAAATCTGACTCGTCGGCAGTTAAAACGTTACACGCCTTAATCGCCAGAGGGCACCAGCATATACCTCCTCGACAATACATACCAGAGATGGCAGCACCATCCCATCAACCATACTTGTATACAAAACCACTGTTCTAAAGCCTGATTAAATTCTATACAAACCACTTTGTGACATTTTGAATTAGCTACAAATGCTTACATTCAAAATTAAGGGAAATTTTAATACCGACAGGTCATAAAAGCAATCTCGACAACGAATAACTGAAAATTAAACTGTGGCAAAGCAATTCATAATACAGCTGTATTAGTAACACAACGAACTCCCACCTTGCTGTTTCCAGTTCCTTCGACATGATCCCAGGAATGAGTTCAGAAAATGGAGATCTGAAGTGGCCCTCAATGATGCGACAGTTCGTTTGTTGTTCATCCTGGAAACAGATAGCCAACACCATGTAGAGTCGTAGACATTCCATTTCATGTATTCAATGCAGATTTCAGGTGAAAACAAATTGCACCACAGATTTCTTATGAAAGCTACACAATTTTCTTTCCTGCAGTTATAATACAAAGTCCGAGAGATGGTACCATTAAAACTGTACACAGATTTACGTAAACAATTCAACCAAACAAAAACAGCAATGTTACAGCTGGCAAGTTGTACTCAATATGTCCATCCATCCTCCAGATACTGCTATGAAGACTATTGTTACATCACCTAACTCCTATACAGCTGGCAAGTTGTACTCAGTATGTCCACCCATCCTCCTGATACTGTTATGAAGACTATTGTTACATCGTCTAACTCCTATACACTGGCAAGTTGTACTCAGTATCTCCATCCATCCTCCAGATACTGTTATGTAGACTATTGTTACATCGTCTAACTCCTATACAGCTGGCAAGTTGTACTCAGTATGTCCACCCATCCTCCAGATACTGTTATGTAGACTATTGTTACATCGTCTAACTCCTATACAGCTGGCAAGTTGTACTCAGTATGTCCATCCATCCTCCAGATACTGCTATGTAGACTATTGTTACATCGTCTAACTCCTATACAGCTGGCAAGTTGTACTCAGTATGTCCATCCATCCTCCAGATACTGCTATGTAGACTATTGTTACATCGTCTAACTCCTATACAGCTGACAAGTTGTACTCAGTATGTCCATCCATCCTCCAGATACTGTTATGTAGACTATTGTTACATCGTCTAACTCCTATACAGCTGGCAAGTTGTACTTTGTATGTCCATCCATCCTCCAGATACTGTTATGTAGACTATTGTTACATCATCTAACTCCTATACAGCTGACAAGTTGTACTCAGTATGTCCACTCATCCTCCAGATACTGTTATGAAGACTATTGTTACATCATCTAACTCCTATACAGCTGACAAGTTGTACTCAGTATGTCCACCCATCCTCCAGTTATTGTTATGTAGACTATTGTTACATCGTCTAACTCCTATACAGCTGGCAAGTTGTACTCAGTATGTCCACCTATCCTCCAGATACTGTTATGTAGACTATTGTTACATCATCTAACTCCTATACAGCTGACAAGTTGTACTCAGTATGTCCATCCATCATCCAGATACTGCTATGAAGACTATTGTTACATCATCTAACTCCTATACAGCTGACAAGTTGTACTCAGTATGTCCACCTATCCTCCAGATACTGTTATGTAGACTATTGTTACATCATCTAACTCCTATACAGCTGACAAGTTGTACTCAGTATGTCCATCCATCCTCCAGATACTGCTATGAAGACTATTGTTACATCATCTAACTCCTATACAGCTGACAAGTTGTACTCAGTATGTCCACCTATCCTCCAGATACTGTTATGTAGACTATTGTAACATCATCTAACTCCTATACAGCTGACAAGTTGTACTCAGTATGTCCATCCATCCTCCAGATACTGCTATGAAGACTATTGTTACATCATCTAACTCCTATACAGCTGACAAGTTGTACTCAGTATGTCCACCTATCCTCCAGATACTGTTATGTAGACTATTGTTACATCATCTAACTCCTATACAGCTGACAAGTTGTACTCAGTATGTCCATCCATCCTCCAGATACTGCTATGAAGACTATTGTTACATCATCTAACTCCTATACAGCTGACAAGTTGTACTCAGTATGTCCATCCATCCTCCAGATACTGCTATGAAGACTATTGTTACATCATCTAACTCCTATACAGCTGACAAGTTGTACTCAGTATGTCCACCTATCCTCCAGATACTGTTATGTAGACTATTGTTACATCGTCTAACTCTTATACAGCTGGCAAGTTGTACTCAGTATGTCCATCCATCCTCCAGATACTGCTATGTAGACTATTGTTACATCATCTAACTCCAACACAGCTGGCAAGTTGTACTCAGTATGTCCACCCATCCTCCAGATACTGTTATGTAGACTATTGTTACATCATCTAACTCCTATACAGCTGACAAGTTGTACTCAGTATGTCCATCCATCCTCCAGATACTGCTATGTAGACTATTGTTACATCATCTAACTCCAACACAGCTGGCAAGTTGTACTCAGTATGTCCACCCATCCTCCAGATACTGTTATGTAGACTATTGTTACATCATCTAACTCCTATACAGCTGACAAGTTGTACTCAGTATGTCCATCCATCCTCCAGATACTGTTATGTAGACTATTGTTACATCATCTAACTCCTATACAGCTGACAAGTTGTACTCAGTATGTCCATCCATCCTCCAGATACTGTTATGTAGACTATTGTTACATCATCTAACTCCTATACAGCTGACAAGTTGTACTCAGTATGTCCATCCATCCTCCAGATACTGCTATGTAGACTATTGTTACATCATCTAACTCCTATACAGCTGACAAGTTGTACTCATTATGTCCATCCATCCTCCAGATACTGCTATGTAGACTATTGTTACATCATCTAACTCCTATACAGCTGACAAGTTGTACTCATTATGTCCATCCATCCTCCAGATACTGCTATGTAGACTATTGTTACATCATCTAACTCCTATACAGCTGACAAGTTGTACTCAGTATGTCCATCCATCCTCCAGATACTGTTATGTAGACTATTGTTACATCATCTAACTCCTATACAGCTGACAAGTTGTACTCAGTATGTCCATCCATCCTCCAGATACTGCTATGAAGACTATTGTTACATCATCTAACTCCTATACAGCTGACAAGTTGTACTCAGTATGTCCATCCATCCTCCAGATACTGCTATGTAGACTATTGTTACATCATCTAACTCCAACACAGCTGACAAGTTGTACCCAGTACGTCCATCCATCCTCCAGATACTGCTATGTAGACTATTGTTACATCATCTAACTCCTATACAGCTGACAAGTTGTACTCAGTATGTCCATCCATCCTCCAGATACTGTTATGTAGACTATTGTTACATCATCTAACTCCAACACAGCTGACAAGTTGTACTCAGTATGTCCACCCATCCTCCAGATACTGCTATGAAGACTATTGTTACATCATCTAACTCCTATACAGCTGACAAGTTGTACTCAGTATGTCCATCCATCCTCCAGATACTGTTATGTAGACTATTGTTACATCATCTAACTCCAACACAGCTGACAAGTTGTACTCAGTATGTCCACCCATCCTCCAGATACTGCTATGTAGACTATTGTTACATCATCTAACTCCAACACAGCTGGCAAGTTGTACTCAGTATGTCCACCTATCCTCCAGATACTGATATGTAGACTATTGTTACATCATCTAACTCCTATACAGCTGACAAGTTGTACTCAGTATGTCCATCCATCCTCCAGATACTGCTATGTAGACTATTGTTACATCATCTAACTCCAACACAGCTGACAAGTTGTACTCAGTATGTCCACCCATCCTCCAGATACTGTTATGTAGACTATTGTTACATCATCTAACTCCTATACAGCTGACAAGTTGTACTCAGTATGTCCATCCATCCTCCAGATACTGCTATGTAGACTATTGTTACATCATCTAACTCCAACACAGCTGGCAAGTTGTACTCAGTATGTCCACCTATCCTCCAGATACTGTTATGTAGACTATTGTTACATCATCTAACTCCTATACAGCTGACAAGTTGTACTCAGTATGTCCATCCATCCTCCAGATACTGCTATGAAGACTATTGTTACATCATCTAACTCCTATACAGCTGACAAGTTGTACTCAGTATGTCCATCCATCCTCCAGATACTGTTATGAAGACTATTGTTACATCGTCTAACTCCTATACAGCTGGCAAGTTGTACTCAGTATGTCCACCTATCCTCCAGATACTGTTATGTAGACTATTGTTACATCATCTAACTCCTATACAGCTGACAAGTTGTACTTAGTATGTCCACCCATCCTCCAGATACTGTTATGTAGACTATTGTTACATCGTCTAACTCCTATACAGCTGGCAAGTTGTACTCAGTATGTCCATCCATCCTCCAGATACTGTTATGTAGACTATTGTTACATCATCTAACTCCTATACAGCTGACAAGTTGTACTTAGTATGTCCACCCATCCTCCAGATACTGTTATGTAGACTATT
>CM034543.1:45455793-45629903 GCA_020002185.1 Paraescarpia echinospica
ATTTGATTTCCTTTTGAAGCTGTAATTCCACACTGCTCTGAAACCTTCATGTCAGCACTAATTGTCAGCCCTAAGTCTTTTTCTTTTACAGTAGTACTTAGTACAGTTCCCCCCATTGTATATTCTACATATTCGTTCCCATGTCCTGTGTGAAGGCATTTACATTTCCCAAAATTGAACAACATTTGCCACTTTTCAGACCATTTGATCAACCTGTCAAGATCATCCTGTAAATGCTGTCTATCTCCATCACTTTTAATCCTTCTAAACACCTTTGTATCATCTGCAAATTTCAACACCTTGCTAGCTATATCATCGTCCAAATCGTTTATATATATTAAGAATAATATAGGTCCCAGTACTGATCCCTGTGGAACCCCACTCAAAACTGATTTCCAGTTTGAAGCCCCCCCATCAACAACTACCCGCTGTCTTCTGTCAATCAGCCATTTTTCTATCCAGTTAATTATACCATTTCCTATGCCATGGGCCTTTAGTTTAAGCAGTAATCTTTGATGTGGCACTTTGTCGAAAGCTTTTTGAAAATATAAGTAGATGATATCTACTGGTAATCCATCATCTACCCACTTAGTGATATCTTCCAAAAAACATAACATATTTGTTAAGCATGACCTCGCTTTTAGAAACCCATGTTGAGATGGGTTTATCAAGTTATGTTTAACAAGAAAATCCACCATGTGATCTTTAATTAGTCTTTCTAATAATTTACAAATCACCGATGTTAAACTAACTGGTCTATAATTATTTGACTTGTTTCTCGAACCTTTTTTGAATAACGGTATAATGTTTGCTTCTTTCCATTCTAAAGGAACCACTCCCTCTTCTAATGACAAGTTGAAAACTGTTGCAAGCGGTATGCTAATTTGTTCTACAATTTCCAATAGTAGTTTGGGTGGAATACCATCCACTCCAGGTGATTTAGTATCCTTCATAGCCCTGATTTTCTTAGCTACCATTTCTGGGGTTACAATTAACTGTCTTAATAAATAGTCTGATTCTGCCCCCTTGAACTTAGCCTCTGGTACTGGCAGTGAACTAGTGTCTTCTCTGGTAAACACTGAGCTAAAATACTCATTCAGGTCTTCTGCCATTAAGAATCCTTCTGATATTACATTTCCAGCACTATCTTCTAGAGGACCGACCTTATCCTGAACTTTCTGTTTGCTTCGAATATATGCATAAAAACTCTTGCTGTCATGTTTTATATTAGAAGCTAATTTATGTTCATAGCTTCTCTTTGAATTTCTAATTTCAGCAGTAGCTTGGTTTAGTGCTTCTTTATAAATGTTGTAGTCTTCGTCATTTCCAGTACGTCTATATGACTTCCACATCATTTGTTTATACTTAATTTTTCTAATGGCTTCTTTCGATAAGTGTTTCTTTTTGGACCGTTTCCCGTGTTTTTTTAAGGGAACAAATTTGACAATGATGCATTCAATTTCACTCTTTAAGATATTCCAGCATTCTGTTGCTGTCTTATTCTTCAGTGTGTTATTCCAGTCTATCTTTGCTAAATATTTCCTTATGTCCTTATATTTTCCTTTGTGGAAATTCCTCCTGTACTGCTTTTTACTATTCCTTTCTGATTTTACTTTGATGGTAAAATGTATCTGGTTGTGATCACTATTCCCCAGTGGCTCACATATCCTGACATTGTCAACTAATTCATTCTGTGAGGACAAAACTATGTCTAACACATTCTCTCCCCTGGTTGGTTCTAGCACATGTTGAGAAAGGAAACTATCTTGTACTAAAACTAAAAACTTGTGGTCCTCACTACCCATACTCTGTAGAGATTTCCATTTTATATGCCCATGGTTGAAATCTCCCATAATAACACAGTCCCGTTTGCTCACTTCCCTTATAGCATTTTGTATTTTTTCATTCTCTTCTATGCTTATGTTTGGACATCGATAAACTAATCCAACCGTTAACGTTGACTTTCCTGTAACTATGTTACACCAAACAGCTTCTTCGCAATCTGCTTCTCTGTCTAATTTTATTTCATAAGCCTGGATAGATTCTTCAATATATAAAATAACTCCACTGCCCTTCTTCCTATTCTATCTTTCCTAAACATTACATATCCTGTCAGTCCCAATTCGGCATCTGATACATCGTTGGTTGCCCATGATTCGGTTATACCTATTATGTGAGGGTCAATATCTTCCACCATAATGTTTAGTTCATTTCTTTTGTTTACTATACTCCTTGCATTTAAACAAACACATTTATATCCAGCTTCAGAACAGTTTTCCAGACTGTTCTTTGCTGAATTATTTTTGCTGTCTTTATCTGTGCCTCCAGTTTCATGCTTCTCTGCTAGTCCCCCCTGCGAATTTAGTTTAAATAGATGCAACCTGTCCCACTGTCAACAGATCTCAGCAGATTCTCTGAGAATACTGCTGCCCCCTTTCCACTTAGGTGGAGGCCATCTCTCATGTACATATCTTCTCTCCCAAAAAAGAACCCCCATAAATCTATGAATCCCACGCCCTCTTCTTCACACATCTGCTCAACTAGTGCGCTGATCGCCATCCTCTTACAGTTTCTGTATGATGCCCCCCTTCCTCCCATTACTGGCAAAATTCCTGAGAGAACAACCTGTTCCACTCTTGTCTTCTTTAGCTTCCTTACTAGATGTCTGTACTTTTGAACTATCCCAGTTGTTCCCTCTTTGTCTGCATTGTTTGTCCCAACATGTACTAGTATAGACCCTCCCTTGCCATGTCCCAATACCTTCTCTACCCTTTCAGTCACATGTTCTATTCTAGCCCCAGGTAGACATACAACAACATCCTTCCCCTTGCATATAGTCTTGTCTGTTTTTCTCAGAATTGAATCGCCCATAAACACTCTCTCTTTTCTCCTAGCCCCATCAATCACTGCCTCGGAGTAGCTCCTCCTGTTTGCATATTTCTGGTTGTTGCCTTTTTCCTCTTGCCATCTTCTCTCCTGTCACATTCTCTTCCATTCCCTTCTTTCCTGTCACGTTTTCTCTTGTCCCCTTTCCTCCTGCCATCTTCTCTTCTAGCACATTTACTCTCACTTCCTTTCGTCCCTTCATCTTTCCTCCCATCACATTTTCTTCTCTCCTCTCCCGTCCCTTTTCCCCGGCTACCTCCTTCACTACGGTCACTTTTTCCCCTGTCACCTTCACGCCTGTCATGTTTTCTGTTTTTTGCTGAACACTCTGTCTTCTTCCATCAGTCTTCTGTCTCACAGTCTTACTAACTGCCTCTGTGGTATCTATCTCTTCACCACCTGTATCGCTGTCGCATCTCCCCTCGTTCTCTACAGTCTGACTACCTGTTGATCTATCCCCACTGACACGTTTTCTTTTCCTCTGCCGAACACTTTTCCTCCGTCCCTCTGTCTTCTCAATTTCTTGTTCCTTCATACCAGTCACCTTCCCTCCTCTCAGTCTCCTTTCTTCAGTCTCTGTGTCACAACTCGGCTCCTTCTGTGTTGTAGAATTCTCAACTCTCTCTGCATCATCCCTCTCTGCTCCATCTATTTCTATGTTGAGTCTCACCTCCATCTCCTTCACTATATCCGTCAACTTACACTTACACATATTGTAACTGTGGAGATCCTCTAGAAACCCCTAGGGGCTTATAGCGAGGACCACCAGAAATAATAATTTAACAGTAGTTTCCTTGTTCCATAAAATTAAAGCATAAAAGTAGGACAGTAAATTCTTCTGGAACAAAGTGAATAAATCATCTCATAGATGCAGTTGATGTATACATATACATTACTAACAATACATAAATAATACAGCTTGACTACTAATTAAATTGCACTCATTATAACATAATATATAAAGAATAAATTAACTAATTTTCAAGTAAAACATGAATACAAACTTAATCATTTATACCATAATAAAATTATGGTATGTTTATGGTTAATTTATAAGTTACGATATTAAAAAAATTATATGAATTAATGATATTTTGACAATAACAGCACTTTGAGTTTCTTCTTAAATTGATTGATGGATACAATTACTGGTAGTTGTAAGTTTTGAGGTAGTGCATTCCAGAATATTGGTCCTGAATAATTTGTTGTGAATTTCCTTGTGTTTGTTCTTATTTGTTGGATGTAATATGCATTATGGTTTCTCAGCGTGTGTTTATGTACATTATCAGTTCGCAATAACATTGATGACATATTATCTGGGAGTTGTTTATTTGTTGCTTTATACATCAAAATACCTAACTGATGTTTGTATATATCATCCAATTTTAATAGTTTTAACTTCGCGAACAGTGGATTTGAGTGTGCAATATATTGGGATAATGTGATTATCCGAATAGCTGTCTTCTGTAGTATTTTTAGTTTGCCTAGGTTTGTGCTATATGAATTTGCCCATAGTAGAGTACAATATTGTAAATGTGATGAAATTAATGCAGTGTAAATAGTTTTCATAATGGAGATAGGAAGAAAGTATTTGAGTTTATTTAGCATTCCTACATTACGTACTATTTTATTTGCTATACTATGATTCTTCCAATTTAAGTGTTCATCTATAATTATACCGAGAAATTTAGTGAATTGGACATGTTTTATTTTGATTCCATCTATTTTATTTCAGCTTTGTCAATACTGTATTTCTTCCTGTTTGTTGTGAATATAATAAAATTAGTCTTTTTTGTGTTTAATGACCACATGTAGATTTTTTTTAATTGCACATTTACTTCTTCAATAAGTGTGTCAAAGCATGTATGGGCATGAAAAAGACTAGTGTCATCTGCAAAAAGTATAGGATTTAAAACATCCGATACATATTCAATATCATTTATATATAGGATGAAAAGTAATGGACCTAATAATGATCCTTGCGGAACTCCGCATGAGATTACCTTATATTCTGATTCAGTCTTATTGTACGATACATACTGTTTTCTGTTTTTAAAATAGCTTTTAAACCAGTTGCAGGTAGTACCTCTTACACCATAGCATTGAAGTTTTTTTATTAATATATCATGATATATTGTGTCAAAAGCCTTAGAGAGGTCAAGGAATACACCTATGGTGTATTTTTTATTATCAATGTTACTAGATATTTTATCAACTAAATCAATTAGTGCCATGTATGTAGAATATTTTTTTATGAATCCATATTGCTTTTCAGATAATATATTTTGATTTGTTAAAAAACTGTAAAGCCTATTGTACATTATGCGTTCTAGTATTTTTGAGAAGCATGGGAGGATAGAAATTGGTCTGTAATTGTTGAATAGTTCAGGGTTTTCATTTTTATACAGTGGTATGACTTTTGCTATCTTAAGTTTGTTTAGAACAATGCCAGTCTGTATTGATATATTGAATATGTACACAAGTTGGTTTGCAATTTGTGGTATAATTTGTTGCACTACGTATGGATCTATATTATCATATCCACTTGACTTGTTTGAATTTGATGATCTTACTATATTTATTATTTCATCACGGTTAGTGGGTCGACAGAAGAAACTTGCAGTGTTGTTTTTTACATATTGTGTGGGGTCGTATTGTATACTATGATGTACCTTGATGTCTGAAATAAATGTTTATTATTATTATTGCTTTGACGTTCACCAGCGCATAAGAACGAAATAAACAGTTTTTGGTATAACTATCATTGGAAGAATGGTCTCGGACTCTCGGCTGTCGGCGAAAGAACCGAGAAAGAATTTAGTCAACACCCGTAAAGGTTATTTGTGTAACGGTTTTTAATACAATTGTAGCATTACTGGTTTACTTTGCTTGTGAACCTACGATTTAACCCTGACAAATTCTTGCTGTTTGATAGTTTCCGATACTATCGCATTGGCTTGGGACTTAAGTTTGGGTCTGGTGGCAGCTTGCTAGCCGGCAGGACAGGTAATACTAATAGTTCTGGGCCTGTCTTGACTCTTAGTAACACGTAAGCTGGGGCTAGACCTAGCCCCAGTACCGACAGTACGTGCTACTACTGGTAGATGTATTCCAACGCCCATGTGGGACATTATTATCGGGACAAATCCCCCAACTCGGGACGTTCAAACATACGCACGAGCATTCTTAGACTTAGTTATGGAATAGTCACTAGAGTCGAGACGTAGATGCTCCAAGTCCAAGAAATATTGACTGCACTAGTAGTTAACTTTGGCTGCCTACAGTTCAAAAGCCTGAGACCAAAATGGCCCCAAAGTGCCTGCAAGAATTCTTGGTGCACTTTCCTTAATCAAGAATGCACTTGGGTTGGGTAGGTTTCAAATACGGATGGCACTGCACCCATAGTTGGGCGAAAGTCCCAAAAATTATGTCCCAAATGAGGTATTGGACAGTCTCTACTCCCTGCTTCCCCAGGCCTAGGCTTTGTCTTAGACTTAGTTTAGCTAGGGCCAAGAACTGAAGTAGTTCAATGTCATTATGATGATCTTTCACTTTCTGATCTAACAATGAACACGACGACCTAAACTACCAGTATCTACGGGCCCTACAGTGGCTTCATGCTAGTTTTATTACATAAACAATTGCACTTTCTTATGATTATCAGAATCGATAAAACCTTAAGGTTTGAGCAACGGTTATCGTGTCAGTTGATTTATTTACTTTTTCTTCATTGAACATTAGTAGGTGTTGGTATGTACTACAAAAGAAAACATAGCATTAATGTCATATGTCACCAGTCCATCCTTTAAAAAATGATGACGTCAGTTTTACGCCAGCGCAGATGTCGGTGAGTGTAAATTTGCTCGCCGTGAACGCATATCATATAGTCTGGTTATTCTGATACCAGTATCTTGTTTTATGAAGATTACATAATTGCATCACGATATTAAATAACCAGTGCTGGTGGTAGTCTTCTTGTTTTGCGACCGAACACCGTTCCATGCTCAACAACATTTGTTAGTAACCTGGGGTTGACCCTTGACCAATCAGGTGCCACCAAAACACAGACTGGCACGTGGAGCTGTAGGTCGTAAACACGACATTATTTGACAGATATCTCCGTCAAATAAAATAAACTGCTTGCCAATGAAAAAACATCACATTTTATACAAAACCTGCCTATCTGGTGACATGTCTGTTATCAATGACAACCAGGAAGCATTTCTTAATGTAATTTTTTAAAACTGCAATAGTTACAATGCTATAACTTGGCGTGCAAGCTGGCCTTACATGTGTGCCAAATTGCATGGGATTGATTTACGATCAGTGAAGGGGTTGTGCCAAAAATACACTTCAAGTTTTGGTTGTCTTTCAACATTGTTGTAAACATTTTATGAAGCTGTAGCATGCTTAATACGCATTTATTCACACAAAAACCAATATGAATGTTAATAATATATTTGTGCTTACAAACCTACAAATTTTTCTTTCAGGGTATTTCTCAAAATGAAATAAAATGCCATTTTTAATTGTCTTTAGAAGCAGGGAAATGTCACTAAACAATCTTGAAACTTAATTCTTTTTGGACTAGAGTATTGCTTGATGTCTTAGGCAGAGTCTGAGAAAAATATTGTTAGTTAATCTTCAAAAACGTTTATTAGAAATGATTAATTCAAAACAAGCATGTCTGCCACCAGACCCACCTTAAGATGTGTTTGTACTCTGAGGTTTTGCAATACATGAGTTTTACACACAACTCCGCATGGCATCACTACTGTCTGAAATTAGGAACAATCAATAATGCATCATAATACATATTAAATGCAAGTTGATGTTGTAAAAAAAAAAATGCCAACGATTGCAATCCTCGGAGTAATGCAAAGTTCTGCATGTTTAGATTTTGTTGTAAATTTTGATCATTGTAAGATAATAAATGTAATTTATTATCATACAAGATGTATATAATACTAATTATATATGTATCATAGATTATGTGTGAAGTTTGGCAGTTTTAGATATGCAAAGAATTTGTGTTCAAGATTATTGTGTCATTTCTTCTTCGAGGTATGCCAATAAGATTAGTGGATGCAAGCAATGAACGCTGACACCTGATACACAGTGTAGATCTCTCAGTCACCATCTAGTTACACCGTTTACTCACAAGGTTAGTTAGAAAAACTTATATTTATAAACACAATAATTATTTTCTGTTCTTACCAGTAAATTTTCCAATTAAATGCTTGTTCAGGAAATGTTGGCAAAATGTAATATTAATTTAGAGGCCACCACAACAATCATTCATTGAGAAACTTATTGTAAAATAATACTATTATGCAACCATGAGAGTGTATGCTCGATCGTCGATCCTATCTGAATTCTTTAAAATAAATATTTAATACATTTCTTTATTTAGTAGTTATTGACCACGTTCGTAATTGTGAATAATTTTGTGAAGCATCACAAAAATAAAATCTTTTTTTAGTATTGTTGGTTTATGTAAAGAGTAATACCATGTGTATTTCTCACAATTCTCGTACATACGGTATATATTTTCACCAAACAAGTATGCTTGGGGGGCAGTTTGGTAATATCTCCTCCCAGTTGCTGAGGTTCTCTTGTCTTTTTCTATGCTCATTTACTTTTTTGAATCGCTGTTCTTTTATTTACCAAATGGTGATGTATTAAAAAACATGAAGGTAGTTATTTAAAGTTATTTACTTAGATGTTTGTTGCTCACACGGTATGCTTTTTTATCTGTCAGAGAAAGGTGAAAAAATAAATGAATTGAGTGATGAAAGGAGGTCATCAGCATTACATTCGCTTTACCCGGAAATATCAACTTCATTTTCAATAACAAAAATGACATGGTCACCAGGAACGAGTTTAAAGAGTAAGTTAAATGAAATTTTTAATATCTTTGAAGCTTTGTAAACTTAATACTCTTGTTAAGTAATGTGCCAAATATGAAGTCTGTTCATTGCGAACTCGTGTCACAAAGCCTGCTCAAACATGGTTATTTACATACCACAAATCAACTAGCCCGTCAGATGCTGTTGACATCACCACAAGTATGGCCGCTGAGCATGCCCTGTCCTTTAGCATGGCGGTGTAGCCTGTTGTTTCAGACTGTACATAAAATTGCAATCGCGGAATTTAATATTTAAAAAAATCACCATGAAGATAATAATCTTATCTACAAGTTTGTCGCTGAATGTGCACAGGAATTGTGTTAACTTTTTGAGTTATTGCCATTTGAACATCGCAAATACTCAACCTTGTATTATATCCGCTGCCACATACATGGCAGGATTTAGCATTCGTGAAGTTCAAATGGCAATAACTCAGAAACTGGGTACATCCAGCAGCATATTTGTAGATACGATTATTATCTTTACTGTGATATCAAAAAATATTAAATCCCATTGCAAGTTTGAGAATTTGCAATATTCAAACAACAATAGCTCAAAAAGTAAACAAAATGCATCCAGCAACACATCTGTAGGTAAGATTATTATCTTTACGGTGATATAAAAAATATTAAGTTCTGCAATTGCAATTTTAGGTACGGCCTGAAACACCAACCCGCATAGATACGCGCCATGCTAAATCCTAGTGGTGCTATCGATAACTGCTGTGCTTGATTTCTTGCTCCATGATTGGTAAGTCAGAGTTTAAAGGCAGGTTATCCATTCGTTTTATTATAAAATCATGCTACACCATATAAACCATATGTAGTTTAACATACTTATTGCCTAAATATGTTTAAACGAAGCAGAAACCATTGAATTCAGTAGCTCAATCGAGCCAATATTGAGCTGTAATAATTCCGGGGGCATGATGACATATCACATGAGGCACATAACCATCTGAGTAATAACCTTTGGAAGCAGTGTGCTCACTGTGCTGACATGTAAACAAACTTTCCTTCCAAAAGACTTAAATTTCAACAACAACAAATGGTATGTTAAAACACATTTGGGCTGTCAGTATGTTGTAATATTAATCATTATAATAGATGTAGTTTGTATTGTATAACATGATTTTCCATTAAAAAAAACAAGAAACAACCTCCCTCTTATGAAATATAGTGTTTGTGGCGCCAAGATTCCATTAATAAATATATAAACGTACTTCGGAGCAAATGTTGCGTCACATGACATGAGTGCGTGAACAAGATCCGCTGTAGACGGGTCGGAACGTTGCATATGTTTCAACATTTGCTCCAAAGTAAGTTTATTTATTTCTGTCTGACCTCCCTCTTCTTTATCCTTGCATTAGACATGATGGAGCTGGAGGGCGACGAGGTAGAGGTTTGCTCCAGTGAGGACTACGGAAGCTTCGTCCTCCAACGCCTCAACCACATGAGACAGGAAGGTCTGCTCTGTGACATCCGCCTGCTGGCCGGCAAATGCACATTCATGGTAACTACACTGGAACCTCGCTTTACAGTTACCTCAACTACACAGCCACCTCAAAATTAAGGTCACCCTGACACAATCCAAAATTATTTTTGAAACAGTCAAGTATAACAAATTAGTCGTGCTAATATGGACACCTTACTATTCAGATCACTTCGGCACAGTGTGCACAGTTTGATGAACTGCATTGAAGCATAGTGGATATATTATTCAGGATCTGCTGTTTAGCTTTCACATATAGTTTTGAAATCTTCATGGAAATGTCAGTACCATTCTGAAGGTGAGAGTTGTTATTTTCAGGTTTTCAATTAGGAAACAATTTGAAGCCTCAAAGTTTGTAGCTTTACCGCTTATTTAGTTCTATGTTTATTTTTTGTCATATTTGCAATTTTTTATTTTTTTCTAAACTAACGCTAATTAAATATCTTGAGAAGTCAAGAGAGTTAGACTATTTTATATTTGCATATTTCTACATTTGTACGTTCTTGATGGATATCATTTGATTGATGATACTATCTCCAATTACATAGTTACTGTTCAGTTTTCACTCGGACTGATTGGGATAATCCGTAGGTGCATCGAGCGGTGATTGCTGGCTGCAGTGATTACTTCCAAGCCCTCTTCTCGCTTGACATGATTGATAGCAAGAGCACTATCCACAGAGTCCATGGTATCCCTCCATCTGGCGTTCAGACCATCCTTGACTACGCTTACACCGGGAAGCTACCACTGAGTCTGTCAACCGTGGCCTGTGTTCTTGAGGTGGCTGTCTTTCTGCAGGTCACCCCAGTAATCAAACTGTGCACACAATTTCTCGAGCGCAAAATGACGTTTTCCAACGCCGAGAAAATCGCTGAGCTTGGAATTCGGTACGGCATTAGGAGTCTCACAGAACATCACCACCAGATGGTTCTGAGTAACTTCATCCAATTCACGCACACAAATGAATTTTTGAGACTGGACGGAAAAACGTTAGCGGAATATCTTGAAGATGATTCTTTGCAAGCACCAGATGAGTTGAGTCTCCTACAAGCTGTGACAACGTGGTTCGAATATGCTGAGGAGGAACGGAGTAAGGACATATACATGGTGCTAGACAAGATACGATACACCAACGACGGCTGGCCAACGATAGAACTAGCGATGAACACAGAGCTGTTTCAGCGAAATGCGACATGTCGCGACATTGTCACCAGGTGTCAGCAGTATATGCAGAAGCCGCTCCGCAAACATCTCAATCAGAGCTATCGGACACGTGTGCGATACCATCACAAGACACTTGTGCAAATGGGTGGCATCACTGGGAAGCCATACATTGGGTTTGACGTAGATCGAGAGCAAGACCCGGTGTGTTGCAATCACTACTACCACCGTGATCTCGATCACTGGGTGTCACTTGGTGTTGTTGGATTGTCGGACGTTCGCTCACACTGCCCCCTGGTGGAGGTCAATGACTTCGGGGTGATGGTCGGGGGGTATTTATACATGACTGATGTTGGACATGAAGAGGTGTTTCAGCATTGTTCCAACGAGGTGAAGTTACTCACCCCGAGTGGGTTTGCTTTGTGGGACTTGCCATACATGAGTGAGCCACGAGCTCACCATGTTGCCATCCACGTACAAGGTAAGCACCACAATCCTACCTCTTACCATGTACTAAGTAAGAAGCACAAACTTACCACATCATTGATCATGTACTAAGAAGAACCACATACTTACCATATCACTGACCATGTACCAAGTAAGAACCACAAATTAACCATATCACTGATCAGGTACTAAAAAGAACCACAAACTTACCATATCACTGACTGAACTGAGTAAGAACCACAAATTAACAATATCACTAAGTATATACTATATGGGTCGTTCTCGGAAACTGCACTCCACTGTGGGCCACGTCTTGTGATACATGTAACAAAACTACCTTCTTGTGTATTTTAAATGTTTTGCACTCTCATTGATTGAAATTGATATGAGAGACAACAGAAATATCATGAAATAAAAATGATGCCTTTTTGTGTTGTTTTATTGCATTTTTGTGTGGACATCGGATCGAAAATGGCATGCCGATTTGTGACATGAAAATAGGCATGTTGGGGATATGTGCATTCAAGGACAAGACTGTAAACTGAAACACTTGATTGTGCCTTTTAAAACATCATTATACCAATATCTTCCAAACAACTGCTCGATAATCTTTGCTGAGCAATATTTCATGTAGATATTGCAATGTTTTGATCAGGATCAGCTACGTAACGCTTTGCGTCCGGACACACACACTCTTTCCCTCGGTGTGTAGCTTGGCGTATGAATACACTGGACTGACGCTATCAGCACTAGCATAACAAGCACACCTGTAGTCAACATGTTTTCAGAAGGACGGCTATAGAAGTTTGTTTTAACTGTTGAAATAAAATTTTGAAGTTGCCACTCCGGAACTGTGCCAATCAAAAGTGACAAAAGATGTGCATATTTGAAGCGAGTAAGGACTACGTTTTTAATAAAAGTACTGTACTGGCGGAAGAATATCAGTACACATTCTTTCGGATGATGCTGTGGGGTTGCCTTTGTGGAGCAATTTTTCTGTGTGGTGTCTATTCGCGCGCGACAGTTACGTGGCTGATGCCAGCGAGAGCAAACTGTTCAAAGGCATGTATTGATGCAGATTTATGGACGTTTTCTTGTATTTTCTTGTTTCTAAATGATTGTTATGAAATTGTCTTCACTTTACAGTACTTTGTCAACGAGCTAATTATCGTTGTACAATTTTTTTTAAATGATCTGCGGACTGCCGTTTCGGCTGTTCTCGGCAAGGACCACACTTGCGACGATCAAAACTGTTTGACACCGGCTATTCTGATTTCATTCCTAGAAATATTTAGTTATAGTGTAGTTAATTGATTGGTATGAGTTTTGAAGAAGCATGAAGCCTCCAACGAAAGGTTTTAGTTAGATATGTTTGTCGATAACCCTCGCCATTTGCTCCGTAACGAGAAAGCCGACTCATTCGCCATGACTAATGTCTTTGTGACGAGGCTGATCTTACAGTGAGAAAATTGTGCTTTTTATAGTCCAATCCAGACCAGATAAGCACTGTATACCTTAAATAGTTGCAGTTGTCCGAAATTGTGTTTTTTCTTTGAAAATGTCTTTCTTCTAGTTCTAGTTGTTTCCAGCACTCGGCAACGTTCTATTAACTAACTAGTCTGTATATTTTGTGGTTACAATGTTATGATCTTATGAGGTCTCATTCAACTAGTCAGCCTTTTTCAGAACATTATCGCCAAGCTGACCTTTCTATGCTGGCACTGAGGGTGGTTACTGCCAGGGTGCTTGTCGTCCTCAGTGGTTCTTTTACGTCCCAAATTGAGACTTCATGAAAACATGTAAATAGATGACTACGCTCTTCCTGCAGTGTGTTGGTTTTCCACGTCACGCGGAAGCAGATTTTTCTTGCGTCTTGGTTACGAAGCTGATTTTCGAGGTCAATCCCTGTTTTCGATCGCAGTTTTTCTTTTACTGACTCAATCGAACAGAACTCGTTTCTTACTCAGATTACCTTTTCGTGTAAGCTGACCAGGGCTGATCTATTGAACTTTCGAACTTCGTTTCCAGCGGATTGCTGGATTGTTATCTCACCCACATAACAAAGACCCAGCATTTTTTGCGTCTTTCTTATATAGCTGAACTTCGGAAGGGAAATTTATAATAAATCTACTTTTAACTGGATGTGCTTTTTATTATGCGAAAGAAACTGACATTGGGATTAAAGTTTTTTTTCTCCACAGACAGTACACACTGTGATCCTTTAATATGTGTATTGCAGCTTCTTGCGAAAGTGCTCTTGGCTCCGTCACTGAGACACCAGCATGTTTCGGTCTTGAGAGATTGAAGGGAAACTGTGTTAACTTGATTTGCTTGTTTTTCTGAGCTGTAACTGATAAACGTGATGTAACAGGATCAATGATTTTGACAGGAGATCATGAGGTTTATTTTTTACAACACCAACATTTCTGGCCTCCTATTTTTTAAGCCCCCTCTCCTGTGGCCCATCCTCAGCTAGACTCTCCTCCTGCAGCCCAGCCTCGACCACCTCCTGCGGCCCAGCCTCAGCCAGTCCACCCTCCTGTGGAGCTGCCTCGGCCAGCTCCCAACCCAGCCAGAACCTCCTTCTGGAAATACCTCTCAGGTTGGGAGCTTTATCAAGGTGGAGCTACAGGGGAGGAACAGGAAGGTGCCATTTTATGGCAAAATACTTCACATTGATTCAGAATCAAAGGACTTAAAGGTGCTGTACTTGAAACAGCGTTCAGATTTAGGCATGTATGTCTGGGCCGATGAGGCCTGGCTTCCAGCTCACCACCCTGTGACTTGTGTGTCCCCTCCCACTCTTGCACCTGGTCGTGGGGTTGCGTTCATATTTTAAACAAGGTGTATTGAACACTCTGTGACAGTGTTTCACTAAACTGTCATATGCTGTGCCATGTCAAATGCCATATGATTGGCATTAATTTGTTTCTTTTTTGTCCTTTGGCCGAAGGTCCAAGGGACTATTGCCATCACTCTGCGTCTGCCGTCCTCCGTCCGCCATTAGCCGTTAGCTGCCGTATCTCAGAAACCGTTCAGCAACTTTTTCTCTAATTTTGCATAGACATATCTTAGGGCACTGCCACTATGCACGAGAAATCTGTATTTGATTGAATCATTTTAAGGGCTCCCTAGGGCCTCCAAGGACCCCAAAACTGGTAAAAATGTAACATTTGGCCTATTTTTTTCAAAAACTGTTCAGCAACTTTTTTTTTAATTTTGCATAGACATTCCTTAGGTTAGTGACACTGTACACAAGAAATCTGTATTTGATTGAATCATTCTAAGGGCACCAAAGGTCCCCTAAAATGCTAAATTTGCTAACTAAACTGTCTGCTGCAGCAGATGATCTATCAGGCTAACAGTCCTTTTGTTCAACTAATCCCTTTCGCAGAAAATCTGTCACACATCACTGTGGCTGCCTGACTGGTGTGACTAATCTGTAATTGGACACTGGCAGAGGCTTGCCTCAACTGTCAGAGCCCACTAGTGTAGTAGATTTGGGTAATGTGCCAGAAACTGCCTGGCCCACTGTCCACTCTGCTTTGTATCATTGAGGCCTTGACTAATATTTAATTGGTCACACACAGCCAGAGCAGACAAGCTTGTGTCAACAGACAGCATTAAGCCACTAGACCCCTGTTAAGCTGGACAGTTCCCTGTAGGTTTTAAACTGTGTCAAACAGTGAGTCTACCTTTTGCTCTCAAATAATCTGTCCTCTTAGTTTTACACATAAAGACATAATCTGGCATAACTTGATACATTTTTGTAGCAGCACATTCATACTTCCAGTGTATCATTGCAACATAACATACATACTGTGTGCCACATTTGAATGTCATGCATGTAATATTTCCATGCAATCCATTTGCATATGTAATGTAAAACTTTAACAGCCGTTTTCTTCATTTTAACTTTTGACCCCTACCATGTTCAATGCTCCATAACTTCGCCAATTTTTGTAGCAGTCATATTTTTTGAAACCGTGTAAAGCACCCTACCAAACCTTTACAAGAATGTAAGAAAACAATGTTACAATTTTTTCTACTTATCACTCATTTGGTCAGCCGGGGTCACACGGCTGATACAAATTTATAAACAGATGGCAGTTCTTTAAAATTAATGAGTAATTATCTCAAATCTTTTGTGGGCATTCTTTGCTCTTTTATGTAGCTAACAATGCTGTCGCTAGGCTGATAAACTTCATTTTTGTTGGACAAAATAGAAGTGTGTGAAAAAAAATTCTGATCGCTACGAACCGGTTCGTGAATAATGCACAAAATATGATTTCTAGACACTGCCTCAATGTAACAGAATATTTGTATGCCGTCTTTAGAGGTTACTAAAACATATCCTTGAAATTTAATAGACTCTGGAGTTCTCTTCAAGCTGTTTGTAAGAAACATTTCGTGTCCATGTTACACAGCCAAATTTCGTCATGGCCGACAACTTTCAAGTTTCTACTGCCAATATACTTTCCTGACTTATCTTTTTTCCTGCAGAACTACTTTCTATGACCATATGTCTTTAAAAAAAAGCAATTCATTTGTTTTGGAGCAGTTTTATTTTTGGACCCCAGTGTCACACTTTGGGGTCCAGACCCATATATAAGAACCACAAACTTACCACATCACTGACCATGTACTATATACAACTTTACCAAGTTTCTATGTTACGATGGTACATCTGTTTAGGTAAATCAATACTTATTTTAAATTTTGTTCTCCTATGTTTGTTACTGTTTATGATTTATTTTGTTTTTATTATTATCTATCCAGGATTCCTTTATGCAATTGGTGGGAAGAATGAATTGGGCATTTTGAGATCCGTTGAGCAGTTCGATCTCGACAAAGAAACATGGACATTTGTCCAGCCGATGGAAAATGCTTTATTTGACCATGGTGGCACCGCCTTCAAAGATCAGGTAATCAATGACGTCATTACTGGTTAAGGTACAATGGCACATATACAACAGTGGTAACATGCATGCATTCTGGGTCCATCATAAGCATGTTACACTCGTGTAAATGTGGAGCATGGCAACGTAATGGTAAAAATATCAAACTCATTTTAAAGAACCATGGTTCAAATTCTCGTGCTGCTGTTTCGAAGCTTGGACAGTTTTGTTCACTATACATTGCCTCAGTTCATTTAGCAGTTAAAATGAGCTCCTTCCTGCAGAGAACAATGCTGGTGGACTTGATATATGCAAACGAGTAATCTTTGTGCAGTGATTGCATCATGGCTGAATGCTTCCCAGTGAAGTCACGATGATGTTTGAATGAACAGGTCTGCCAGGGGTGAAGTGTACAGTGCTTTGAGCAGTCCTGAAGACTGGATACCGTGCTACAACTTACTGTTACCCTTATTTGTAAATACATTCACAGAACAGTGACAACTTGTTTACTCATTTAGATAACCCGATTGACCGTATCCCATGCTTTCTGTATTGGGACGATTAGCGGTATTTTGATGGACAACATCACTACTAAAGCCTGAGAATAATGTGCAAGTTCTTCAGATGATCGGCGAAGAGGTGCACAGCTAAAAAAAATAGTGGACTGTTTCCTTCGTTAGATTGCAATAGATGCTGACGTGCCATGCAGTTGTTGTCTATAGCCCGCCAAGGGCCATTGCTAGGATACTAGTCCGGATGTCAGATAATCGCTAATCGTCCCAATATTTTGCATACAACATAGTGAATTTGATGTCATTATGCGTTACTATAGGTGTATGTGAGTGGTGGGGTGGTGTGTGACACAGTCATCAGCACCACCTGGTGCTACACTCCAGCAACGGATACATGGACCAGACTCGCTTCTATGTTGACAGGTATTCTCTCTGTTATTACTTGTTCCCTGGGTACAGCAATTATGTGTACTAATATATAGATACTATGCAACCATCTATAGTGCCCTGGGCCAGTGGTTAGAATGTCAGTCTCATTTGAGAGATTCCTGGTTCAAATATTCTTGTTGCAGTTTCGGAGCAATTTTGTCTACTCGACATTGCTCCAGTTCACATAGGTGTATAAACGTGTACCCGCTGTAGATACCTTCATGCAATAAGTGCAAAATGGCTGAGTGCTTCCTAGAGAAATCAGGATGGTGTTGGAACGTTCAGTATTGCCTGTGGGTTAAGTGTAATATGGTTTAGTTTTGGTTTTGTTAAAAATTGTATACATTGTAAAAAATGGCAGTGAAATGTAACTACTTGAAGTGGAAAATTGCAATGGATATTTAGTACATCATTGAAATATATATATTTCCATTAGAATATCAACACAAATATTACGTATGTGTATCTACTTTTGATATTATTTGATAGTAAATTTTAAAATAATGCACCTTTGTGCATTTCCACCAGTTATTCATTATCGACTGTATTCTGGTGGTCAAATGGTAGCACTTGTGATAATATCTCTATGTGGCCCACCAAAAACTGATTGTTTCCATTTGTGCAGCGCGGACAGGCCACAGTATGGTGGCAGTCGAGGCGATAGTATTTGTGTGTGGAGGCAAGTCACAGCTGCACGTCAGTCAGTGTCTGTCTTCGGTTGAATCCTACGACCCTAGAGTTGACCAGTGGAGTTTTGTGACACCCATGAGACATGACTGCTGCTATATGTCCACTGTTGGTAAGTAGGGGATGGTCTCATCATTTCACAGAGTCCAAGAAAACATGATGCATTTAGCATTGGTTTAAACGATGTATATCTGGTGAAGCACTTGCGATATTTTAAATGAGCCAAAATTCCTGTTAACATCAGTTTTCAATAACATATCCTTCTCTTGTCTGGTAGTGCCATTGTAGCAATTTATTTCCCCCATGATACGTGATAAAAACCATTGCTTCTCCCTATGTAATGCTTGGCATATATATTGGGACTTGCACATTTCTCCGACCACCCCTAATTAAATAAGTAATATTTGATTAAACAAAAGCGGTCTCTCCTCATTTTATAATAAAGTGTTTTCAATAGAAGAATAAATATGTTGAAGATAAACTGCCGCCAGATTGCATTTAATTTCTGAAACATTGTTGCAAACGTTCAAATTGAAGACTTCTCATGTATTAGTTGGCATTTGTGTTCTGTTCAGTCCTGGACAACAAACTCCTAGTGGTGGGTGGTGAAGACTCCATAGGAGACCTCTCGAACGAGATTCAACAGTATGACCCAAGCACCGGCAGATGGCAACACTTCAGCAAACTACCAATGCCACTCAAAAGTTAGTAGAAACTGTTTCGTTGCGTACTGGGTTTTGGTTAGTGCTTGCGCCCTTCTAAAGATGTCTTTCTTGGAATTGCCTTTTTCTGCTGTCATAGAATATAACAAAATTAATTTGCCACGCAGAGGACAAACCCAGGATGACAAGTGGATAATAACCCTTTGGCTTATTTAAAGTGCAACTTATAATTTATTTAGATGTGAAACCTGCCCTTCAGAGGTATTTGTTGATTTTGGTTTTAAACATTCATGTTCCTATCATTTACAAAAAGAGAAGAAAATATGTTCCATTCATTTATGTGAAAATGAATACTTTCTGATGTCTAATATGCATTGTTCTTTTGTGTCCTTCAGTTCTTTTATCTGTATTAGGTGGGAACGGATGTTTCTTACTGATATGTTACCTTTTCAAAACTTCTACTTGATCTCCTTTTTACTTCTCGTTCTCTATGGTTATTGAACCATGTTCTTTTTGGCGTTTTATGGACATCGAATGTGTTAGAGACAGTGTATCCGTGACAGGTTACACATTTACCCAGTGTATGTGATCTTTGACTACCCCAGGCTTAGACAGCAGACAGGCAAAATGGGGTTGAACAAAATTGCCCCCAAGTTTCAAAATGGCAGCCGGTGGATTGACAGTCCAGTCCTCTTGATTGATAGTCCGGTTGTCTTGATGGTTGTCTTGATTGACAGTCCGGTCCACTTGATTGACAGTCCGGTCCACTTGATTGACAGTCTGGTCCTCTTGATTGACAGTCCAGCCCCTTGATTGACAATCCAGTCCTCTTGATTGACAGTCCGGTCCTCTTGATTGACAATCCGGTCCTCTTGCTTGACAATCTGGTCCTCTTGATTGACAGGCCGGTCCTCTTGATTGACAGTCCAGTGTGCTAACCACATTGTCTCACTCACTTCTAAACTCGACTTTTGCATGGGTATCAATTGAAAATATCAAATAGTGCACTTTAACCTGTTGTAGATTTTGGCTGCTGTGCTCTGACAATCAAACTGAACCAGTACCCAACTGATGAAGACGACGGAGCCTTCAAAGGAGTCGACTACACCTTTGGTGTGCCGCACAGGTGACTGTATATCTCAGTATTAATATCTAGTCAATTATTATTATTACAACACATGCCATCTTGTTACATGCATATCTTTATAGGAATTAAACAAACTGCCCTAGTAATGTGATCTTTAACTCAAATGCTTCCTCAGTGTTGATGTGTGGAACAGAAATCTGGAGGTACAGCCAAGTAGTGAAAAATATACTGAACAATTTTTTAGAATAACCTGTCCATCATATGACCTATGGCATAACAACAAGGTTCATCAATCCATCAAAATAGATGCCAAAACATGTATATTTGGTTTAAATTCTGGCTCCAAATTGTTTTCTTTGCGACAAAACCATACTTAAGAGAGAACTGTATGGGGGAAAGATTTATTTAGAAGATGCTGGTCTTGTAACGTAATGCACACATAATGTAAACAATTTTGGTAGGCAGAGTTTGACAGGGATATGTGCATAATTATGAGTGTGATGTAGGCAAATGGTGATGTATTGGACCTGTCAATTGCTTTTGAAAGATCGGACAAGACCTACGTGGGGTTGGTTATGTTCTTCCCATCGACAACCTTCTCCCTCCACTTCCCATCCTCCTCATCATCATCCCCATCCTCCTCATCCTCCCCATCCTCCCCATCCACCTCATCCTCCCCATCCTCCCCATCCTCCCCATCCTCCCCATCCTTCCCATCCTCCTCATCCTTCCCATCCTCCCCATCCTTCCCATCCTCCCCATCCTTCCCATCCTCCCCATCCTTCCCATCCTTCCCATCCTCCTCATCCTTCCCATCCTCCACATCCTTCCCATCCTCCTCATCCTTCCCATCCTCCCCATCCTTCCCATCCTCCTCATCCTTCCCATCCTCCCCATCCTTCCCATCCTCCTCATCTTTCCCATCCTTCCCATCCTCCTCATCTTCCCCATCCTCCTGAGCTGGCTTCAGTAGTCGACAACCTTCCACCTGCATCAAGTGGCCTGCCGTACTCATCTTGCCAAGCTCTCTGTTAAATTGAGCTGTGTTCAAATTTCTTCCCTCGGGTCATTTATAAACCTTCTTTCCACCCTCTTTCCCACCTTCTCTCAACCTGGTTGTTTATGCAAACTTGCAGAATAACCGGGTCCAGAGAACTTTAGGAACAAAGAGAACTGTATTATAATATTTTTGTAATCATACAAAATATTGCATTGAATGTTGATGCCAGAATTAATAATTTGCGAGAATCCAAATACAATCCTCTGAGTTTAAAGTCTGTTTATTATTCACAGCTGTTTGCAAACACTCCATATCTCATCTCAGTGTCATATGTCGCCATGATATCAGGTCTTGTTGGGAAAATAACGCAAAAAACAAACTGATAGTTGTTGCCTATGATGTTTCGTATCTTTATTGTGTCCGTTTCAGATCTGAAAATTTTGACAGATGAACCAAAGTTGAACTGGCAGCTGTGAGAAGTCTGGCACAGCAGGGTTGACACTGGATTATAATGACACTTGTGTTACAAATGCAAACAGACCTTTCAAATTTACACAAGTAAAATAATAGTGGAAGATCCCCCACCCAGATGGAATTTCATAATGGAAGCTTTTTTCAAGATTAGCGTATATTTTTATTGGTGGTGCCACCTGTCAAGTGTTTATTTCCCGAATTATGCATACTTTGATTTGTTTCTACATCTGACTTGCCTGTAAAAAGACTTGAACGTTTGCAAATTATGTGATTTTCAGGTTTTAGTTTAAGTTTATTGACACCCATAGAATTATTTTGAAGAATCGTATGTAAATAAATTTAGTCAAGCAAAAATAAAAAAACAATGAAATATTTATAAAATCAAATATGACTAAAGCGAGAGCTGAAAACGGGAGATTTGGGATATTTTAAAATTACCCCAAAATGGAAGATCTCCCGGTGTATTGGGGGATCAGGAAGGTCTGTACATAGGAAATGAATTTTTACACAATTCTGTTTAATATGAACATCAACAAAAGACAATTGAAATTGCACCCACAAGGAATAAGATTTGTTATGACCAAAAAGCAATGTGCAGATTTTCTCTTGTATTATTTCTATTACCATTTACAGAAAGCTGATAAACAACATTATGGTTAACTTGCATATTATACTTATTTATAGAAACAAGACAACCAAATTATACAACTGATGACCAAATTGTGGCACTAATGCGAGGAATCATGCTATTGCTACATCCGAAAATTTTCTTGGCTTCAGTGAAAATTGTTTCTTAGTTTATAGATACTTATTAACAGTATGATACAATTTTCGTTATACATTTTTGTATAAATGTATTTGTGAATGTATGTTTAGAATTGGCTGTGTAAGATATAGTGTGTTATGTACATCACACTCATATGCAATAAAAATAAATATTTTCCCTCTGATCTAGCTGTCATTGTGTAGATGAAGGAAAGATTGATGGTCAATCACCTCTTAAAACTGACCTAAGAAAAAAGCAGTTTACAAATGCCGATTTGTTTTATGGGCCATATAAAACATATATTTTCTAGATCTGTTTATGTTAGTACTAGCATAAGGTTGTTCAAGGTATTGCAAGTTAATCGATCTAATGGTCAACACCAATTGATTTCATCAAAGTTTATACTTTTTTATTAAAACTTGGAGAGGGAGAGAAATCTAAATTGAGTGTGGACTATTTGTATTTTTAGTAGGATATGGTTCTTAGGCAAGTAACAATCTACCAGGATATGGCACAGAATCATGATACTTTGATTTATAGTCAAGATGACTAATATTACTATACTTCCTAAGTATATGAGATAGATGCATTGGGATAGTTTACTTCAGTTTTTCATTACAAATATAACCGCTCACAGTACACTCCACATAACTCGAACTAGGTTAAGTCAATTTTTGTTTTTCCTTGGTCCTGGCTGTCTTTGTATCCTGTATAATAAGAGTCAACTTCTCTTAAGTCAAAGTTTTGATTAAGTTGACTCAATTTCACCCGCACTATCTGGAGTGCACTGTAGATGTCAGGAAGTTAGATTGATCAGACGTGTGTTACGAGCTCCGCAACAAATTGTGTTTTTGTCCGGTTGTACGCGTGCGATTAATATAAAGATTGAGTTTTGCACAGGCGAGTAAGTGAATCTTCATATATGTGAAGGAATTCACAACTTGTACAGCCAAAACACGTGAACATTTATATATTTACTTCGGATATTGTACTGTTGCACTGGGAATATCGCCCATCTGAACAGTACGGCGCGGGAAATTTCACCTTCGCTGACACGGAATCATAGCATTCACCTGGACATATTGACGACGAACAATAGCCGCTGAAGTGGTGTCCACTCAAGTGCGGTAACGGTAAGCCATTGTTTGTGGCTAAGCGTCTGACACTCGCAAACCGTGATGGCTAAGGCTAAGGCAAAGCCGCCCAAGACCGGAGCGGGTGTAAGTGGTGCCACCGAGGCCCCTGCTGCCGACATCCACCTAGAAGTAAGCGCTGACGCGGACGAAAGCCAGACCTACGTTGAGAAGCTCCTGAAAATACAAAAAGATGCGTACCAAGCGTGCTTGCAAAGCGCGGTAGCTGAAATCAACAGGAGGGTGGACAGCTTTATGCGTGAGACAACCACCGCGCTGACCGAACTCCGAGTCAGCTTGCAGTACACGCAAACCCATGTCGAGGAGATCAAAGAGAAGCAGTCGAAGGAAAACATTGACGATCTGTCGAAGAAGATGATCGAATTTGAAGAAATGATCAAGAAAGTCGAGCACGCGATCGACTACCAAGAAAACCAGTCAAGACGCTGTAATCTACGTTTCGACGGCGTTGCTGAGGTCGACGGCGAGACGTGGGAGCAGACGGAGAAGAGCGTGCGCAGGGCTATGACAACAGCCCTAGAACTCCCCGAAGCCCAAGTGCGCGCCATCAACATCGGTCGCGCGCACCGAACTGGCGGCACGGGGACGAGAGCCCGGACCATCGTGGTCAAGTTCGAGTCGTTCAAGGATCGCGAGCTGGTACTGCAGGCGGCGAAGAAGAAACGGCCTCGTGGCATCTACGTGAACGAGGACTATTCGCAGAGGGTCATGGCGAGGCGGAAAGAACTGCTACCAAAAATGATGAAGGCCAGGGAAGAGGGCAGAGTCGCATATTTGTCATTTGACAAACTGGTGGTAAGAGAGCGACATGATGTCGCAAACCGTGGTTAAACTACCAAGTTGACTATCCTGGCAAACGTTTTTGTGATGACTTAACCATGGCGTCAACTACACAACAAAATGACGAGTTAACGCCTCCGTATGATACACCGTTTGATTATAATGAACACTGTTACGAACGCGATATTGATACTGATTGTTTGTTGTATAACGATTTGCCCACGCAATGTAAATACTACACCCCAGCACAATTTTCAACAAACTTTAGCAGTGTTGGCAAAAACCAGCCAATCAAACTGAGTATGATACACTTTAATGCTCGGAGTTTAAAAGCTAACTTACCCAAGATTAAAGATACTATCCAAAGCATGGAGTATAAATTCCATATAATTGCTATATCAGAAACGTGGCTTAAAGAAAACAATTGGGACGGAAGTGAAGTAAACTGTAACGATGTCGTATTTTCGGGTTATAAACTGTACTGTAATTCCAGAAAAAACAAACACGGTGGCGGCGTTGCCATATATGTGTGTGAATCTGTACTTAACAATTGCCAGTCTTCTGATATTTGTTTAAGGAATATATCGTATGCTGTTGATGACTGTTTTGAAAGCATCTTTATTGAGATACAAATTAATAAACACGAAAAAATCAATGTCGGTTGTATGTATAGAGCACCGAATACCAGCATCAGCAAATTTAATGACAATCTCTCATTCATACTGGGAAATCTCACCAGCAAAATCGTGTATATATGTGGTGATTACAATATAGACCTATTGCACTGCGAAGAGCAAGCTGAATCAAAATATTTCATTGATCAAATGTTCAGCTCTGGATTATATCCTTTGATCACCAGGCCCACACGAGTAACAAGCACGACTGCTAGTATAATAGATAACATTTTCTGTTCTGAACTGTGTAGAAACAAAATGTGCGGCATTGTTTTAAGCGATGCTACAGACCATATGCCAATTTTCGTCCTGTGTGACAACAGCACTTATGCGGTTATTAACGATGATCCAACATATAAATATAACAGAACGTTAGATGAGGACTCATTAAACAAATTTAAGCACGATTTAAATTATGCAAACTGGGACACTGTAATGAACGAGTCAAACCCTGATTTAGCATTCTCGCGCTTTATGCAAATACTAAATAATACTTATAACGATGCCTGTCCTGTAAAAACTACAACGTATTCAGGAGAGACAAAAAAGAATGATAAACCTTGGTTATCAAGAGGGCTAAAAAACGCTTGCATAAAGAAGAATAACATGTACTTAGCGTTTCTAAAAAATAGGACAGAATTAACAGAAATCCGCTACAAAAATTACAAAAATAAGTTAACAAAATTATTACGTCTAGAAAAGAAAAAATATTACAGAAAAAAACTCGACGATTGTAAGACTAATATAAGAGCAACTTGGAAAACTCTTAACAGCATAATAGGTAAAAGAAAATCTGATACCACATATTTGAACAAGTTTCATGTTGGCGATAACATAGTAGTATTAGAAAATAAAGAAATAGCTAATCATTTTAACAATTTCTTCGTCGATATAGGTACTAAATTATCCAACCTCATAGAACCCTGCCCGGGAATAAAGCCAACCGACTATGTAAAACGTACTGTATCACAATCAATGTATATGTCCCCCGTTACTGAGCAAGAAGTACTCGAAATTGTGTCTGGGTGCAAAAGTAAAACTTCATACGGACACGATGAAATCAGCATGAAAACAGTTAAGCATGTAATAAAGCAAATTGTGCAACCGCTAACCCACATTTTTAACAGATCTTTGATCAGCGGATCATTTCCAAACGATATGAAATTAGCAAAAGTCATTCCTATATTTAAGTCAGGAGATCGTTTTCAATTTTCTAATTATAGACCTATATCTCTCTTATCCCAATTTTCAAAAATACTTGAAAAAATATTCAACAAAAGGCTAAGGTCTTTCATTGAAACACAACACATATTGACAGATGGGCAGTATGGCTTCAGAAGTAATCACTCAACTTCACTAGCTTTAACAGAATTTGTCGAAAAAATTACATCCGCAATGGATAAATGCCAAAGCACGATTGGGGTCTTTATCGACCTAAAAAAAGCCTTTGACACTGTTGACCACAACATACTGCTAAGTAAATTGCAATGCTACGGAATAAGGGGTCTGGCTCTGGCCTGGATAAAAAGCTACTTAACCAACCGTAGACAATATGTATGCTATAACAACAGTAACTCAGAACAAAAGGAAATCAAGTGTGGAGTCCCGCAAGGTTCAATCCTTGGCCCGTTATTATTTATTCTGTACATAAATGACATGTGTGAAGTCTCAAAATTGCTTGATATTATTTTGTTTGCTGATGATACAAACATTTTTTATTCCGCTAGTAACACAGATGAAGTAAGCACTGTTATTAACAACGAACTAAAAAAACTAGACCTGTGGTTTCGAGCGAACAAATTATCACTTAATGTGAACAAAACACATTTTATAATGTTCAACAATAAAAAGCAACCTAGAACAGATGTGAATATAGTTTTGAATGGGAAAAACATTGAGCAGGTATCATATACTAAATTCCTTGGAGTAACCATTGACGAAAACGTAACATGGAGAGAACACATAAAAATGGTTGAATCAAAAGTATCAAAAAACATAGCAGTTTTGTATAAAACTAGGCATGTTCTTGATTGTCAAGCGTTACACACATTATATAATTCACTTGTTGAACCACAAATGTCATATTGCTGTGAGATCTGGGGAAATACTTATCAATCTAGACTCAGAAAACTATTTATGTTACAGAAAAAAGCTATACGGATTATTTATAATCTTAATTACCATGATCATACATCTGTATTTTTCCATCTCTCAAACATGCTTAAATTTCATGATTTAGTTAAATACAAGACTATGATCATACTTTATAAAGCAAACAACCATTCTTTAAATGGTCGTGTTCAAGCATTATTTGAACCAACCGCAGCTATACACATACATGATACAAGACAAAGCAAACTGTTCTATGTTAAAAAGACAAACACCACCCTCCGACTGCTGTCAATCACCGTCAAGGGTATAAAAACGTGGAACAATTTACCAAATAAATTGACTCAGCTTACAAGTTTAACACAATTTAAAAAAGCAATCAAGTTGTCATTACTTTCTACATATTTGTGAATTGCTAATTGAAGGTGACGTTTTGTTAAACCCATGTAATAGTAACACAAGCACTATGGTAAAAAGTTTATATGTGAGTTGTGAATATTATTGTGTGATTTATTTATAATTCCTGTTGTATTTATTTCAGTTTTCTTAGTTCGAGAAGGGCATAGCAACACATAAGTCTATGACTTCAGCTATGTCCTTTCAGCAGCAGCAGCAGCAAACCATACTGTGCATGTATTATGTTGTTGTTGTTGTTGAATAAACGTTCATTCATAGATTATGTAGGAATGAAACTTATTATTATTAACTATCTGAGTTACCTGCTGGTGCCCCCCTGTAAGCAATAGTATGTGCTCAATCCGCTGGTCGCTGCAGGGTGGACGACAAGACCTGCAATAGGCTGCTCTGTTTGTGCCCAAGATTCCATCCCACCAGATTTACCAGGGTGAATTTAAAAGAACCCTAAATCTACAAACCACCCTAATGGGCCCACAAGCACACCTACACAGAGATGTGAAGCTGACGGAGATATGCTCAGGCACACAAAATGACAGAGGCCCACACTATGTTTTATAATATAAATGTAATGTTTACTTTACAGTTAGTCCAAACATTACAACATTCACAGAAAAGGCTAATAAAACTGTACATTACAAAACTGTTGAATGATCCCAACCTCTGACTTTGATGGTAATACCCTACAACTGGCATGTTTTATGTGGACTAATGCCACTCTACACAGGAACAGGAACCTGTCTAACACTGACAGCAGGTACAAACATGACAACTTTAATCACAGATGATGAAACCTACATAAATTAAAAGCCTAAATGACATGTAAGAACATATAATGTTTCGTTGCAAGTGTCATAAAGGATTCCTACAACAAACAACATGATATTTGACAGAAATAATAATATATAACAATCATAGGTAATTTAAAATTTATTATTTTTGAACACTAACTTGTGTACCTGATGTTCCTATTTTAGTTAGGTTTCATGCAAAAGATGTATTTTGGAATGTAGCTGAGTTATAATGTGAAACCAACTTTTTTGCATATGTAAAGGTCTGATCATTTTTTATCAGTCATGTATAATACATAAAATATATATTTTAAGATAAGATAGTTTATTATGCCTTTACAAGGAATTTGGTGTACACTTCATGGGCAATTCGATTCAAAAAATCATATATACAAATCATAATTTATTTTATATCGTTTCAGTCAGATTATCTCGAGAGTTAATGGCTGTATAGCCGTTGGCACAAAGGCACAACTCATTCGGCTCGTCCTTGTCTTGTAAGCACGGAGTCGTCTTCCCGATGGCAGCAACTTGAAACACTTGGACAATGGATGATCTTTGTCTTTCATAACTGATTTACTTTAGCCAGGACAATTCCAGTGCAGATATCGTCCACTGATGTTAGGCTGTTGCCTACATTTTTCTGGACTCTTCACAATTCTTTCAATGATCTTTCTGTTACTGGCTTTCATGCATGGGCACCACATCATGGTGCAGTGTCAGGATGCTTTCTACTGTTGACCTGTAGAATAGTTCTAGTATAGTTCTGGCGATCTGGAAACTTTGCAGCATACAATACAGGAATGCGGCAATCTCGAAGGGATAGGTTGAAGATACTACAGAAAATCTGTGCAAGTTCGTCTGCACATGTTCTCGGTACTCTGGGAGATAATTTATCTGGACTGCTGGTTTCGCTCCCTTTGATCAGCCGCATTTTCTTTTTGACGTCACCTTCCGACATTTGGAACGGTTCATCGGGCGTTGATGTTGGTACACCCCACCATTCAGATACAGTGGTATTGTCAACGTCAACAGAAAGAGTTGAAATCATCCACTGAGATGTCACTGTTGGCGTTCACTTTTCCTACAGTTCTTCCTGAAATGGTGTTCAAGCAACGCCAGGTTTCACGTGTGTTCCCTGTCTGAAAGGATTTCTCAGAGCTTCTGATTGTACTCTTTCTTCGCTTCTTTTACTGCCTTGTCTAATTCTTTCTGAAGTTCTTTCTCTTTCAGCTGTGCATGCTATTGTCAACATTTCTGACACCTCTTTTGTGACCCAGTGTTCTAGTTAACCACAGCAGTATTTATTTACAGCAGAGAAGTTTGTTGGTGTATTGTCGGGGTTATGTGATGAGTATTTTATTAACACTGGTAACATTTATGTTCCTTTCACATGCAGTTTAAATTACTTTTGCACCAAAACAACTATATTATTAATATGCTAACTTGGAGGTACAGTAAGTGTATCTCCTCCTATGTCACTCATCTCTTTCTGTGTTCGTTCGTGTCTTATATTAATATGCTGACTTGGAGGTACAGTAAGTGTATCTCCTATGTCACTCATCTCTTTCTGTGTTCGTTCGTGTCTTATATTAATATGCTGACTTGGAGGTACAGTAAGTGTATCTCCTCCCATGTCACTCATCTCTTTCTGTGTTCATTCGTGTCTTATATTAATATGCTGACTTGGAGTATCAACAATAAGTGTATCTCCTCCCATGTCACTCATCTCTTTCTGTGTTCGTTCGTGTCTTATATTAATATGCTAACTTGGAGGTACAGTAAGTGTATCTCCTCCCATGTCACTCATCATCTCTTTCTGTGTTCGTTCATGTCTTATATTAATATGCTAACTTGGAGGTACAGTAAGTGTATCTCCTCCCATGTCACTCATCATCTCTTTCTGTGTTCGTTCATGTCTTATATTAATATGCTGACTTGGAGGTACAGTAAGTGTATCTCCTCCCATGTCACTCATCTCTTTCTGTGTTCGTTCGTGTCTTATATTAATATGCTAACTTGGAGGTACAGTAAGTGTATCTCCTCCCATGTCACTCATCTCTTTCTGTGTTCGTTCGTGTCTTATATTAATATGCTAACTTGGAGGTACAGTAAGTGTATCTCCTCCCATGTCACTCATCATCTCTTTCTGTGTTCGTTCATGTCTTATATTAATATGCTAACTTGGAGGTACAGTAAGTGTATCTCCTCCCATGTCACTCATCATCTCTTTCTGTGGTTGTTCATGTCTTATATTAATATGCTAACTTGGAGGTACAGTAAGTGTATCTCCTCCCATGTCACTCATCATCTCTTTCTGTGTTCGTTCATGTCTTATATTAATATGCTAACTTGGAGGTACAGTAAGTGTATCTCCTCCCATGTCACTCATCATCTCTTTCTGTGTTCGTTCATGTCTTATATTGATATGCTGACTTGGAGGTACAGTAAGTGTATCTCCTCCCATGTCACTCATCTCTTTCTGTGTTCGTTCGTGTCTTATATTGATATGCTAACTTGGAGGTACAGTAAGTGTATCTCCTCCCATGTCACTCATCTCTTTCTGTCTTCATTCCTGTCTTATATTGATATGCTGACTTGGAGGTACAGTAAGTGTATCTCCTCCCATGTCACTCATCTCTTTCTGTGTTCATTCGTGTCTTATATTAATATGCTGACTTGGAGTATCAACAATAAGTGTATCTCCTCCCATGTCACTCATCTCTTTCTGTGTTCGTTCGTGTCTTATATTAATATGCTAACTTGGAGGTACAGTAAGTGTATCTCCTCCCATGTCACTCATCTCTTTCTGTGTTCGTTCGTGTCTTATATTAATATGCTGACGTGGAGGTACAGTAAGTGTATCTCCTCCCATGTCACTCATCTCTTTTTGTGTTCGTTCGTGTCTTATATTAATCTCCTCCCATGTCACTCATCTCTTTCTATGTTGCTTCGTGTCTTATATTAATATGCTGACTTGGAGGTACAGTAAGTGTATCTCCTCCCATGTCACTCATCTCTTTCTGTGTTCATTCGTGTCTTATATTAATATGCTGACTTGAAGTATCAACAATAAGTGTATCTCCTCCCATGTCACTCATCTCTTTCTGTCTTCATTCCTGTCTTATATTGATATGCTAACTTGGAGGTACAGTAAGTGTATCTCCTCCCATGTCACTCATCTCTTTCTGTCTTCATTCCTGTCTTATATTGATATGCTAACTTGGAGGTACAGTAAGTGTATCTCCTCCCATGTCACTCATCTCTTTCTGTGTTCCTTTGTGTCTTATATTAATATGCTGACTTGGAGGTACAGTAAGTGTATCTCCTCCCATGTCACTGATCTCTTTCCGTGTTCATTCGTGTCTTTGGACCATTGGTCTCTGCTCAACCTATTGGCAATGCATTTCAAAACACAAAAGGTAGTTATTTAGTTATTGACTTTTCTAGTGACAGGTCATTCCCCAGGTGGAACCATTCTGTGGTTATGTTTGATCAGGAAATTAGTGTCTGCCGTTGGTTAATGGCCGTCATTGGTTTGTTGTTACATGGGTGAGTGTAATGATGATAATGGCTGCCATTGGTTTGTTGTTACATGGGTGGGTGGGGTTAATGGTGATAATGGCTGCCGTGGTTTGTTGTTACATGGGTGGGTGTAATGGTGATAATGGCTGTCATTGGTTTGTTGTTACATGGGTGGGTGTAATGGTGATAATGGCTGTCGTTGGTTTGTTGTTACATGGGTGGGTGTAATGGGATAATGGCTGCTGTTGGTTTGTTGTTACATTGGTGGGTGTAATGGCGATAATGGCTGTTGTTGGTTTGTTGTTACATGGATGGATGTAATGGTGACAATGGCTGTCGTTGGTTTGTTGTTACATGGATGGATGTAATGGTGATAATGGCTGTTGTTGGTTTGTTGTTACATGGATGGATGTAATGGTGATAATGGCTGTTGTTGGTTTGTTGTTACATGGGTGGATGTAATGGTGATAATGGCTGTTGTTGGTTTGTTGTTACATGGATGGATGTAATGGTGATAATGGCTGTCGTTGGTTTGTTGTTACATGGATGGATGTAATGGTGACAATGGCTGTTGTTGGTTTGTTGTTACATGGATGGATGTAATGGTGACAATGGCTGTCGTTGGTTTGTTGTTACATGGATGGATGTAATGGTGACAATGGCTGTTGTTGGTTTGTTGTTACATGGATGGATGTAATGGTGACAATGGCTGTCATTGGTTTGTTGTTACATGGGTGGGTGTAATGGTGATAATGGCTGCCGTTGGTTTGTTGTTACATGGATGGATGTAATGGTGACAATGGCTGTTGTTGGTTTGTTGTTACATGGGTGGGTGTAATGGTGATAATGGCTGCTGTTGGTTTGTTGTTACATGGATGGATGTAATGGTGACAATGGCTGTTGTTGGTTTGTTGTTACATGGGTGGGTGTAATGGTGATAATGGCTGCCGTTGGTTTGTTGTTACATGGATGGATGTAATGGTGACAATGGCTGTTGTTGGTTTGTTGTTACATGGATGGATGTAATGGTGACAATGGCTGTCGTTGGTTTGTTGTTACATGGGTGGGTGTAATGGTGACAATGGCTGTTGTTGGTTTGTTGTTACATGGGTGGGTGTATGGTGACAATGGCTGTTGTTGGTTTGTTGTTACATGGATGGGTGTAATGGTGACAATGGCTGTCGTTGGTTTGTTGTTACATGGGTGGGTGTATGGTGATAATGGCTGTTGTTGGTTTGTTGTTACATGGATGGATGTAATGGTGACAATGGCTGTCGTTGGTTTGTTGTTACATGGGTGGGTGTATGGTGATAATGGCTGTTGTTGATTTGTTGTTACATGGGTGGGTGTATGGTGATAATGGCTGTTGTTGGTTTGTTGTTACATGGGTGGGTGTAATGGTGACAATGCCTGTCGTTGGTTTGTTGTTACATGGATGGATGTAATGGTGATAATGGCTGCTGTTGGTTTGTTGTTACATTGGTGGGTGTAATGGTGACAATGGCTGTCATTGGTTTGTTGTTACATGGGTGGGTGTATGGTGACAATGGCTGTCATTGGTTTGTTGTTACATGGGTGGGTGTATGGTGACAATGGCTGTCATTGGTTTGTTGTTACATGGGTGGGTGTATGGTGATAATGGCTGTCGTTGGTTTGTTGTTACATGGATGGATGTAATGGTGACAATGGCTGTCGTTGGTTTGTTGTTACATGGGTGGGTGTATGGTGATAATGGCTGTCGTTGGTTTGTTGTTACATGGGTGGGTGTATGGTGACAATGGCTGTCGTTGGTTTGTTGTTACATGGGTGGGTGTAATGGTGACAATGGCTGCCGTTGGTTTGTTGTTACATGGGTGGGTGTAATGGCTGCCGTTGGTTTGTTGTTACATGGGTGGGTGTAATGGTGACAATGGCTGTCGTTGGTTTGTTGTTACATGGGTGGGTGTAATGGTGACAATGGCTGCCGTTGGTTTGTTGTTACATGGGTGGGTGTAATGGTGACAATGGCTGCCGTTGGCTTGTTGTTACATGGGTGGGTGTAATGGTGACAATGGCTGTTGTTGGTTTGTTGTTACATGGGTGGGTGTAATGGTGACAATGGCTGTCGTTGGTTTGTTGTTACATGGGTGGGTGTAATGGTGACAATGGCTGCCGTTGGTTTGTTGTTACATGGGTGGGTGTAATGGTGACAATGGCTGCCGTTGGTTTGTTGTTACATGGGTGGGTGTAATGGTGACAATGGCTGTTGTTGGTTTGTTGTTACATGGATGGATGTAATGGTGACAATGGCTGCCGTTGGTTTGTTGTTACATGGGTGGGTGTAATGGTGACAATGGCTGCCGTTGGCTTGTTGTTACATGGGTGGGTGTAATGGTGACAATGGCTGTTGTTGGTTTGTTGTTACATGGATGGATGTAATGGTGACAATGGCTGCCGTTGGTTTGTTGTTACATGGGTGGGTGTAATGGTGACAATGGCTGCCGTTGGTTTGTTGTTACATGGGTGGGTGTAATGGTGACAATGGCTGCCGTTGGCTTGTTGTTACATGGGTGGGTGTATGCTAGTTCAAATTAAAGACACCAGTAAGAATACTGGTATATTAAAAAGCTCTGGATCATAAAGGTTTATAACATGGTTCCTATGATAAAATGATCGTACTATGTACTTTTAAACACAGTGCATCACTGATTGACAGCGCAATATGCAGTAATGTTCAATTCACAAATAGACTTGTACACTGCCTGCTGCAGAAAAATAAACAAACACAACAATAATTCATTATAATTACCAACATTGTATGAATTTCTGCCTTAAAAATTATGTAAACAACAAGAATGTAACACATTTCTATCAGCATGAGTTGTACCCTAAGTTTACTGTGTACATGAAGTGACAGTTTTATGACAACCTTAATTAGGTTGTTTCAATGTGTCGGTGATATGTAAGTAGGCACCAGGTGGCTACGGACTAGATACAGCCGTGAAATCACTCGCTTGTTCCATATTTCGCTGTTGACGTTACTGCATGTTCACACAATGGAATTGTAGAACAAATTTTGTCTGTGCTACGACATCACATAACCTAATTATCTGATGCTGACAGCACTATTGAGTCATACTGACTCATCATCGAATGCTAACAGCACTATTGAATCACATTGACTCATCGCCAGATGTTGACTGCACACTTAACTCACACTGATTCATCGTCGGATGCTGACAGCACTCTTGACTCACACTGACTCATCGTCGGATACTGACGGCACTCTTGAGTCGAGTTGTTCCTGAGATCTTCTTCCTGAGTTCCTCTCTCTGTTTCTCTGCCTTCTGTTCCCGCATCACCTTGATGTTCTGCAGGATCTTCTGCCGGAGCTCTCGCTCCTGCTGCTCCAGCCGCGCCTTCTTCTTGTGCTCAGCCTCGAGACGCTGCCGCTCCACCTCCAGCGCCTCATGCTTACGCAGCTCCACCTGGTGGCGACGCTCCTCCTCGACTGCGTGCTCCTGCTGCTTCACCTCCTCCTCCTGCTTGATCACCTGGTCACACGACAGAACGGTGTCACATGACAGGATAGTCACATGACAAGATATGCAATCACATGGTGTCACATGACAGGATATGCAATTACATGGTGTCACATGACAGAATGAGCAGTCACATGGTATCACATGACAGAATGGCCAGTCACATGGTGTCACATGACAGAATGAACAGTCACATGGTGTCACATGACAGAATAGGCAGTCACATGACAGGATATGCAATCACGTTGTGTCACATGACAGAATAGACAGTCACATGGTATAACATGACAGGCTATGCAATCACATGACAGAAGACGTAATCACATGGGTGACATGGCACAGCTAAAATATGACACGCTTCAGCAACTTATAGCAATATGTCATAAAATTAATTATACTGAACAGTGAAAAAGTTACTTATTTTTCTTATTCAAGAAACAGAAGAAATTTTTTTTCACCAACCAAAAGTAACACCGCATGCACAGGCTAGTACAAGGTGTACATATAATCAGTGCATGCAAAGTAGATAACATAAAATTAAATAAACCAGGTATATATTGCACAATTCGTTCTAAGATATTTAATAACATGTAATAATATGATAATTCAATTCACAGCTTGTTAATTAGACAAACTTTGCAATGATTACTTTAATAAATCTGAGGGATCATTTCTCTAAGATAGTGGCCTCACATGGAACATCCAAATATCACTGAGGATACTATTTCCATGACATACCTGCAAAAATATAACAGTGGCACATCCTGTGATGGCAGGTTCCTGTACACAGTGTCACTGTTAAGGAGCAGGGTCAATCATAAAGAGCAAAATTGGGTTTATGAGTTGATAAAATGTTAGTAAATGGCTGTTGAGGACGAGTGACAGAGACAAGACCATACCTTGATCCTGTTGAAGAGCTCTGACAGGAGCCGTATTGTCTCGAGTTTGCGGTGAGCAATGAGGATGCGACGCTCCTCCAGCAGAATCCTCCTCTGCATCTCTTCCTCCTCCTCCTCCTGCTGTCGCTCCTGCCTCCGTACCCGCCGCTTGTACTCACGCTCCTTGCGTCGCTCCTCTCTCTTCCGCAGCTTCTCCTCCCGCCGCCACTCCCTCTCCCGCTCCTCCTCCTCCTTCTGATGTCTGGGGGCAGGGGGAGGGTCATGAAGGACATGTCATGTGGGATAATGTTATCATTGTCTTGTGGGATAATATCACTTGGGATAATATTATTTTTGTCTTTGGGGATAATATCACGTGGGATAATGTCACTTGGAATAGTGTCACGTGGGATAATGTCACTTGGGATAACGTTATCTTTGTCTTGTGGGATAATATCACGTGGGATAATGTCACTTGGGATAATGTTATCTTTGTCTTTTGGGATAATATCATGTGGGATAATGTCACATGGAATAATACTATCTTTGTCGTGTGGAATAGTGTCACATGGGATTATGTTACGTGTATGTATATAATGTCACATGGGATATGTCGCAGGACAAAGTGACATGGGAAATGTCTTATGTTATGTCAGGTGGGATAATGTCACATGGCCCAGTGGGATAATGTGACATGGGATAATGTCACCTGGTAGTTGGGATAACTCAAAGGCGACTTGGAATAATACAAAAGACAATAAACTGATAATGACACATGAAATGTCACATGGAATAATATCAATGTGACATGAGATAAATCACAGATAATCATAAATGTTATGTGGTACGACGTAAAATAAGGATAAAGTCACGTTTGATAATGCCAATGTCACTGATTGCTTGATAGAGTAATTACAGAATTAATTATCATTGCACAAATATTCATTTTTTCCATTATCTTTACTGATTTTTTATTACCTGTACATATCATTGTAACATATTGGGAAAATATAATTAATATTTGTGCAGACCACAGTGATAAATTACAACAAACTTTGGCCAATTCTAAATGGGACAGAACAAAAGAAGGCTGTACAAAAGGTCCAGTTAAATCTGATGTACCTCTCATCTTCCCTGCGTTGTTCCTCTGCCTCCCTTTCCTTCTTCACCCTCTCCTCCCTCTCCTGCTCCAACTGGATCAGTTTCTCTCTCTCCTCCTCCCTCTTGCGGATTGCCTTGTCTGCTAGATGCTTCGTCTTGTCAAAGTCCACCTGTTCAGCAAATACACAAGTATAAACAACAGTAAAATGTACAGTAGACCTCGTTTAAGTTGGATTCAATCGGACCGAGTGATTTAATCCGAGTTATGCGAAAATCAGACTTAACAGGAGATGATATATCCCAGCGCTAACACCAAAAGCAGCCCTCTAAAAGCCTTAGATTCTACATACGTTGATGTCCACAAGCAGTTAACACACAACATTATGCAGTATTAGAACAGTTATGTGCTTCATTTTGGCAGGAATCTCTATAATTTATAGCCATAATAATTATTACTACTACTACTACTGACTGTAAGAGTGAGCCATCTTGTGCAGCGTAAGTCTTTGTTGCGACTGTCTCATGAGAATGGCCTCGCACATGATGGTCAACTCTTCGATCTCACTCTAAGCGAGTGTGTCTTAACGTCCATAAAGCGGCCTGCATGTGTGTCATTGAGTTTGTTACCTTATCTTCAGAAACCGAGACTTTGTCACCTTTATCATCGCCCAGTAAACCGTCTTCACTGGGGTGCCATACGATTGCAATGATCTGCACGTTATTTAGAGTAGCCGGAGTTTCTGTTGTCTCGTGCACTCCAACATAGTCGTCCATCGTACATACAGCATCGCCATAGACCTTGCAGAGCTTGTTCCATATGTTTCTGAATGAAGCAGCTCCTTCAGTTGTCGCCACTGTCTTAACGTTCAACACCTTCTACGAATCCTGCTTTTTGTAGCAGAAGTATTTCCGGTTTTACTTTTTTCTATGTTGACTTCAGAGTAATGATGGCATCCAAAATATTCTAACTTTTTGAGAAAATGTTGCGATTCCTTCTGGTGCCTCTAGTCTCCTGGTGACAAAAATGTACCGGTAATGGAAAGTCATGTTCATGGAAATATCAGTGTCCAGAGGCTGTTGTTGTGGCTGCCTGGATAATTTTCTTGGAATAGCCATTTCATTTTTAATTCATCTGGTACATGTACTCCAAGCAACCAAATAATTGTTGTTGAATACTGCGATCCGACTTAGTCGAGGAAAAACTCGGATCAAATGGACCGACTCAATCAGTCCGAGTTAGGCGAAGATCGAATTTACATAATCCGACTTAGACATAGATTTTTATGCAAAATACATTACAAAATCAACCGTTCCTCAGAATTCTGTCCGAGTCGAGCAAAGATCCGACTTAGACGAATCTGACTGAGGCGAGGTAATACTGTATATGCAAACAATTTCTTTTTGACATAATCAAAATGTGATTTTATCTTGTAGAGTCTTTCGTCTGCATGTCACGCCAACTACCTCAGTACATATGACCATCAGACATATGATGTCATCAGAGGTACGATGACGTCATATGTCACATGTACTGAGGAAGTTGGCATGACATGCTGACGAAAGACTCTACAAGGTAAAATCATGTTTGGGTGGGATTATGCCAAAAAGAAATCTGTTGCGTAAAAATGAACTATTCTGAAGAATATTCAGCAATTTTATTAAAATTCATACAAAATATAAAACACGTCATAAAAAACACAGCACTAAAAAAATCGAAGATCTAAAACACGGCACCAAATGTCCAATCAAATTATCATTAAGAAACATAGTCAACATACTGCACTGACATTTGGGCAACTTTATCAAAGAGAATGCATCTAGCTCAGAACTCCAAAAATGAGAATAAGCCAATGTACTGACTGGTACACAGGGTACTAAAACATAAACTAACAAAACACAATGAAATGTGACTGAGGTCTGGAGAAAGGAGAAGACTGTAATGCAAGACAGGAAAATATGGAAGGCTGTTGTAATTTGAGAAACTCACTCAACATAAGCAAGTATGTAATTGTAAAAACTAAACTGACCTTAATGTTTGCTGTGAGCGCTTTCCCATCTTCACCTTTATACATCAGTTTCATCCCTCGCATTGCTGTCATTGCCTTCACAAAGCCTATATATTCCTGATACTGCACGAACGCCTCAAATGTCAGATCACGGCCAAATGAAAATGTCTGAATGGAGCTTGTTTCCCTTGCGTAAGGGTCCAACATCGGTATATGCACTCGTCGCACCTCGCCGAATGTCTCGCACACTTTCTTGAGGATAAACTCACTCGGTTTGTTATCGTCTCCGTCTTTCCTGTTGGAGAACCACCGTGATGGAAGATCCTTGAAGTGTACGGTGTCTGGTCTCTCTCCTGGCTTCATTTCGTTCATGTGTTTGGCATCGCGGAAGTACGAATCCCACGTATGTCGAGTCGGAAAGCTCACCTTGGCCTCCGCAGCACGCACCTTCAGCGAGTCCGGAAATCCACTCAGTTTAATCGTCTGGCCGTCAAGCCGCGATATCAACACCTTCAGTTTGCTGCGGTTCTCTATCTCTCCCTCAAACCGAATAAACTCAAGGGTGCTTTTGGCGACTTTCAGTATTATGAACTGGTCCGGTTTTATGAGTCGCTTCAGTTTCTCCATCACTTCCCAGTTCGAGATAGAGTTCCCAGGCGTCTTTAGCTGTGGAAGCTGGACACTGATGTTGAGTTTAGCGACAGGCTTCAAGTAGAGGCCTTGTGGCTCAAACAACTCGACTGCTTCAGACACATCACTGCACACACCTATCTGTGCCATGTTGACAGCACTAAGAAGGTGGTGTCTAGGATCAGAACTTTATAGGTTTCTTATATGCACAGCAAGACTACAATCTGTGAGCAGAAATTAATCGTCGAATCTGTGAAGTAGTCGACCCTGCAACATATAAAACAAACAGGCAAATAAACACATGCTGAACAGCTGGCTTAAGCTCAACCAAAATTAGGACCACTGTGTCGAGGAAAAACGTTTAGGTGCTCATTTGTATATAGTTCCTTGTTATCAAACCATTGGTGCATATTCCCAGACCGACAGAATGAGGCCTTTGTAACAATGTGTCTGGACAGCATTTTTCAAAAACAATGCTACAAAAGCCAAAAAAGTTAGTTCCAATGGCCAATTCAGTTTTTTCAATGACAAACCGGTGTCATTTGAGCCATTTATTTAATTAATACTGATCCATTTGATTTGTTTCACTACCAGTTGTGCCAATGATAGTCATTAATGTGGGCCCTAGACTTGGAACAATTAATTAATTTGTGGCCAATTGGCCCCCTCTAAATTCCATCAGTTCCCAGTTGTATTTACTCATATTGGCCAGTCATCTGTCAGTCTTGACGAAAGGCAGAGGAGGCTTTGGCTAAGCCTCTGGTGGTTACTCAGGCTGCGAAATAAGGCCGGTCCAATCGTCCCGGACCAGTAGTTTCAGTAACCGGACTAGTCCATGTTTAGAGAAGCAGTCCCATCGGACTAGCTCTGATTATGTGAATTAATTTACGCTGTGTACATGCTAGTTGGGTGTTGCGATGGAATAAAACAAAATAGACAGTAAGGTAGCATTTTATCACATGCAGCTAAATATTCCGTACGACCGTCGAATAGGAAACTTGCTGAATGCGGAGAATGTAAATGGCGACTGTTTACATCCGGTTAGAATAGATAGGGGTCCTTAGTGATTTTTTATGTCCCAAATTAAGACAGGACCGACATGAATGTGATCTCCAAGTCATGAGGAATACACTGTCCCCGACGTTGAGAACCAGGTTTTTTCATAAAATGTTCCTTCCCCAGTCCAGGTTTTTAAATCAGTGTGCTGGCATGCCATGATACCAGGTGGATGTGCTAACCATGAAACAATATTTACATTAATGCAATCTTGATGTGTGTTCCTGAGTTGAGATTCTCAATGAGTTCCACTCCTAGTTATTTTGTGCTGGTGACTCTTAATGAACAATGGCATGTCACACACAAGAAAATGACTGGATTCTCAATAAGCTGGTAGCTTCCTTATCTACAATACTACCTAATATGCCAACTGGAGTTGGATATTTACTTATTGTGCCGTGTTTTATTGACAATCCTGTTAGTCACATTTTCATTTATCACCAAATAATCAAATGGCAATACGCTTATACAGTAGTACTGCTAAAAGCTGTACACCTATTATTTTTATGTCTTACAATATATAGATATGTTGTTAGTAACACTCATTATCTATATACTCACATCCAGAATATTTGGGCAGGTCAAAATTTATGGTACTGAAATGTTGTGGTCTAACGCTCTTGGCCTATTTTAATACACTGCGTGGTCTCGCACTGATTTACGTGACACGCAAACCATTTACACAGCGTAGATAGGACCCACAAATTTTGACGCAGGCATCTTCGACAAGATTTGGATTTCGCCGGTATATTTTCATAAGTACTTCACTCCAGACAACTTTTGTAACAGTTTGTATGCAGGAATTGTAAGGAATATGTGTTAGAGATTTAGCACATAAATATCTTACAGAAGAATTTGATCAGGTTTTAGTAAAAATGGGAAAACACGATTGGACCCACGAATATTGCCCATACCAGACCAGTATAGTTTATATATATTTATGGCCGTTGCTATTGGGCCGGACCCGGACATACTGTAAAGTAGTTATAGCTCCGGCACTTCATTTGCGCATGCGCAATGCGAAACTACCGGTAAACAATAGCAACAGTGCCGCCTACCGGACAGTGAGTGTAGCTCCTGCAGACTGCTGGAAAACGTATAAATCGACTACAGCTCCGGCACTGATTGCCGGACGCCGTACGAACCTGCTATAGCTCAGGCTCTAATTGACTGCTGGACGCCGTGCGAATCTACTATAGGTCCGGCACTGATTGACTGCCAGTGCCTGCCGGACGCCGTATGATTTGGCTATAGCTCCGGCGATGACTACAAAAGTTCCTGAAATTTGTTCCCCTCATCTCTTAGATTTTTTAATAAATCAGTTTGGTGAAAGTCGTTGGTAAGAAAAGCAAGATAGATGCGCACACACTTAATGCGCATACATTGCGGAAAAGTGCCGGACCAACAGCTGAGAAATTACGCTTACGGATCCGGAGAGCTAGCCCCTTCGTATAGGCACTTTAACAACAAATTTAATATCATGCTAGAACATTGAGAATGGGCTTAAATTAAAGGTAATAGGTTAAAGATCACACAACTGTTAATTTTATTAAGATACCTTTAATAGATCAAAAGATAGTGCGATTTTAAGACGAAAAAACTGCATAATTTTTGTGTATCTCTTACAATGGCAAAATGGACTCATTTTTATGTTTTCTGTGGATAAATATTTGCTTTAAAATGTCATAACTTTTTTATTTATACAGATATTTAAATATTGTTTTCTGGGTTTTCAAACACATTGACCAGAGTAATAAATTTACAATATTTAATATTTTTAGTAATAATTATAACCAAATTAATGCAATTAATTAGTTAATTTTAGTAATGTAGCAGGCAAAATCAAGACCGATACGTTCCAATTAAAGGCCATAATGCCCATGATTATGAAGATATTTATACATATTATGCAATGTGTATTAATGATGGTAATAAGTAGTCATTAGCAAATCAATTAATAATAATTTAATTAGTCAATATTGGGTAATTAGCATGCGATCTCGACAGACCGACACATTTCAGTAAAAGGCCATATTGTCCATGATTATGAAAATATTTGTATAATTTATGCATGCAGTAAACCACATTAATTATGGTAATAAATATATACATTAACCAGTCATTTCACATTAACAGTAACTTAATTAGTAAGTTAATATTGGCTAATATTAGCACGCTAACAACTGACCGCTACATTTCGATGAAAGGCTGGAATGTCCATAATTATGAAGACAGTTATATAATTTATGCAATGTTTATAACCACATTAAACATTATAATAAATATACATTAACCAGTCATATAGCATTAACAGTAACTTTATTATTAATAAGTAAATATTGGCTAAATATCACACAAACTCAACATATCAATACATGACAATGAAATACAAGTCATACTCCTAGTTCACTGTGTCTATGTGTGACTGTGTCATGACAGGTTGGATGACTGTTGCAGGCTCTGTACACACCAGTAATCAATTGTTACTGCTTCATAATGTAATGTTCTGCATTTTAACATGAACTTGATGAACTAATGTTTATAAATTGTTCACAGTATTCTGTCGCTGAATCCAAATGCGCCAAATGCAAGATTGCTTTCTGCATTACTCCCCATGGCCCATGGGAGTCAAGCCATGAATAAATAGTCTTTTTGTAATATTGGAAGTTGATTGTCTCATAATTTAATGCCAGTAGGCTGCAAGATCTGTACAGCAAGGTTCATATTTCAGTATCTTGTAAAATAATGTTGTGTTCTTCAACATGATGTCTATAAGTAATGTTCATGTCGTGTTGAATGGACACTGTTCAGTCTAGATATCAGATATATAATCAGTCAGATTAAATGTGTACGTATGCAGGCAGGTGATGGGTGTCATAATATTCAGACGACTCTGTGGCTCGGTATCTTCACAGTCAAACACAGATCAGCGCAAAATCAGTGTCACTGCATGTAATTGCGAACAATATCTGAAATAAAAAGGCAATTGTGAATCATATTATGATAACTGTTTTGATTCTGCATGCAAATCTTGTGAAATACTTTTCACATCCCTGCCTCTGTTACTCAAGAGAGCAGTGTGAAATTCTATTATAATGCATTATGTCACACATAAATTCATAATAATTGTGATATTTGAGATGTAAAACTGTTGTGTTTAATGTATTGCGTGTTGTCACACAATGAAACAAATGATGCTACAACTGATCAAGGCATTTATGGTTTGTATTACGTGTTTTACACAATTTTTTGCAGTGACTGTTTATCTTGAAACACTTTTTTTTAAACAAATTAAGTCAAATAATTTAGTATTTGACCACAAAAACAACTTTTCTAACAAACTGTTGATTTAATAGGTAACAACAATTAATTAAAATTATTACATAATGAAATTTATATTATTTTTAGTCTAAATAAAAGCATAACCATAAATAATGGAATAAGCCATGTTAAACCCAAGCGTAAGCAGTAACCAACCCTGGCCTAAGGCTAAGACTACCATGATTGGCCCGTAGTATGGGCTGGCATGGGCCATATTTCTACAACTAGCAAACCTAAATATAAGATTCTGTATTGCAGAATTGACAAGGATATTACTTAAATATGATATAAATAGTATTAGTTTTGTAGAGATTTTAATTCAAAGAAATAGATTAAGTCATGATCTGCATCTGGCATCGCGCTCCAGTGACGCGCGCAAGACACAGAACTTACAAATGTGACAAATTTTTTCAAAACAGACTAAATAAAACTCATAGATGACGCTAAGCAAAAAATATTTCAGGCTATCTGCGGCTATATATAAAATTTATGCAAATGAACACATAAGTGGTCGTAAAATTGATGTAATATAGCTTAATTATGGTAAAATTAAAAAATGTTAACGACGTAGACGAAGATCAACTTACTCTCGACAGCGGCCCAGCAGTGAATGACGTCAATGACCGGAAATAGAGCACGAAAACACGAGTTGAAACAAAGCGATCACTGCAGTCCCGGCAAACAAGATGGACTGCGGTGATCGCGAATCGACGCACGCGAAACGTCCCAGTTTGCGGAATTCATTGAAGTGCCTACTTCGTATATTTATTATTATAAATTTATAATTGCAACAAGCAAACATAAAATTGCATATCTATCATTACAATGAATATCACAAAAGCACCCTTGTCTAGACACCTATCACTCCCGATACATTTAGAAGTACCGGAATGCGCTGTTCCGAGTAATCTATTCACGTCTTGACTTTGGTTGGAAAACGAAAATAAAGAACCGCAATTATCGCCCAGCAAGTTTGGAAACGCTTAACAATTATTACGAACCTAACAATTATCATCATAATTAACCAATTGCACTTTCGCGAGCGAACTGGATATGTCCTTATAAGAAGGTTGATTAAACAAAACATACGATTTGCATGGCTTGCAGACATTTCCCTTCAGTTTCACTGCTTGCAAATATTAAATCCACCATCAACATCGTTAGCTCGGCTTGACTATTTCATGTAGCCTTGGTTACCACGGCTCTCCTAATTCTTGCTATTTTACAGCGGAATCTAATATTGTGAGCTTGCTTTAGTAGTGTAACGTATCGGCACTTACCCAACCTTTTTAGAATAGTTGTCAAGTGGCTTTTTGTCCAATTCAGAGTGTTCAATAAGATAGGTTACATATATATCTTCTGCTATCTCAATCTTAATTGTTACTACGTCCCTTTAAATTTCTGGTTATTACCACTTCATGCAGCCATGGAACTGCGCGCGGAGATGTGGTTGTAGTAAATGTCATAATTATTACATTATAAACACATTAACAAATGTTAGAAAAAGACAGAATATTTAACTGATATTAATTTGTTTTATTGATGTACTAGAGTTGCAGCGGGTTTATTGCTCTGCTTAAAATCTCAAACAACAAGTTTTCAGCCTTTTACTTTTGACCTATAATAAATTGTCTTGTTAGAAAGAAACTCGGATGTTTACATAAAAATAGAAACATAGAAACATCTTGACAAATAATCTTCATATGCAAAGAGCACAAACAGACGATTTTCAGAAAAAAAATCATAGTCTAGCCTAGGTCTCTCTCTCTCTCTCTCTCTCTCTCTCTCTCTCTCTCTCTCTCTCTCTCTCACACACACACACACACACACACACACACACACACACACACACACACACACACATATAAGAGCTAAGTCGTGGATCCAATCCATTTGCGTTATAAAATGGTTAGATGGTAATAATATTAAGCTTGATCGTCTCCGTTTTCTTCTTCTCGTGATAATCTATGGCCATACAGGCTATACCTATACAAATTTATATAACATATACAATTTATATAACAATTTTATTTGTTTGGTTTAAAAAAAAGTGTGTTCAGTAGCTTTAATTATACCGTATCTTAAGGTGATTCTGATTTCAGGATCTACTCAGTTCCTCGTTGATCAGATCTTCAGATTCAAGTGTTACTAACTCCTAATTTCCGGTTCCAGTATTTATTGTTTGTGGTGCTTCATAGTCATGAAGAATCGTCTTTGAAGACCAGCATTTGTCTAGACGATTTTTGAATCTTTAATTAAGATGCGTTCGTATTGAATACAAATTGGTCCTAAAAAATAAAACATGATATACGATTGTTTCGCATGCTAACAAGTTATTGCCAAATTTCGTTATCTCAAAATAAGACGCGAAAACAAACGCCAGAGTAGACGTCATGTTTGCGAAACTAAGCTCTGCGTTTATGTAGTCTCGGTTACCGAAATGTGACGTTCTCGCGCAGACCTCTATTGGACGCCAACCGAAAACATGGCGGATTGCATCAGGAAATTCGTGGACCACGCTGAACAAGTTGTAAGAAGAATTATGTCTTAACCTACCTTCTCGTGATGCTCTTGACATTAAGATAAATGTAAAAAAAATTGGTTCTGTATTTTGGTATAAATGTATCGACATCGTATAGTCATGAACAGGACCGCGGCGCAAGTTTGTTTCCCGAGGTCTGCCTCAGACTCGGCAGAGATGAATGCCATATTCATATTGCTCGACACGTGTGCAATGTTTTTATGTGGTTCTCAACATATAACATAACTATTGAGTTACTTATATTTTATTGACACTTTTCTAGAATTCAGGCTATCCTCTTAGTCTTAGACTCATATACAGAACAAGTGTCATTTGCTGCCCAAGCCTTGCGGGGCCAAGCCAGGGTAACCTAATATTACCCAATAATTAGCCTATTTGGCTATTATGAGTAGGGGCCAGGGGCCTTATCTTGTTTTACATTTTAAATGGCTTTAATCTGTATTATGTTTATGGCCTTTATTTTTTATTTAATTCTATAAAATTCATATCGACCCGTGATAAGTATGTCTCGATCCACCAGGTTGCTTACGTTACGGATAACACTGCCACTGGTGCATCACTTTTATGTGTTTTGTGTCCTATTTTGACGCCAGCAGCTAGACGATCTGAGCGTGACTTACATGCTTCCACAAAAACACCTGCTGAAGAAATTAGTTTGTACGACACAACGTGATATCGGTCTAACAGGTATATATATGTACACTGTTCTGCAGGAGCTTCCAGGTTCGAACCTTGGATAATTCTGTTCACTCCGCATTGCTCCAGTTCAACCACCTGTATGAAAGAGTATCTGGCTATAGACAGTGGTGGATATTTGTGTGTGAATAGTCTTTGCACAGTAATTGCAGCATGGCTGAATGCTTCCCAGAGAAGTTGAAATTAAGTTTGATTGAACAGGTCTGCCAAGGAATGAAGTGTAAGGACAGAATACAGTGCTACATAAAAACTTACCTTTCCACAATATAGTAATAGTACCAAGTTTGGAGATTTACAGACATATTGAATCTTTCCCACCATTTCCCAACTTTTTGTACTTAAAAACATTGACATACAAAATTATGATAACAACTGGACATATTTCTTTTGTATCATTTAATCTTATTGGCCAATTTGCATCAGTGACTTAGCTATCCATATTATTCACTAACAATAGATTTAGCAAAACCATGATCAGCCTCATCAGTATATTCGGCTATGTGTCAATTCAGCAAAGCATGGTCATGAGCTATATATCTACGGCACACTGTTTACTTGAAATTATACATGCACAGTCATCTTTCTCATATACATTTTTTCTATTTTTTTCTCTTATTGCATATTACCACATATGCATCAAGTTGATAAGCCTCAAAGAGGGGAACTTTACTCAGAATAGGAAATAGAGTTCTCTCATTATTAGTGCTTTATAATATGTAGTCCTTATTTCTTTTTATTTATTCAATCACCCCACATCAGGGACTAATGCAGGATAATATTTTTGCCAGTCTTGACAGCGCCATACATCATGTGTCTGGAAATTTTATCAGTCCAAATAGTTTGCAGTCGACAGTTGTACAATAAAAACCTTAACCCTTAGGTGTGATATTGCAGTGGTGGCATCAGAAAAAACTGCTTATTTTATAACCCGTCCAAATGACCGGTTAACACAATTCTTACCTGCTCCCGGCCGACTCAACCTGTCCAGATGTCGGGGTGATGGGTCTCTGCGTTAGTCTATGCACCACATCATTTCAGGTTCATAAAGCCAAAGAAAAGATATAAAGTTTGGCGTTTTAAGATACTTTTAGCTGTCCAAACAGCCAAGCCAGTCAAAGTTAAGGATTACCTAATATTTAACTTTTTATGTGTGGGTTATTGATATTATGTTGCCATCCAGGATAAATAGCAATATGCACAAGCCTAACTAATCAAATCAGAAACAATGTGGGTGCATACCAATTGCTCAGGCACTATATTATAATACAGGAAGTTGCATGTTTTTGAATGGGTGATTATTAAGCTGCCTGATGCCCTAGAATCATGTGCAATGCCAGTTGGAAGTTAACAATTCTAGCAATTTGCAGGAATTATAAATCACTCCCCTGTCCTGGATGATTTATCACCACAAGTGATTGGGAGCACATTTGCATTAGCTACGTGTCATAGATTGTTTTGATTTGTTGCGAAATGACTCCACAACAAGATGACTTAAGTAAACAATTTGCAAATGCTAAGCTCTTTAAATTTGGTTAAGGTGGCTGGATCGGCTATTATATGCTTCTTTTGAATTAATCATTTCTAATATAAGTTTTGAAGATAAGCTAACCATTTTTTCTCAGAGTTTGCCTCAGATACTAAACAATACTCCAGACCAAAAAGAATAGATTTTTTATGTTGTTTAGAGATATTTAAATGTGTTTAAAGACAATGTCAAAAATCACCTTAAATGACATTTCATTTTGAGAAACTCCCCAAAAGAAAAAATGTGTATGGTTGTAAGTACAAACATGTTATTGACATTCATATGGTTTTTTTTGTAAACAAATGCATATTAAGTTTGATACAGCTTCATAAACATTTTGCTACAATGTTGAAAGACAGCAAAAATCCGTACTGCATTTTTGGCACGACCCCTTCACCGAACATAAAACCATCCTGTCCAATTTTGGGTAAACACAAGTCAAGTTCATAAGCCAAGTTATGGCTTTGTAAGTATTGTAGTTTTTATAAAAAGTTACATTAAAGGGAATAAAAACATCTATTGCTTGAATTTATGTTATATTACATCCTGCTATCTATTTCCACGTCCACCAAGCAAAAAAATTCAGTGAATTAGAAATTCCACATTTTATGCTGTACATCCAGACATTTTCGAATATGCATATTTTTGGCGCGCTTTTCGGGATGCCGAGATGTGACGTCACTTATGACTCAAACTCGCATCAGGCCGACCCTTTCCATGCATTCAGACCATGTTTACAAGTATAGCTTTTGGGTCGAAATGAGCGTCAGAATGAGTTATTGTGCAATTTTCCAACGTAATACAAACACTAGTCATCATAGAGGAACAAGCAGTTATCTTACGGTTCCACATGAATCCAATTTTATTCAAAACAATGTATGCGAATGGGCCTACAAGTCGACTAGGTTTCGCCGAGCTTGGGCTCGTTTTCAAAATAATCATATCGAATGCAACCAACGGGAGATAATTAGCATACATAAGCATACATAGCAAACATATATTGTATCCAGCTACATAAAGTAACGTGTATAATCTCATAATATCACAAGAATATCGATATATGAAGGAGTTGTACAATTTACCATAAGTTCAGTTAGAGATTTTCCACTGGTCCCGCTAGCTCAGTGGGTATGCGCGTTGGTTGCTTGTTGTTTATTTTACAATCAGGCGACGCCGGTTCAATCCTGACAGCATGCAAACTATTGATTTTCTTTACACTTTTTTTGTTTATGTTTTCACGAAGTAATATAAACCAAATCATTTAGTATACTATGATGCACTGTTTGTAAATAATTTTTATTTTGTAGTAATTATTTATTCGCCACAAAAATGAAAATATGGTCATTATATAACGATGTTTCTAAATTTTATTTATCAAAACAAATATAATGTAATGGATATCTAATTTATTAATTGTAAATATATTGTATAGTAATATATTGTAATTATATATGTGAAAACAGATTGTAATCTATCTGGATAAATACAATTTAGAAACATCGTTGTATATAATGACCATATTTTCATTTTTTTGGCGAATCAATAATTACTACAAAAATATAAAATCATATATACAAACAGTGCATCATAGTATACTAAATGATTTGGTTTATATTACTTCGTGAAAACATAAACAAAAAAAGTGTAAAGAAAATCAATAGTTTGCATGCTGTCAGGATTGAACCGGCGTCGCCCGATTGTAAAACAGACACCAAGGAACCAACGCGTTTACCAACTGAGCTATCAAGGCCGGCAGAAATTCGCTGACTGATTTCAGTTGTTATGATAAATTGTACAACTCCTCCTTCATACATCGATATTCTAGTGATATTATGAGATTTTACACGTTACTTTCTGTAGCTGGATACGATATATGTTTGCTATGTATGTATATTGGTGTACATTATCTCCCGTTGGTTGCATTCGATATAATTATTCTGAAAACGAGCCCAGGGGCAGGGCCAAGCTCGGCGAAACCTAGTCGACTTGTAGGCTTATTCGCATTCATTGTTTTGAATAAAATTGAATTCATGTGGAACCGTGTAAGATAACTGCTTGTTCCTCTATGATGACTAGTGTTTGTATTACATCGGATTATTGCATGACAACTCATTCTGACGCTCATTTCGACCCCAACGTTATCCATGTAAACATGCTCTGAATGCATAGAAAGGGTCGGCCTGCTGCGAGTGTGAGTCATGTGTGACGTTAAAATACCACGTGATCGCCTAGCTTATTAAATTTTTATTTTCCACGGGAATCGCTACACAGATGGGTTTAAAATCGAATTTATGCTACAAATGTATTTTTCTGTATTTTTTTAATGTTCTCGAATGTTACATGCAATATTAAACTTTCTGTACACATGGAAAATGGATTTGAGCTAATGCCTTGTTTTTATTTCCTTTAAGTAATACTTCCTTGTTGTTACCAATAATACAAGTGTCACCAGATGCTTGTATTTTGCTTAGAAATGTGACTTTTTTTATTGGCATGTGGCTTATTTCAACACAATTTGACAAACACTTCTATTACTGAGATTTTCCCCCAAGGTTTCCCCCCCTGCCAAGTTGTCTCATGATATTGTGTTACGAAGGGCCATGTGTTGAACTTGTGATTGACAAGATTGATTGACACCTGCTGGAGTCAGTCACGTGTCATTGCAAATGGCGGCTGAGGTCGGGCATTATCAGAGAATAAACAAAACTACCGCCAGTATTTAGTGATTTGACAGCATGATGCATTTAGGTAATTATAATACAACATCATAGTGGCATGAGAATAACCAAACTATTATGATCTGCATTCATGGTGAATGAATTTAAGTTTGAACTGGGCTGACGCACACATGATCGTCACTATGGAAACATCGTCAGTTTCCAAGAATCTGAAAAGGGATTTTCCACAGACACACTAACAATACTAGTTTTTAAAGGACTGATTGATGACATATGGTGATAGTGCCTTGGTTTTTTTAATAGTACACATGTTCATACTGACACCTACTAATGTTCTATGAAGAAAAAAATAAAGAAATCAACTGACATGATATCCTGTGCAGCTACCTTAAGTCATGTTAAATCCAATTTTTTTCAATGCACAGGTTTAAATCTGTACCACAAAGATTAAAATGAAACAAATATAATTACAAATATATAAATAAGTTTGGCATGGAATCGTAGGATTTGTTTACAAAGGTTGACATTTTGGAAATAATTTCAACTTCTGAATATAATACCAGTTGAGTTCTTTTTTGTAAGTAATTTAGTCAAAACATTCGTGAAAATCCATTACATATATATATATATTAAATATATATATATATATGTTGATGGTTTAATAGGTTTGTTTATTCTGTTGTCTATACATTTTAATACTGCCTATCCATTTAAGAGGTTCTCATGTTGGCAAGGATTTGGGGATGATCAGGGAAATGTTAACACGAGTATGTCTTATGTTTTAGGAGGCTGAGATTCGAGCCATAGAAGCAGACATAGAACTGCTGAAGAAGGGAAAGGTTGCGATGCAGACTGAGGACGAACCACCACAACTACAGGCATTGCGCACAGAAAACAACAAACTCAAGTATCAGAAGATGCACCTACAGCGAGTAATTGCTATGTTTAGGTTTTTTACACAGTTCGTTCAATAATGGTATAATATAGCAATGAATCATCTCAAAGGAGATGGTTGTAGTTAATGTTAGCTGGTTGTTTGTTAGCTTTGTTATTTATAATAGGTATTAATTTGCAATTGGTTGTACAGCAGTAAAGACCATGTCTACGTGTAGGATAGTGAGAAACATGTCCACGGTATTGTTATTAGATTTGTTTAATACCAATGTCACTCATTAGGTGGCACCACTGGAGGTATTTTTTCTTTTTATCCAGAAACATGGTAATAACCACTACCCCCCAATAAGTAATGTTGTATGTTTTTTGTAACAACCCCTAACGACTTGTGCCGTTGATTCGTAGAGCCTCGCTGCAGAGGAAGCCAGTGGTCAGGACTGCATGGTCAGTGTGATAGCCCTTCTACTGGACGTGTTTGGTCAAGCGATCAGGACAGCCTTCCCATCGCTTACCAACGTGCCAGTCGCGGTCACTCCAAGCACAAAGGAGAACTTTGGGGACTACCAGTGCAACAGTGCAATGAACATTGTCCAGGTTGGTGCAAAAGTGCAATGAACATTGTCCAAATTAGAGCAAAAGTGCAATGAACATTGTACAGGTTGGTGCAACAGTGCAATGAACATTGTCCAAGTTGGTGAAATAGTGCAATGAACATTGTTCAGTTAGTTCATTGATAGTACATCCCAATAAATGTGTAACTGTGGTTAGTATGCCTAGAAAGTTATCCCTCCAGAACATTATTCCGCTGGCCTCAAGATGTCCCATATTTGCTGGAAATGTGTCTCAATTATGTCAGTGACCAGTTCCAACAATGTGCAGTTTTGTTGAGTGAATTTGTACATTGTGTCTGTGGCTCTGTTTGTAGTTGCTGAAGTCACAAGGCCAGAAGATGGCACCACGGCAGATAGCGCAGAACATCGTCGATAACGTGCCTCAAAATGAACTCATTGAGAAGGTACGCCAAAGGCACTCAGTACTAACATAATTGCACTAACAACAATATACAAGAAAACAGTTTCTGTCTGAAGCACTAACCTTTAGATGACAAGTTGACAAGGAAGCATTTGAACTAACTATGAGTGTGCGTTTGTGTGTGAATCTTAACATTTGAACAAAGTACGAGTGTGCATTTGTGTGTGAATATTAACATTTCCCACCTAGACTTCCACGCCAAACTTTCAGGGATTAATCTATGATCATTCGGAAGAAAAGTAACGTCATTTTTTAAACTCTGTTGGTTAAGGGTTTTTAGCTGTCTGAGAGTTCATACTGTACGTTTGATGTACGTAAAGCGATTGTTCATAACATTACACATGTTTTCTGCGATTGTTCTGAGGAGTTCAGATCAGTTGGGGGTATTTTTTAACTTTTATTAAGGCAAAAAAATGATTCTGATTTATGCCGTAACAATCGTCATTTATAAACAACGATCGTCGCATATATTTGCAAAGTCCCAAAATAAGTTAAGCATTATGTAAGAGAGAGTTTTTGATCACATTTATCATATTGTGGGGAAAATAAGTTGATGAAGTGGTGCCACCTGGTTAGTGTAATGTGTTAATACAAACTGATGCTAATAGCCATTTTGGATGATAACAATTGCCAGTTCCTCACCACTCGCCACCTGTTGGGGAGATTTGGACCAGTGCTAAATGCATAACGTTTTTTTGACCTTGTTTGAGACCCCACTTTTAGTGTCATCTGTGAGAATGTGCAGGATTTCAGAGGAAAACAAGATACATGCCATTCTTGAAATTTTGCCCAAACAAGGACGAAAACGATTGTTTAAACATGTGTTGAGCTAGGATGCTACATATTTTGTGTAACAAATCTGCAACATATATTTTAGACTCTGCTACCATTCTCTGTGATTTTGGATTCTTAATATACACCAACTTCATTTACAAGTTTTAATTTAAACTTTGAGGATGAAACACAAACGTGCATTTTTCTCAAAACCAAGAAAATGGATATATTGCGTTTTGCCCTGAAATCCTTAATGTATAAGAGAGACTGAGAGGAGACATGTCTCTTTGTTGTCTGTATAAGAGAGACTGAGAGGAGACATGTCTCTTTGTTGTCTGTATAAGAGAGACTGAGAGGAGACATGTCTCTTTGTTGTCTGTATAAGAGAGACTAAGAGGAGACATGTCTCTTTGTTGTCTGTATAAGAGAGACTAAGAGGAGACATGTCTCTTTGTTGTCTGTATAAGAGAGATTGAGAGGAGACATGTCTCTTTGTTGTCTGTATAAGAGAGACTGAGAGGAGACATGTCTCTTTGTTGTCTGTATAAGAGAGACTGAGAGGAGACATGTCTCTTTGTTGTCTGTATAAGAGAGACTGAGAGGAGACATGTCTCTTTGTTGTCTGTATAACAGAGACTGAGAGGAGACATGTCTCTTTGTTGTCTGTATAACAGAGACTGAGAGGAGACATGTCTCTTTGTTGTCTGTATAACAGAGACTGAGAGGAGACATGTCTCTTTGTTGTCTGTATAAGAGAGACTAAGAGGAGACATGTCTCTTTGTTGTCTGTATAAGAGAGACTGAGAGGAGACATGTCTCTTTGTTGTCTGTATAACAGAGACTGAGAGGAGACATGTCTCTTTATTGTCTGTATAAGAGAGACTGAGAGGAGACATGTCTCTTTGTTGTCTGTATAAGAGAGACTGAGAGGAGACATGTCTCTTTGTTGTCTGTATACGAGAGACTGAGAGGAGACATGTCTCTTTGTTGTCTGTATAAGAGAGACTGAGAGGAGACATGTCTCTTTGTTGTCTGTATAACAGAGACTGAGAGGAGACATGTCTCTTTGTTGTCTGTTTAACAGAGACTGAGAGGAGACATGTCTCTTTGTTGTCTGTATAACAGAGACTGAGAGGAGACATGCCTCTTCGTTGTCTGCCCCATCTTGTACTGCATTGCCACTGTGCTCTCTGGCTGCAGGTGGAGATAGCTGGACCAGGCTTCATCAACATTTATCTGAAGAAGTCGTTCATCGCGACCCAACTGCACGGTCTACTCAGCAAGGGCGTGCGCCCCCCGAGGGTCGGAGCATGCAAGAAGGTCATGGTTGACATGTCATCACCCAACATCGCCAAGGAAATGCACGTGGGACATCTCAGGTGGGGGGCAGATATTGTGTCGTTTATTTTTTCCCACAGTGGCACTCAATACATTACCAGTACAGTGGACCCTCACTGACAAGGTCACCCTTTGGACTGGGTAAAAGTGACCTGAATAATGATGTGACCTTATTAGTGGGACTGATTTGGGACTGTCCTAGGGTGACCTTAATTGCGAGGTGGCTGTATTACTGAGATGACCATAAAGTGAGGCTGTATTCCTTTCTTGGGACATGGCCTAAATTGTAATGGTGTCTTTTCTGTTTCTACAAGAAAGGGTGGAAACTGAGAGGCAAAATATACAATACAGTGGTCATTATATGTTATTGAAGTTTACGTATTTTAGAATCTGTAAAGATATAAAAAAATCACATGGCACCTTAAACTTAACGTTGACAAATGCTGCATAACGTCGTTCACTAACAAAAAGAAATGTATATTTTATTACTACTATTTTAAGCCAGTCTCTACCCAAGGTCACCGCTGTCAAAGATCTTGGTGTCATATTGACCAACAGTTTGACTTTTAAATATCATATTAATCGTAGTGTCTCTAAAGCTTTTAAGATGAGTGGTTTTATTAAGCGCGTTTGCACAACAATTATTGATGTACAGGCTTTGCAATTCTTGTATATATCTCTAGTCAGAAGTCAGTTGGAGTATTGCAGTGTTATCTGGAATCCCTGGCAACATATGTTTATTGACAAAATCAAATGAGTTAAAAAAATTCATTAAATATCTGTTATAAATCCACAATACAGTACTCCTCTGGCAGTTATCCTGAGCTTTGCCAACATTTTAGACTACCTTCCCTTCAACATCGTAGGCAAGTTGCAGTTCTTATGTTTTTACACAAGTGTGTGCACTCCCAACTAGACTCGTCGTATCTGGTAGGGGCTATCCAATGTCACTGTCCTTCACGATCTCTACAAACTACCGGTACACTCCTTCTAGAGTTTACAATAGCAGAATCAACATTAGAAAACACTCTGTTTTGAATAGATGAATGACTACATTCAACACATTATAGTTATTAAAATTGAAGTGATCCAACTTGTGATATATTTTCAGGAGCTGAAACCATTTGATCTTCATTTCAAAAACATTTATATGTATAACGAATGTTTGCCTGGTATGTCTGATGTTGATATTGTGTTTTTTATGTCCTTATTGTTTGTATTGTTTTATTATTTATATGTATTGTTTCAGTTATCAGTCCTGTTACAGGGTCCCTCCTCCCTCCTCCCTCCTCCTTATTGTTTGTATTGTTTTATTATTGATATGTATTGTTTCAGTTATCAGTCCTGTTACGGGGTCCCTCCTCCCTCCTCCCTCCTCCCTCCTCCCTCCTCCCTCCTCCCTCCTCCCTCCCTCCTCCCTCCTCCCTCCTCCCTCCTCCTTATTGTTTGTATTGTTTTATTATTCATATGTATTGTTTCAGTTATCAGTCCTGTTACTGGGTCCACTGGACCTGTTGGAATCTGAATAAACACAATACAATAGTAACAATTTTAAAATGTCTATTTCAAAATTAATAAAATGTATATGTGTGTGTATTTACAACACATGTACATATTATAAATGTAAAGTAATTTCAAATGGAAATCGAGAAAGTAGAAGTGCATTGTTTATTGTTTAATGGACAATCCCCAATAACAATATAACATGCACATAATATTAATAGTAAACATCAATTTTTTTAGTAACTAACAAATGTATTTGCATAGTAAAATTGAACCCCAACTCCCGTAAGTTTTTAGGACCAACTTCCCCCCCCCTCTCAATCTGGTGCGTATGTTCGTACGACAGATCAACAATCATTGGGGATAGCATTGCACGACTCTACGACTTTGTGGGCCACACTGTTCTCAAGATAAACCACCTTGGCGACTGGGGCACACAGTTCGGCATGCTCATCACACATCTCCGCCAGAAGTTCCCAAACTACCTCAAGGAGTCACCACCGATCAGTGACCTTCAGGCATTCTACAAGGTCAGTGGTGTGATGGTCGTGTGATTTTGGAGGCATAGTTAATGTGAGGTATTTGGTGATAATTTATCAAAATATCCTGGATTAATGTTATAGTTATCCACGACAGTGATATAATTATAGCTAGAAGTTGTCTTTAAATATGTTTTACATAGTTAATTACCAATGTAGAACACTTGTCCATAGTGTAATGGATATACATAAAGGATGCCACTCTGCAGTGATAATGTTTTAGTTGTCTGGATCTGTAGTTAGTAGTTTAAATAATTACAAATATGATTTGATTACTATTTGAAATAAATAAAAATAAAACATGGACACAAATACATTTCAGATAGGAAATAACTGTGCTGTGTTAACAAATGGTAAAATAGCAAACATCTAGGTTGATACTATTGCACTGAGTAGTCTGAGACCAAATGGTAAATAACTTAACAGAACAGTTACAAAGTATCTAAGCCAAGATTTGTTACAAATATTTTGAGAATATAATATACTAGACAGTTTCAGCTGTAAGTTCCAACCTCCGAACGTCTTGCAGCACTTACCATATAGTCTATAGTTTAACTTATCTCATATGTAGCTGCATTGCAGTTTCTTCTGTAAATTTGAAGTGGTGCAAAATTGTCTATTAAGTACTGTGTTGCTTGGACTTTCACCTGGTCATGCTTGAATGATTTTCTACCAGTGGGGTGCTGCTGTGTCTGAAATTAGCAACAAATTGAACTGGCCCAGATTTATTTGAACTGGCACAGATCAATTTTGAACTTCACTGGTGAATTTGAATTGGCCTGACTAATTTACAAACCACATCGACACATTTCCAACCAAAATATACCTGCCTGCAACTTAGAGAATACCTGGCAGGATTCGGGTAAGTTCTGCTGTGAGTTGTTGTTGCTATCTGCAGGAGTCGAAGGTGAGGTTTGACAACGAGCCTGACTTCAAGAAGCTCGCCTATGAAGCTGTCGTGAACCTACAGAACTACAAGTCTGACTATGTGAAGGCGTGGAACCTGATCTGTGAGGTCTCCTCCAAAGGTACATCTGGTTCTTGATCTGGTTGTTTCAAGCATTCAGCAACGTTCTCTTAACTGACTAGTCTGTATATATTGTGGTGACAATGTTATGGTCTTATAAGGTCTCATTCAACTGTGCTGGCACCGAGCGTGGTCACTGCCAGGGTGCTTGTCTTTGTCAGTTGTTCTTTTATGTCCCAAATTGAGATGGGACCGACATTAATGTGATCTTCGAGTTACAAGAGATACACAATCCCAGTGTTGAGAGCCAGGTTCTTACACCAAATATCATGCCTGCCTGGTCTGGGTTTTGAACTGAGAGCGATATCATGCCAAGCGGATGTGCCAACCATTGCACTCTCTAGCTCTCATAAGGCCTTATGCTCCAAACAACACTTCACCAAAGGGGGTTCAAATACTTTGAAATGCAAAAGCATTTAAATGCAAATACATTGGGGAGTATTTCAAATATTTTTTGCGAAGTACTTTTTACAAGATAGTCTTAAAATAGCAAATCTGATATTGAGATGTGTTGTTTATCAACATAATTTGAAGATGTTATGTACAACTATGACATGAGAGTGATGAGATATTGCTTATTGACTAGCTGATATGTTTTAAAACTACAACATTGTAGGTAAGTACTGATGCCAAGTGATAATGCTATCTGTCTTGGGAAGCACCTACCTTCCCATCAACACAGAGTGCAAATAAGTCATATCAGCTCATACAAGTATTGACACAATAGTAGGCCTTAGCTGGAATGAAATCCATGATCAAAAGCCAGACAAGTCGGTCCACCATGTTGTTGCTAATTTGTGGAGTGCACTCAGCGAAGTAGAGCAACGGTAAGAGCTCCAGACTCGACTGAGAGAATGTGGGTTCAAATCCTGTACAGCGGTGTCGAACCTCAAAGTGGGCAAGTTCCTTTACATTAAATTGCTTCAGATCTCTCAGCTGTATGAATGAGTACCTGGCTATAGACATTGGTGGATATTTGTCTACAAATAGTCTTCACGCATTAGATGCAGCGTGGCTAAATGCTTCCCAGAGAAGTCAAGATGGTGTTTGATTGAACAGGTCTGCCAGGGAGTAAAGTGCTTTGAGCAGTCCTGAGGACTGGATACTGCGCTATATAAGAACTTACCTTGAATTGCATCATGGTCACAGGTAATAGTTGACAAGTTGATGTTGGCTTCTTTGGTATTCTCATGACGATTTCAGTGACTTTCCACGTAATGGCTTTATTTTTGACTGGAAAACGTGGTCAATTGTTAAGTGAGAAGAGTTACATTGTTGACTCTCAAGAGGTTAAACAAGACAGACAAAATCTAACTTACCATTTGTAAATACCCATGCCTAAAGTATTTTTTTATAATATGTGAAAGTATTTGAAAATTCAAATACTTTAGGAAAATATTTAAATATAAATACTTTCATTTCATTAAATGCAAATACAATTACAGATACTTCCAAAAAGTATTTAAATACTTTCAATTACAAATGTATTTGCGCCCATATGTGACCAAGGTTGGTACTTAAGAAGATTGGGACAAAGTACAACTGATTCAGTGAACGTCCTGCTACTAATGACCATCCCTGGCTGATTCCAGACAATGGAACAGACAACCTCTCTTTAACGCTTTTACTGGTGCTCGCTTTAACTACACTCTTGTAATATTGCTAATTTGCATGCTAAATAGGCATTAGTATACTATAATTATTACTCACTTCAGGTGCATTCTCAAGCCTATACAGCATGATTGATCAAAGCTGCTTTTTCTGTAAGTAAGGTTATAAACTATATAAGTTGTACATGTGTAAGATGGCACCAAATGGTTGGTGTCACTGAAAGCACTGGTTTGTTCCTTCCCATGGTATCAATGCAAGATGCAGTGAGATGCCTTTCATTGTGGATAGTCATATACTGCTATATTAGTCAAATAACATTTCTTCCATGTACTTACATCCCCAGAGTTCAGCAAGATCTACGCGTGTCTCGACATTGAGAACTTGGTGAGCAGAGGCGAATCTTTCTACCAGCCACTCATGGCCGGCATTGTCAAGAAGCTTGAGGAGAAAAGTAAGTCGATAATAGAATGTCATCACTTACTGACGGTCATAGTATAGTCCTTGTCATGACACATTGACATTTTCATAACAACAATTATAATATGACATTTTACAATGAGCCTGTCACCTTTATTTTATTCTATATTCTCGATAAATAAAGTATACAAGTAAAATTACAAAATAAAGTTAAAAAGGCATATTTATGAATAGTATTACAATGGCAAAAATATCCCTACTGATTTGTTTTGCCAACTATCATTACTATCGATAGTTATACAATACAATATATTTTATTTCCACAGTAACATTATAATACACTACCTGAGTTACCCGGCGTTGCCCGGAAAAAAAGGTAGTCATATGTACCAGACACCCCAAACCCATCCCAAATGTTTCCAGCCTACCCGCATTAATAAATGGTAACTGGTCACTGGCCTAGTTGTTGGGACAACCTTTTGCCAGAAATGATCAATCTATGCACCTGTGAATATCATCCGTGACAACATCACAATCCACATTCGATTATCGTTACTGCATAACAATTGCATAGCTGAGTGATGATCCACTATCCCGTATAATATGCGTGACATCAGTATCGTCGCACGAACCAAGGTTAATTTATTCTTAGCCACACTGTTTTTTCAACCTTAACAATATAAACGAGATAACCAATACAATACCTATAAGCTAACATTCACTCAGGTGTATACGGAACACGTACTTTACATACATCTGGTATTCTCTTCTAGACTGGGCATGGATGTAAGACTTTGATGTCTATTTACGCAAATGCTTGCTATGACTTCTCTGTCTTGGTTTGACCACCACACAGTAATAATATCTGGTTACAATGGAGAACAGGCTACATTCTCCTTTCTGTGCGTAACTCTGGACTGGTTTGATCTATCTGTCATGTGACCCCTGCTGATGCTGACGTTATTGTAAGAATGCCACCGCCCCATAGGTAATACAATCATTCAACAAGTATATAAATCCTCAGTATAGTGACATTCCAATACATTGTGAAATTATTCTACATAAGTTTCCATCCAGGGTTGGGTTCAATTACATTGATCAATTACAATTACATGACTGGATAATTTTCAATTACAGTTACAATTACAGTTATTTTGCATTTCAATTACAATTACCGTCCCAAAATATATACAATTATAATTGTCAATTACAATGGATTTTTGTTTCGCTTAAAATAATATAAACAGAACTAATGATATATCTCGGATCATCCCACATTTATATAATTACCACACAATTGGCTTCTCAGCACCTTGCTGCCCTCAAGCTTACTAGAAAATAATTCCACAGTGAAAGGATAGTGTTAGTGCACAGCCTTATTTAACTAAATTACAATTAGTACAGTTGGCCTGTGTAGCACTGGACCACAGGCCTATCTGTCTTGGCCACCTACTTGACATTTGTCAACTGCTGAAGCCTGCTACTGCTAGAGCTAGTGCTTCAATGGATCAGCTCTATATGCCCTCCCAAATGGAAGAGAAGCCATGTTTTATCTCTCTGTCAGTGCTTCCAATGTGCCAAGTCAGTAAGGCAAATAAAGACTAGTTGGCACTGTGCCTGTCCATGGGTGACTGATTGTTTGGAAAGACACTGCTAAATGCTTTATGCAACATGACTGTGGCAGGACAGGCAGACAGCTGTTATCTGCCCATGTTCACCAGAAAGAGTCACTGTCTGACTATAACACCCTCCAAAATGGGGAGTATGAGAGGGAAGGTGATTTCAGAGGGAAACAGCTTTGGTTTTCATAATGAAATAAAAAAACAGTTCTGGGTGTTTCACCCACAATTGGAGGAACTATGGGAAAGTAATTGAATTATAATTGAACAATTAAAGCAATTACAATGGCCAATTACAATTACGATACTTTCAAATATTTCAATTACAATTACACCGTAATTGTAAGTAATTACACAATTACGAATTATAATTGACCCCAACCCTGTTTCCATCCATACCACAGTTCCTATTCATATAAAGCTGTCTATCATTCTATAATTATTACACATTAGACTCAACTTTCCTACCTGTCTATCCTAACTATAATGTAATGTTCCCCCGATTCTTTGAAAAATCTGACCCTCTGCCACCTCCCCAGTGCATTGACACTATTGCATAAGCACTAGCCAGCCGTAAATACCCATACAGGGTAACCCCTATTTTAGTCTTTCACAGTCGATAGGTACCTATGTTAAGTTCTCAATACCAAATCATGACATTACCCCCACAACAAGACTTAACATAGGTAATTAAAATTAACGTGTCTACCTGAATAGAACGAATTCCATCCATCTCTATGCCCTATAACTCATTATTAGGTTCTGAATAAGGAGCTTTCACCCTCCCTTCCTGATGGTTTGCAATGTCTAGTCCAAATGGCTAAGATAATCTGCACCCACATTCTCATTATCTGGCGTGGTTTCAACTAATCCAGCGCATTCTAATGGATCCAGAATGGCGGCCATCCACAATTGGTTCTCTCTCCATGTATTCCAGCAGCATGTTCACATGGAACAGCCTCTTGCGATTTTCTATTTTTATGTGGTAGTCAGTACATCCGACTTGCTCAACGACTGTGTATGGCCCATTCCCATGCAACAACAATTTGTTGTGGTCCGTAGGGAGCATCACTAGCACCTTATCCCCAATATTCATGGATCTCCCTTTAGCTTTCCTGTCAAATTGCATTTTGTACATCTGTTGAGTTGATGTTAAATTCGTTTGTGCTAACTCGCAGGTTTCTTCAATCCTGTTTCGGAGATCAAACACGTGCTGATAAGGAGTAGTCATTTCCTGGACTGCATTCTCCTTCGTCCATAATTCCCGGAGAATCGTTATTGGCCCATGCACTGTTCGTCCATGTAGTAATTCGAATGACGAAAATCCGGAACTAGACTGAGGGGCTTCCCTATATGCAAATAACAAGGGTTCGAGATATCTGTCCCAGTCACGATGTTGTACACAACACATACGAACTAACGTGTTCTTCAGAGTACCTTTGTATTTCTCACATAAACCGTTCGCCATGGGATGGTAGGGTGATGAAAACAACTGTTTCACTGAAACTAGTCTAGTTACTTGACTTCCACGACAGTTTCTGTGTCGGATGTACTTGAGTGGTATCGCTTCCAGGTATCGAGTGGCATAATCCATGAGCGTCAGAATCCACCTATGTCCACGGCTGGATGCGGGAAACAACGGCCCGACTAGATCGATGGCTACTTTATCAAAGCGGAGACGAACTTGGGGAACTACCTGCAATGGAGCTCGACTTACATTCCCTCTATCTACGGTCCACTGACATGTATCGCAAGACTGACAGTATCTCAAAATTTCCCCAAGGATACCTGGCAAATAGAATTGTGCCCGGATCCGATCAGGTGATTTCCGAATACCTAGGTCACCAGCTAGAATTCCCTCGTGTCTGATAATTAATACCTCGGCGCGGAATATTTTCGGAACCATTGCTTGTTGGATGATAGTTTCATCTCCTGATCATCTATAAAATCAGTATAAAATACCTTCTACTTTGAACCAGGTCTTTCTTTCAATCTCATCTCCCGATTCATTCTCGGCCACCTCACAGTATTTGTTCAGGGTCTCGTCTTGTTGTTGAGTGATCTTAAATTCCATCGCCGAGACAGGAAAAGTGTTATCATTTGGAACCCAGAGCGGTTTCGCCTGTCTTGCTTCTCTAACTAACTGTGCCCGGGTTTGTACCACACCTCCATCTTCTCATCAGTTGTCTTGAAATCCGATGTCATTCTTCCCTCATTCTTGGGGTTACGCTTCAATCTCTCCTTCTTCACCCCGTCGTAACCTCTTCCTTCATTCTCGGTCTCCGTCCCAGTCTCCGTCCCGGTCTCCGTCCTGGTCTCGGTCTCCGTCCTGGTCTCCGGTCTCCGTCCCGGTCTCCGACTCGGTCTCCGTCCCTTAATACCAACTTCTGCTTCTGTCCTGTCAATAATTTATCGTCGATAATGTCTCTCTTAGAGGGAGATTGTTTTGTCCATAAGCACCAACATTTCCAACAATGGGCAGGGCGCTGTCATGCTTACATTTATCCGGGCATTACATTTTATCCGGGTGATGTTTATGTGCAAATATTATAAGGCATAATATTTGGCACCAGTAGATCATGTAGTGATCATTAATATCCAGTAGTTAAATATGTTTCGTTTGTTGTCGTAATACGAGCGTTATAGTTAGAGTACATAATTATAATTTGCTCTTTCAGATTTGTGACCAAGTATAAGAGTAAGTCACGTGACGTGGGCGTGGAGAGGAAACTGTTTTACGACCGAAATTGTTTATGTCTGTGGGAAGCAAACATTTTATAATTTATGTATATACATAGACATATATGTAAATATATATAAACATACATAATGCCCGGATAAATGAAAACGCGACATTCGTAGCTGATGCTAAATACAATCCTCTAGATACGTGCGCGCGCTGAAACGTCACCCGGATATTACTTAACGCCCGGATAAATGTAAGCGTGACAGTGCATCCACACTGCAGATAGGCTTTCCCATCCACAAAGGACCATTCATGCAGACAAGGATTAACCGTTACTCCAGAATTTCCCTTTATCGCTGGCCTGGGTATTCTTTCCCATCTATTCCTGGGTGCTGTGGGCAGTTACACGCCATATGGTCTCTGACATAGGAAACATAATCTTTCACTAGGATCGTATCTTGAGGGATTACCGTCAAATTGACGTGGCGATGGCGTCTCCGGGGACAGTGTTAATAGTGGACTAGCTCATGTCAGAGTAACGTGTGGTGGAGACAAAAATAATGTAATGGATGTATAATTGATTAATTGTAAATATATTGTACGGTAATATATTGTGATTATATATGTGAAAACAGATTGTGATCTGTCTGGATAAATAAAATCTAGAAACATCGTTATATATAATGACCATATTTTCATTTTTGTGGCGAATAAATAATTACTACAAAAATATTAAAAATGTTTACAAACAGTGCATCACAGTATACTAAATGATTTGGTTTATATTACTTCGTGAAAACATAAACCAAAAAAGTGTAAAGAAAATCAATGATTTGCATGCTGTCAGGATTGAATCGGCGTCACCCAATTGTAAAATAAATAACAAGAAACCAATGCGTCAACTGAGCTAGCGGCACCAACAGAAATGTACTGACTGATTTAAGTTGTTATGATAAATTGACAACTCCAGCTTCATATATCGATATTCTAGTGATATGAGATTATACACGTTACTTTCTGTAGCTGGATACAATATCTGTTTGCTATGTATGTTTATTGGTGTAGATTATCTCCCGTTGGTTGCATTCGATATAATTATTCTGAAAACGAGCCCAAGCTCGGCGAAACCTAGTCGACTTGTAGGCCCATTCGCATTCGTTGTTTTGAATAAAATTTGATTCAGGTGGAACCGAAAGATAACTGCTTGTTCCTCTATGATGACTAGTGTTTGTATTATGTCAGAATATTGCACAATAACTCATTCTGACGCTCGTTTCGACCCAAAAGCTATCCTTGTAAACATGCTCTGAATGCATGGAAAGGGTCGGCTTAATGCGAATGTGTGTCATAAGTGACGTCACGATACCACGTGATCGCCTAGCTCATTAAAATCAAATTTTCCGTGGGAATTGCTTCACAGACGGGCTTAAAACGAATCTATGCTACAAATGTATTTTTCTGTATTTGTTTAATGTTGTCAAATGTTACATACAATGTTAAACTTTGTGTACACATGGAAAAAGGATTTTAGCTAATGCCTTATTTTTATTTCCTTTAACCCTCCAAAGGTCGCCTCTACTTTTGACAGGTTTACCCATTCATCAAATTGATGCTCTAACTTATCCAGGAATTACAAAGCCAATTCATCAGAGGCCATACGTCCACTATAAAACTTGTTCCAATTGTCTTCTTTCGTTAATTGGTATTTTATCAGTAATGCTTCCTTGAGCTTATCATACTCGCATGCCTCGGAGGCTGGTAGTCGGGAATATACATCCAGAGCTGGTAAGTACCATGACAATTACAGTCCCATCCTTCGTTTTCCACATACCTCTCAAATCGTTGGAGATATGAATCCATGTCATGTTTCCCATCACAAAATGTGGGTAATTTGGGACTTCTTCCTCCAACCTTAACGCTCTGTGAAGTGTTGCCCACTCCACTGCTGTCCTGTCTTTGCTGGTTCTCAGCTTCAAGGTTCATTGCCAACAGTTCCTTCTCGTGTCACCGACATGCTTCTCTTTCCTCTCTTTCCTTCTCTTCTCTCATCAAGACAGTTTGTCTTTCTTTCTTCCTTTCCTCTCTTTCTTTCTCTTCTCTCATCAAGACAGTTTGTCTTTCTTTCTCCCTTTCCACTCTTTCCGTATCTTCTCTCATCAAGACAGTTTGTCTTTCTTTCTCCCTTTCCTCTCTTTCTTTCTTTTCTCTCATCAAGACAGTTTGTCTTTCTTTCTCCCTTTCCACTCTTTCAATCTCATCTCTCATCAAGACACTTTGTCTTTCTTTTTCCCTTTCCACTCTTTCCTTCTTGCCTCTCATCAAGACAGTTTGTCTTTCTTTCTCCCTTTCCACTCTTTCCTTCTCATCTCTCATCAAGACAGTTTGTCGTTCTTTTTCCCTTTCCACTCTTTCCTTCTCGTCTCTCATCAAGACAATTTGTCTTTCTTTCTCCCTTTCCACTCTTTCCTTCTCATCTCTCATCAAGACAGTTTGTCTTTCTTTCTCCCTTTCCACTCTTTCCTTCTTGTCTCTCATCAAGACAGTTTGTCTTTCTTTCTCCCTTTCCACTCTTTCCTTCTCATCTCTAATCAAGACAGTTTGTCTTTCTTTTTCCCTTTCCACTCTTTCCTTCTCTTCTCTCATCAAGACAGTTTGTCTTTCTTTTTCCCTTTCCACTCTTTCCTTCTTGTCTCTCATCAAGACAGTTTGTCTTTCTTACTCCCTTTCCACTCTTTCCTTCTCATCTCTCATCAAGACGGTTTGTCTTTCTTTTTCCCTTTCCTTCTTGTTTCTCATCAAGACAGTTTCTCTTTCTTTCCCCCTTTCCACTCTTTCCTTCTCGTCTCTCATCAAGACAATTTGTCTTTTTTTCTCCCCTTCCTCTCTTTCCTTCTCTTCTCTCATCAAGACAGTTTGTCTTTCTTTCTCCCTTTCCTCTCTTTCCTTCTCTTCTCTCATCAAGACAGTTTGTCTTTCTTTCTCCCTTTCCACTCTTTCCTTATCTTCTCTCATCAAGACAGTTTGTCTTTCTTTCTCCCTTTCCTCTCTTTTCTTCTCTTCTCTCATCAAGACAGTTTGTCTTTCTTTCTCCCTTTCCTCTCTCCTTATCTTCTCTCATCAAGACAGTTTGTCTTTCTTTCTCCCTTTCCACTCTTTCCTTATCTTCTCTCATCAAGACAGTTTGTCTTTCTTTCTCCTTTTCCTCTCTTTCTTTCTTTTCTCTCATCAAGACAGTTTGTCTTTCTTTTTCCCTTTCCTTCTTGTCTCTCATCAAGACAGTTTGTCTTTCTTTTTCCCTTTCCACTCTTTCCTTCTCGTCTCTCATCAAGACAAGTTGTCTTTCTTTCTCCCTTTCCACTCTTTCCTTCTCATCTCTCATCAAGACAGTTTGTCTTTCTTTCTCCCTTTCCACTCTTTCCTTCTTGTCTCTCATCAAGACAGTTTGTCTTTCTTTTTTCCTTTCCACTCTTTCCTTCTCATCTCTCATCAAGACAGTTTATCTTTCTTTCTCCCTTTCCACTCTTTCCTTCTCATCTCTCATCAAGACAGTTTGTCTTTCTTTTTCCATTTCCTTCTTGTCTCTCATCAAGACAGTTTGTCTTTCTTTCTCCCTTTCCACTCTTTCCTTATCTTCTCTCATCAAGACAGTTTGTCTTTCTTTCTCCCTTTCCTCTCTTTCTTTCTCCCTTTCCTCTCTTTCTTTCTTTTCTCTCATCAAAACAGTTTGTCTTTCTTTCTCCCTTTCCACTCTTTCCTTCTCTTCTCTCATCAAGACAGTTTGTCTTTCTTTTTCCCTTTCCACTCTTTCCTTCTCATCTCTCATCAAGACAGTTTGTCTTTCTTTTTCCCTTTCCTTCTTGTCTCTCATCAAGACAGTTTGTCTTTCTTTCTCCCTTTCCACTCTTTCCTTCTCGTCTCTCATCAAGACAGTTTGTCTTTCTTTCTCCCTTTCCTCTCTTTCCTTCTCTTCTCTCATCAAGACAGTTTGTCTTTCTTTCTCCCTTTCCTCTCTTTCCTTCTCTTCTCTCATCAAGACAATTTGTCTTTCTTTCTCCCTTTCCACTCTTTCCTTCTCATCTCTCATCAAGACAGTTTGTCTTTCTTTCTCCCTTACCACTCTTTCCTTCTTGTCTCTCATCAAGACAGTTTGTCTTTCTTTCTCCCTTTCCACTCTTTCCTTCTCATCTCTAATCAAGACAGTTTGTCTTTCTTTCTCCCTTTCCTCTCTTTCCTTCTCTTCTCTCATCAAGACAATTTGTCTTTCTTTCTCCCTTTCCACTCTTTCCTTCTCATCTCTCATCAAGACAGTTTGTCTTTCTTTCTCCCTTTCCACTCTTTCCTTCTCATCTCTCATCAAGACAGTTTGTCTTTCTTTCTCCCTTTCCACTCTTTCCTTCTCTTCTCTCATCAAGACAGTTTGTCTTTCTTTCTCCCTTTCCTCTTTCTTTCTTTTCTCTCATCAAGACAGTTTGTCTTTCTTTTTCCCTTTCCTTCTTGTCTCTCATCAAGACAGTTTGTCTTTCTTTCTCCCTTTCCACTCTTTCCTTCTCATCTCTAATCAAGACAGTTTGTCTTTCTTTCTCCCCTTCCTCTCTTTCCTTCTCTTCTCTCATCAAGACAGTTTGTCTTTCTTACTCCCTTTCCAATCTTTCCTTCTTGTCTCTCATCAAGACAGTTTGTCTTACTTTTTCCCTTTCCACTCTTTCCTTCTTGTCTCTCATCAAGACAGTTTGTCTTTCTTTCTCCCTTTCCACTCTTTCCTTCTCATCTCTCATCAAGACAGTTTGTCTTTCTTTTTCCCTTTCCACTCTTTCCTTCTCGTCTCTCATCAAGACAATTTGTCTTTCTTTCTCCCTTTCCACTCTTTCCTTCTCATCTCTCATCAAGACAGTTTGTCTTTCTTTCTCCCTTTCCACTCTTTCCTTCTTGTCTCTCATCAAGACAGTTTGTCTTTCTTTTTCCCTTTCCACTCTTTCCTTCTCATCTCTACCGTAATCAAGACAGTTTGTCTTTTTCCCTTTCCACTCTTTCCTTCTTGTCTCTCATCAAGACAGTTTATCTTTCTTTCTCCCTTTCCACTCTTTCCTTCTCATCTCTCATCAAGACAGTTTGTCTTTCTTTTTCCCTTTCCTTCTTGTCTCTCATCAATACAGTTTGTCTTTCTTTCTCCCTTTCCACTCTTTCCTTCTCGTCTCTCATCAAGACAATTTGTCTTTCTTTCTCCCTTTCCTCTCTTTCCTTCTCTTCTCTCATCAAGACAGTTTGTCTTTCTTTCTCCCTTTTCTCTTTCTTTCTTTTCTCTCATCAAGACAGTTTGTATTTCTTTTTCCCTTTCCTTCTTGTATCTCATCAAGACAGTTTGTCTTTCTTTCTCCCTTTCCACTCTTTCCTTCTCATCTCTCATCAAGACAATTTGTCTTTCTTTTTCCCTTTCCACTGTTTCCTTCTCGTCTCTCATCAAGACAAGTTGTCTTTCTTTCTCCCTTTCCACTCTTTCCTTCTCATCTCTCATCAAGACAGTTTGTCTTTCTTTCTCCCTTTCCACTCTTTCCTTCTTGTCTCTCATCAAGACAGTTTGTCTTTCTTTTTCCCTTTCCACTCTTTCCTTCTCATCTCTCATCAAGACAGTTTATCTTTCTTTCTCCCTTTCCACTCTTTCCTTCTCATCTCTCATCAAGACAGTTTGTCTTTCTTTTTCCCTTTCCTTCTTGTCTCTCATCAAGACAGTTTGTCTTTCTTTCTCCTTTTCCACTCTTTCCTTATCTTCTCTCATCAAGACAGTTTGTCTTTCTTTCTCCCTTTCCTCTCTTTCTTTCTCCCTTTCCTCTCTTTCTTTCTTTTCTCTCATCAAAACAGTTTGTCTTTCTCCCTTTCCACTCTTTCCTTCTCTTCTCTCATCAAGACAGTTTGTCTTTCTTTTTCCCTTTCTACTCTTTCCTTCTTGTCTCTTATCATGACAGTTTGTCTTTCTTTCTCCCTTTCCACTCTTTCCTTCTCATCTCTCATCAAGACAGTTTGTCTTTCTTTTTTCCTTTCCAATCTTTCCTTCTCGTCTCTCATCAAGACAGTTTGTCTTTCTTTCTCCCTTTCCACTCTTTCCTTCTCATCTCTAATCAAGACAGTTTGTCTTTCTTTTTCCCTTTCCACTCTTTCCTTCTCTTCTCTCATCAAGACAGTTTGTCTTTCTTTTTCCCTTTCCACTCTTTCCTTCTTGTCTCTCATCAAGACAGTTTTTCTTTCTTTCTCCCTTTCCACTCTTTCCTTCTCGTCTCTCATCAAGACAATTTGTCTTTCTTTATCCCTTTCCTCTCTTTCCTTCTCTTCTCTCATCAAGACAGTTTGTCTTTCTTTCTCCCTTTCCTCTCTTTCCTTCTCTTCTCTCATCAAGACAGTTTGTCTTTCTTTCTCCCTTTCCTCTCTTTCCTTCTCTTCTCTCATCAAGACAGTTTGTCTTTCTTTCTTCCTTTCCTCTCTTTCTTTCTCTTCTCTCATCAAGACAGTTTGTCTTTCTTTCTCCCTTTCCTCTCTTTCTTTCTTTTCTCTCATCAAGACAGTTTGTCTTTCTTTCTCCCTTTCCACTCTTTCAATCTCATCTCTCATCAAGACACTTTGTCTTTCTTTTTCCCTTTCCACTCTTTCCTTCTTGCCTCTCATCAAGACAGTTTGTCTTTCTTTCTCCCTTTCCACTCTTTCCTTCTCATCTCTCATCAAGACAGTTTGTCGTTCTTTTTCCCTTTCCACTCTTTCCTTCTCGTCTCTCATCAAGACAATTTGTCTTTCTTTCTCCCTTTCCACTCTTTCCTTCTCATCTCTCATCAAGACAGTTTGTCTTTCTTTCTCCCTTTCCACTCTTTCCTTCTTGTCTCTCATCAAGACAGTTTGTCTTTCTTTCTCCCTTTCCACTCTTTCCTTCTCATCTCTAATCAAGACAGTTTGTCTTTCTTTTTCCCTTTCCACTCTTTCCTTCTCTTCTCTCATCAAGACAGTTTGTCTTTCTTTTTCCCTTTCCACTCTTTCCTTCTTGTCTCTCATCAAGACAGTTTGTCTTTCTTACTCCCTTTCCACTCTTTCCTTCTCATCTCTCATCAAGACGGTTTGTCTTTCTTTTTCCCTTTCCTTCTTGTTTCTCATCAAGACAGTTTCTCTTTCTTTCCCCCTTTCCACTCTTTCCTTCTCGTCTCTCATCAAGACAATTTGTCTTTTTTTCTCCCCTTCCTCTCTTTCCTTCTCTTCTCTCATCAAGACAGTTTGTCTTTCTTTCTCCCTTTCCTCTCTTTCCTTCTCTTCTCTCATCAAGACAGTTTGTCTTTCTTTCTCCCTTTCCTCTCTTTCCTTATCTTCTCTCATCAAGACAGTTTGTCTTTCTTTCTCCCTTTCCTCTCTTTTCTTCTCTTCTCTCATCAAGACAGTTTGTCTTTCTTTCTCCCTTTCCACTCTCCTTATCTTCTCTCATCAAGACAGTTTGTCTTTCTTTCTCCCTTTCCACTCTTTCCTTATCTTCTCTCATCAAGACAGTTTGTCTTTCTTTCTCCTTTTCCTCTCTTTCTTTCTTTTCTCTCATCAAGACAGTTTGTCTTTCTTTTTCCCTTTCCTTCTTGTCTCTCATCAAGACAGTTTGTCTTTCTTTTTCCCTTTCCACTCTTTCCTTCTCGTCTCTCATCAAGACAAGTTGTCTTTCTTTCTCCCTTTCCACTCTTTCCTTCTCATCTCTCATCAAGACAGTTTGTCTTTCTTTCTCCCTTTCCACTCTTTCCTTCTTGTCTCTCATCAAGACAGTTTGTCTTTCTTTTTCCCTTTCCACTCTTTCCTTCTCATCTCTCATCAAGACAGTTTATCTTTCTTTCTCCCTTTCCACTCTTTCCTTCTCATCTCTCATCAAGACAGTTTGTCTTTCTTTTTCCCTTTCCTTCTTGTCTCTCATCAAGACAGTTTGTCTTTCTTTCTCCCTTTCCACTCTTTCCTTATCTTCTCTCATCAAGACAGTTTGTCTTTCTTTCTCCCTTTCCTCTCTTTCTTTCTCCCTTTCCTCTCTTTCTTTCTTTTCTCTCATCAAAACAGTTTGTCTTTCTCCCTTTCCACTCTTTCCTTCTCTTCTCTCATCAAGACAGTTTGTCTTTCTTTTTCCCTTTCTACTCTTTCCTTCTTGTCTCTTATCATGACAGTTTGTCTTTCTTTCTCCCTTTCCACTCTTTCCTTCTCATCTCTCATCAAGACAGTTTGTCTTTCTTTTTTCCTTTCCAATCTTTCCTTCTCGTCTCTCATCAAGACAGTTTGTCTTTCTTTCTCCCTTTCCACTCTTTCCTTCTCATCTCTAATCAAGACAGTTTGTCTTTCTTTTTCCCTTTCCACTCTTTCCTTCTCTTCTCTCATCAAGACAGTTTGTCTTTCTTTTTCCCTTTCCACTCTTTCCTTCTTGTCTCTCATCAAGACAGTTTTTCTTTCTTTCTCCCTTTCCACTCTTTCCTTCTCGTCTCTCATCAAGACAATTTGTCTTTCTTTATCCCTTTCCTCTCTTTCCTTCTCTTCTCTCATCAAGACAGTTTGTCTTTCTTTCTCCCTTTCCTCTCTTTCCTTCTCTTCTCTCATCAAGACAGTTTGTCTTTCTTTCTCCCTTTCCACTCTTTCCTTATCTTCTCTCATCAAGACAGTTTGTCTTTCTTTCTCCCTTTCCTCTCTTTCTTTCTTTTCTCTCATCAAGACAGTTTGTCTTTCTTTCTCCCTTTCCACTCTTTCCTTCTCTCATCAAGACAGTCTGTCTTTCTTTCTCCCTTTCCACTCTTTCCTTCTCTTCTCTCATCAAGACAGTTTGTCTTTCTTTCTCCCTTTCCACTCTTTCGTTCTCTTCTCTCATCAAGACAGTTTGTCTTTCTTTCTCCCTTACCACTCTTTCCTTCTTGTCTCTCATCAAGACAGTTTGTCTTTCTTTCTCCCTTTCCACTCTTTCCTTCTCATCTCTAATCAAGACAGTTTGTCTTTCTTTCTCCCTTTCCTCTCTTTCCTTCTCTTCTCTCATCAAGACAATTTGTCTTTCTTTCTCCCTTTCCACTCTTTCCTTCTCATCTCTCATCAAGACAGTTTGTCTTTCTTTCTCCCTTTCCACTCTTTCCTTCTCATCTCTAATCAAGACAGTTTGTCTTTCTTTCTCCCTTTCCACTCTTTCCTTCTCTTCTCTCATCAAGACAGTTTGTCTTTCTTTCTCCCTTTCCTCTTTCTTTTCTCTCATCAAGACAGTTTGTCTTTCTTTTTCCCTTTCCTTCTTGTCTCTCATCAAGACAGTTTGTCTTTCTTTCTCCCTTTCCACTCTTTCCTTCTCATCTCTAATCAAGACAGTTTGTCTTTCTTTCTCCCCTTCCTCTCTTTCCTTCTCTTCTCTCATCAAGACAGTTTGTCTTTCTTACTCCCTTTCCACTCTTTCCTTCTTGTCTCTCATCAAGACAGTTTGTCTTACTTTTTCCCTTTCCACTCTTTCCTTCTTGTCTCTCATCAAGACAGTTTGTCTTTCTTTCTCCCTTTCCACTCTTTCCTTCTCATCTCTCATCAAGACAGTTTGTCTTTCTTTTTCCCTTTCCACTCTTTCCTTCTCGTCTCTCATCAAGACAGTTTGTCTTTCTTTCTCCCTTTCCACTCTTTCCTTCTCATCTCTCATCAAGACAGTTTGTCTTTCTTTCTCCCTTTCCACTCTTTCCTTCTTGTCTCTCATCAAGACAGTTTGTCTTTCTTTTTCCCTTTCCACTCTTTCCTTCTCATCTCTACCGTAATCAAGACAGTTTGTCTTTCTTTTTCCCTTTCCACTCTTTCCTTCTTGTCTCTCATCAAGACAGTTTATCTTTCTTTCTCCCTTTCCACTCTTTCCTTCTCATCTCTCATCAAGACAGTTTGTCTTTCTTTTTCCCTTTCCTTCTTGTCTCTCATCAATACAGTTTGTCTTTCTTTCTCCCTTTCCACTCTTTCCTTCTCGTCTCTCATCAAGACAATTTGTCTTTCTTTCTCCCTTTCCTCTCTTTCCTTCTCTTCTCTCATCAAGACAGTTTGTCTTTCTTTCTCCCTTTCCTCTTTCTTTCTTTTCTCTCATCAAGACAGTTTGTCTTTCTTTTTCCCTTTCCTTCTTGTCTCTCATCAAGACAGTTTGTCTTTCTTTCTCCCTTTCCACTCTTTCCTTCTCATCTCTCATCAAGACAATTTGTCTTTCTTTTTCCCTTTCCACTGTTTCCTTCTCGTCTCTCATCAAGACAAGTTGTCTTTCTTTCTCCCTTTCCACTCTTTCCTTCTCATCTCTCATCAAGACAGTTTGTCTTTCTTTCTCCCTTTCCACTCTTTCCTTCTTGTCTCTCATCAAGACAATTTGTCTTTCTTTTTCCCTTTCCACTCTTTCCTTCTCATCTCTAATCAAGACAGTTTGTCTTTCTTTTTCCCTTTCCACTCTTTCCTTCTTGTCTCTCATCAAGACAGTTTATCTTTCTTTCTCCCTTTCCACTCTTTCCTTCTCATCTCTCATCAAGACAGTTTGTCTTTCTTTTTCCCTTTCCTTCTTGTCTCTCATCAAGACAGTTTGTCTTTCTTTCTCCCTTTCCACTCTTTCCTTATCTTCTCTCATCAAGACAGTTTGTCTTTCTTTCTCCCTTTCCTCTCTTTCTTTCTCCCTTTCCTCTCTTTCTTTCTTTTCTCTCATCAAAACAGTTTGTCTTTCTTTCTCCCTTTCCACTCTTTCCTTCTCTTCTCTCATCAAGACAGTTTGTCTTTCTTTTTCCCTTTCCACTCTTTCCTTCTCATCTCTAATCAAGACAGTTTGTCTTTCTTTTTCCCTTTCCACTCTTTCCTTCTCATCTCTCATCAAGACAGTTTGTCTTTCTTTTTCCCTTTCCTTCTTGTCTCTCATCAAGACAGTTTGTCTTTCTTTCTCCCTTTCCACTCTTTCCTTCTCGTCTCTCATCAAGACAATTTGTCTTTCTTTCTCCCTTTCCTCTCTTTCCTTCTCTTCTCTCATCAAGACAGTTTGTCTTTCTTTCTCCCTTTCCTCTCTTTCCTTCTCTTCTCTCATCAAGACAGTTTGTCTTTCTTTCTCCCTTTCCACTCTTTCCTTCTCATCTCTCATCAAGACAGTTTGTCTTTCTTTTTCCCTTTCCTTCTTGTCTCTCATCAAGACAGTTTGTCTTTCTTTCTCCCTTTCCACTCTTTCCTTCTCTCATCAAGACAGTCTGTCTTTCTTTCTCCCTTTCCACTCTTTCCTTCTCTTCTCTCATCAAGACAGTTTGTCTTTCTTTCTCCCTTTCCACTCTTTCGTTCTCTTCTCTCATCAAGACAGTTTGTCTTTCTTTCTCCCTTTCCACTCTTTCCTTCTATTCTCTCATCAAGACAGTTTGTCTTTCTTTCTCCCTTTCCACTCTTTCCTTCTCGTCTCTCATCAAGACAGTTTGTCTTTCTTTCTCCCTTTCCACTCTTTCCTCCTTTTCCTTCTCGCTAGCAAGGGCTCGCTCTGCTCAGGCTACTTCCTGTTCCTTAGTAACAAAGTTTCTAAGTTCCTCTCCCTCAAGACCTAATTCTTTACCTAATTCAATTAGTCGTTGAGTCTCCATAACTATCCTATCAATCAGTACTAATAATCATACAATCCTGAAATCAAAATATTGAACTGCAACTTCGATGCATCCACTTTCCTCAAATCTACCTCTACTCATTCAACATAACAGGGCTACTGAAGAGGAATATACACTACGTCATAATATCGGCATATTACAATAACAATACGTTCATGGACAAGGTGAAACAAAATGATGAGTGCAAACGAATGCCACATTCAAACTGATCACAAATGCACACCTGCAAAGTAACTTTTTAACCGGAGTGTTGGGATAAATAATTTTTAATTACACAACACTTTAAATCATTCAAAATTCTAAAACGGGTGCAGTTTACCCAAGCAGTTTAGACTAGGCATGTGTCACCTCAAGCCTTGGTACAAACGCGATTGCCATTTCCGAAGCACCGAGTTATATTCCGGGGCAATGAATTCTCCCCCTCCACTTATGATATCCTATCTCACCTCCCACTACCTCCTTGGTATCACCTTACCCATAATCAACAGACGACCCCCCATTGTCAAGATCCGCCAGGTGAAGCGAACTTGTATATATATATATTTGGATTCAGGGATAGTGTATAACTCGATAGAAATATCAAGGCAAGGTACAGATTTCTATAATTTATTCACCTTCACTGAACACAAAACATTAAAGGAAATAAAAACAAGGCATTAGCTAAAATCCGTTTTCCATGTGTACAGAAAGTTTAATATTGCATGTAACATTCGAGAACATTTAAAAAATACAGAAAAATACATTTGTAGCATAAATTCGATTTTAAACCCGTCTGTGTAGCGATTCCCGCGGAAAATAAAAATTTAATGAGCTAGGCGATCACGTGGTATCTTAATGTCACACATGACTCACACTCGCAGCAGGCCGACCCTTTCTATGCATTCAGAGCATGTTTACATGGATAATGTTGGGGTCGAAACGAGCGTCAGAATGAGTTGTTATGCAATAATCCGATGTAATACAAACACTAGTCATCATAGAGGAACAAGCAGTTATCTTACGGTTCCACATGAATTCAATTTTATTCAAAACAATGAATGCGAATGAGCCTACAAGTCGACTAGGTTTCGCCGAGCTTGGCCCTGCCCCTGGGCTCGTTTTCAGAATAATTATATCGAATGCAACCAACGGGAGATAATGTACACCAATATACATACATAGCAAACATATATCGTATCCAGCTACAGAAAGTAACGTGTAAAATCTCATAATATCACTAGAATATCGATGTATGAAGGAGGAGTTGTACAATTTATCATAACAACTGAAATCAGTCAACGAATTTCTGTCGGCCTTGATAGCTCAGTTGGTAAACGCGTTGGTTCCTTGGCGTCTGCTTTACAATCGGGCGACGCCGGTTCAGTCCTGACAGCATGCAAACTATTGATTTTCTTTACACTTTTTTTGTTTATGTTTTCACGAAGTAATATAAACCAAATCATTTAGTATACTATGATGCACTGTTTGTAAATTTTTATTTTTGAAGTAATTATTTATTTGCCACAAAAATGAAAATATGGTCATTATATACAACGATGTTTCTAAATTGTATTTATCCAGACAGATCACAATCTGTTTTCACATATATAATTACAATATATTACTGTACAATATATTTACAATTAATAAATTAGATATCCATTACATTATATTTGTTTGGATAAATCAAATTTAGAAACATCGTTATATAATGACCATATTTTCATTTTTGTGGCGAATAAATAATTACTACAAAATATAAATTATTTACAAACAGTGCATCATAGTATACTAAATGATTTGGTTTATATATCTTCGTGAAAACATAAACAAAAAAAGTGTAAAGAAAATCAATAGTTTGCATGCTGTCAGGATTGAACCGGCGTCGCCTGATTGTAAAATATACGACAAGCAACCAACGCGCCTACCCACTGAGCTAGCGGGACCAGCGGAAACTCTGACTGATTTAAGTTGTTATGGTAAATTGTACAACTCCTTCATATATCGATATTCTAGTGATATTATGAGATTATACATGTTACTTTATGTAGCTGGATACAATATATGTTTGCTATGTATGTTTATTGGTGTAGATTATCTCCCGTTGGTTGCATTCGATATGATTATTCTGAAAACGAGCCTAAGCTCGGCGAAACCTAGTCGACTTGTAGGCCCATTCGCATACGTTGTTTTGAATAAAATTGGATTCATGTGGAACCGTAAGATAACTGCTTGTTCCTCTATGAAGACTAGTGTTTGTATTACGTCGGAAAATTGCACAATAACTCATTCTGACACTCGTTTCGACCCAAAAGCTATACTTGTAAACATGGTCTGAATGCATGGAAAGGGTCGGCCTGATGCAAGTTTGAGTCATAAGTGACGTCACATCTCGGCATCCTGAAAAGCGCGCCAAAAATATGCATATTCGAAAATGTCCGGATGTACAGCATAAAATGTGGAATTTCTAATTCATTTAATTTTTTGATTTTTTTTGCTTGATGGACATGGAAATAGATAGCAGGATGTAATATAACATAAATTCAAGCAATAGATGTTTTTATTCTCTTTAATATTCATGAATCAGCTTGGGGAGAATATTAACTTTTCATACCACCTTTAAAAATACTCCTTATTGAAACTCATCAGCCTCATACACTCTCTTATCATTGAAAGAATATGAACATATAAACATCTCTTCCAAGTTATCACTTATATATACAGATTGTAAAAATCCCTCCACCGTAGTCAACACAAACAATCATGACAGACAAATACAACCTTCTGCTTTCACAATAGTGAAAAGTCTGGGTACTGTTACCCTCGAGGCCATCGTAATGTACATACAATTCAAACAATGTTCGAGCCCAACGATACTCTATTTCGACACGGACGTCAACTTGATTCGGTTCTAGCCGTGTGTAACCTTCCGAAGTCGACTCAATTCAATTTGAGGGAACTCCCCTCTTCTCGCGGGAATTCAATCATGACGTTGATACCGCCTATTCGCGTGTAGCATCGCTATAGGTCTCTCGGCCTCACGAACAAACGTGTGGATGTTGATGGCCATCACTCTGACCCGGCAATACAATAAATGTTAACTACAATAATAAAATATTCTTACTCAATGGTGTGAACGATACACCCATCAGAATATGTTATTTCCATAGACACAAAACACATTCATATCAGAACAAAATATTCAGTTTGTCTTCACGATACAGTCCCACCACCAAAAGTATTGTACGTTTTGTCAATCTATGCATCCGTGAATATCATCCGTGACAACAATATTACAATCCACATCCGATTATCGTTACTACATACCAATTGCATAGCTGACCGATGATCCGCTATCCCGTATAATATGTGCGACATCAGTATCGTCGCACGAACCAAGGTTCATTTATCCTCGGCCAAACCCTTTTTGTACCTTAACAATATAAACCAGATAACCAATACAATATCTATAAGCTAACATTCACTCAGGCCTATACAAAACATGTACTTTACATACCTCCGGTATTATTTTTTAGACTGGGCATGTATGTAAGACTTCTTTGTCTATTTACGCAAACGCTCGGTATGACTTCTCTGTCTTGGTTTGTCCACCACACTGTAATAATATCTGGTTACAATGGAGAACAGGCTACATCCTCCTTTCTGTGCGTAACTCTGGACTGGTGTGATCTATCTGTCTCAACCACTAGTCAGTGAACAATATCCTTCGCAGCTGTCATGTGACTCCTGCTGATGCTGACATCATTGTAAGGCCGCACCAATTTGATTACGGATTTTTGAGACATTTTTTGTTAGGGAGGAGGGGGACTAAAAATTAAAATCATTGCGTGAGAAAGGTGTTTTGTGTTAATACATGAATTGTCATATGAGCCATACATTGCTAAAACAAGTATTTAGCCTTGTATAAAAACTTACTAGACACATACTTTTATGAAAGTTTAATAAAAGTTGAAGACTATTAGAATTTAGAATAACTGATAACAACACTGTGCAGATACCATTATGGTGGGTTAACATTACAGCCATAAACGTGTAGATTAGAGGCAGGATATATCTTGCTGTGATCATATTAATTTGACTGGCATAATTAGGATTTTATTGTCGTACCCCAAATATAACTACATTATTCTGTTCCGAAGTAATGCAATGCGAGGCTGACATTGAAGAGAGTGTCTACAATCCGTTTTTCCAGTGTGTTAACTTGATTGGCCAAAATCCGATGTTCCAATTTTTGCATGTAGGCAGAATGAGTAGCGTGTTAAACATGCGCACGTTACTGGTTTCACCTGCGTTGCACATTGGCAGTTTATTTTCTTTATTGCTATTTTGCATCGTGTCTAAAATGTCAGCCTTCGGGTTGCCTTTTCGCTTCATTTCGGTGGCACTAACGTTGTCATCGTTTAAGAAAATAAATGTGTTAAACGTTGAATTGCTCACGTAGCATCCGCAAGGACGCTCGCTGTCATTTCAACAACAGTCCGCACATTCGACGCCTACACATACTTTCTATATCAGAGCGGCATTGTTACAAACACGGGAAATGACATTGTTGATCATGTCGGACAATTAAAATTTTGTTACTTCCTTTTGGGAAGCAGTGCCAAACTTCATTTTCTTGATACAAAACCACACTGCAGTGTCTTGTTTCATCCATGGTTTAGATCAATTAATGACAAGTTGAACTTTCGCAGATTCGTTGGTTCGTAGACCGAAGATGTTTGACAACCAATGAAATGGTGTTTAACATACAATGTTTGGTATGATGCATATATGCTCGATCAATCGATATAAAATCATTGGTTCGGCATTTCGATCAGAAATAAAAGTTCGAAATTTCAATTTTATTTCCATTTTGTTAAAAACAACAACGTTGGCAGGTCCGTAATCCGAATAATCAAATTGGTGTCACCTAGGAATTTTACCCGCCCCATAAGTAATACAGTCATTCAACATGTACAGGGGTATATAAATATAAATCCTTTTTAGCGAAACTCCAATATGTTGTGAAATTATTCTACATAAGTTTCCATCCATACCACAGTTCCTATTCATACAAAGCTGTCTACCATTTTATAAATATTACATATTAGACTCAACTATTTTACCTGTCTACCCTAACTATAAGGTAATGTTCCCCTGCTTCTTTGAAAATCTGACTCCTCAGTGCATTCACAGTATTGTGACCTTAATTGTGAGGTGGCTGTATTACCGAGGTGACTGTAAAGTGAGGTTTGACTGTACTACCCTATTTGGTAGTGTCTCATTACTGCAATGTTGTCTGCTAGAAATGGTGGAACTGGACGATGGCCGTAAGATCTGTTGGGCCCCAGGGATGTCCGTTCCCTTGACCGTGGTCAAGTCTGATGGCGGATTCACATACGACACGTCAGACGTGACAGCGCTACACCACCGTCTGTTCGAGGAGAAGGCTGACGTGGTTCTCTATGTTGTTGACCAGGGTCAGGTATGATGTCTTTGTTCATCGTTATCTCCTGTTTTATTTATTGTTCTCTATGTTGTTGATCAGGGCCGGGTATGATGTCTTTGTTCATCGTTATCTCCTGTTTTATTTATTGTTCTCTATGTTGTTGATCAGGGCCAGGTATGATGTCTTTGTTCATCTTTATCTCCTGTTTTATTTTTTGTTCTCTATGTTGTTGATCAGGGCCAGGTATGATGTCTTTGTTCATCTTTATCTCCTGTTTTATTTATTGTTCTCTATGTTGTTGATCAGGGCCAGGTATGATGTCTTTGTTCATCTTTATCTCCTGTTTTATTTTTTGTTCTCTATGTTGTTGATCAGGGCCAGGTATGATGTCTTTGTTCATCGTTATCTCCTGTTTTATTTATTGTTCTCTATGTTGTTGATCAGGGCCAGGTATGATGTCTTTGTTCATCTTTATCTCCTGTTTTATTTTTTGTTCTCTATGTTGTTGATCAGGGCCAGGTATGATGTCTTTGTTCATCTTTATCTCCTGTTTTATTTATTGTTCTCTATGTTGTTGATCAGGGCCAGGTATGATGTCTTTGTTCATCTTTATCTCCTGTTTTATTTTTTGTTCTCTATGTTGTTGATCAGGGCCAGGTATGATGTCTTTGTTCATCGTTATCTCCTGTTTTATTTATTGTTCTCTATGTTGTTGATTAGGGCCAGGTATGATGTCTTTGTTCATCATTACCTCCTGTTTTATTTATTGTTTTCTATGTTGTTGACCAGGGCCAGGTATGATGTCTTTGTTCATCTTTATTTCCTGTTTTATTTATTGTTCTCTATGTTGTTGATCAGGGCCAGGTATGATGTCTTTGTTCATCTTTATTTCCTGTTTTATTTATTGTTTTCTATGTTGTTGACCAGGGCAAGGTATGATGTCTTTGTTCATCGTTACCTCCTGTTTTATTTATTGTTCTCTATGTTGTTGATCAGGGCCAGGTATGATGTCTTTGTTCATCGTTACCTCCTGTTTTATTTATTGTTCTCTATGTTGTTGATCAGGGCCAGGTATGATGTCTTTGTTCATCTTTATCTCCTGTTTTATTTATTGTTCTCTATGTTGTTGACCAGGGCAAGGTATGATGTCTTTGTTCATCGTTATCTCCTGTTTTATTTATTGTTCTCTATGTTGTTGATTAGGGCCAGGTATGATGTCTTTGTTCATCATTACCTCCTGTTTTATTTATTGTTTTCTGTGTTGTTGACCAGGGCCAGGTATGATGTCTTTGTTCATCTTTATTTCCTGTTTTATTTATTGTTCTCTATGTTGTTGATCAGGGCCAGGTATGATGTCTTTGTTCATCTTTATTTCCTGTTTTATTTATTGTTCTCTATGTTGTTGACCAGGGCAAGGTATGATGTCTTTGTTCATCGTTATCTCCTGTTTTATTTATTGTTCTCTATGTTGTTGATCAGGGCCAGGTATGATGTCTTTGTTCATCGTTATCTCCTGTTTTATTTATTGTCCTCTCTTAACAAGGTAATTCTGATGGGAGTAGTTTTGTAGAAAGTCCCGTGGAAAATGGAATTCATGTATTTCCATTTGTGTTAGTTATTCTAACAAATGTTATATTAAGTTGTGCAATCATTGGCTGACAAGTTATCTGATAGTTTCACTTTATTGTAGTTACATACTATGTATGTAATGTGTAACAGTTATATAATTCATATACATAATGTTTAGCATTGTGCATTTACTAATACCCTTAGTTTTGATGATATGTGTAGTTAGCAAATGCCAAAGGTAGTTTCACATAAGTTTCATATTCTGATTCTTTTCAAGCATGTTCAAAGAATCAAGTACCAATCCTTCCAAGGTGACATGATCAAATAGTGTAAGATTCTCCTACACTCACAGTGGGAGGATTTTGACAAGAATGTATGACTTATACTATTCTGTAGGTAGCCAAATCTTTATTTCCTGATTTATGTATAACCTGATATTTCCATTAAACTATGCAAAAACTGTATATTATCAAATGAAGCTTCAAATGAAAACCTTCTGCTTTTGTCTTAGCAAAAATGCAGTTTTGCATTTTTTTAAAGACAAAAGTGGGAGGTTTTCATTTGAAGTCCGAAGTCTGTTAAAAAATGCGGGAGATTCTCGCAAAATCAGGTGGTTTGATTTGATGAATAAAATTGTACTGGTGCTGGAAATAAGCTTTATTATTACGATGTTCCACTGCAGGCGATGCATCTCAACACATGTTTTGCGGTGGTCGCAACTGCGGGATGGTACGACCCCAAGGTCACCCGGGTCGAACACGTTGGCTTCGGCGTTGTGCTCGGGGAAGATAAGTGAGTACTGCTCTTGCTCTTCTGCTCTTTTCTAACGGGTGATCTCATAATTTCACAAAGTCCCTAAAATAGGTAGCATTACATATGGATGGTTGATTGTCACCATGTACTGGGGGAAATAAATCACTATAGTGGCACCGCCTATCAAGTGGAACAGACATTAATGTGCGCATTGGTGGTAAATATAAATTATGGATGTAAGAACTGGACAGCATGGTGGGTAATTGGCAATTGCATGCATGGTGGGTAATTGGCAATTGCGTGATGGGTAATTGGCGATACTATTGGCAGCCATGTCACATCAGTTGAATCATTTCAGATTGTTTTAACCAATACATAATACTGTACATTTATAAGTTTGTGAACTTATGAAAACACCCGTAAGATCTACCAGAATTATTTGTGTTTCCTGTTACACGCCCTGATATCTTAGCATAGGTAGATTTTCCTTTGTTTATTTTTTTGAAGGGGAAAATATTTTAGAGTAGGTAAGCATTTGAGTATTGGTAACTTTTTGTAAAGATCTAAAAATCTATTTCATGTGTGGTTTGACTTGTGTAAAAGTGGGGTGCGCATCTATTAGGCAGTGCGCCAGTAATGGGGTAGATATGTGACATCTGTGGTGACAGTCTTTGAGAATTGAATATTCTCATTCATAAACAATGCAAACTCTAAAGAAAGAGCTGTTGCAGCAGACTAAAATATTCACATCTGTAAAGAAACAGCTTTTCACTGGAGGAATATGAATAGTTATAAAAGAAAGATATTCCTTTGAGGAGCCTACGTTCTGTTGAGCAACAGGTATTATCGCCAAAACAATGCTTTTCTCTAGAGGGGTATAAATTGTCGTAAAATAGGCAATTTGCCAGAGGAACAGATAGGGCAATAAAACAGTGATACATATACTGTTGAGCAACAAGTCTTATTGCTGAAACACTACTGTTCTCTTGCATAAATTGTCACCAAACATATATCTATTTGGTAGAGGAAGATATATTAAAACAAAAATGACGTAGAGTAATAAGTAGATTCAATTAAAAGAAGAAAAAAGGTGGTTTTACTTTAAATGTGGTAGGCTTGGCAACGATGTCCAGTGTGGCGTACGTGAGTTGGCACTTTTTATGGTTTCAATGTTTTTATGTTACAGAAACTAATGTTTGTTCAACCAGCAGGAATGGGTTTTTTAGTCCTTTGGCCGAAGGTCCAAGGGATTATTGCCATCACTCTGTGTCTGCTTTAATTTCAATTAATATTCTGGACAACTATAGAGTGAAATATCCTACACTTTATTTATATCAAATGCATTCTACTGTTCTGTTTACGCTTGCCATGCCTTGTGTAGACATGGTACTGTGTAAATCAATTGTATCAATATAGACTAATAATTACAGATTCACAATATAGTTGACACCTGAAACAACCAAATGTCAACCATTAGAAGAGTTGACATAGTTCCGCTATACACTATATATGTAAATTTAACCAGCTGCCATGTCAAGTCTGTTATAATTGTGACTAACAGTGTTCAAAATTATTCAGGTAAATAGCAAATAACAAAGGACACAAGTTTTCTCCTTGCCATACCTCTACACATGAGAAGAAGGCTGACACAGCCTGGCCCTCATTTATACATGATTTAGCATTTTTGTACATGTTGTATACAACTTTCAACACAATACCATTAATACCGCATGAAATTATCTTAGACCACATGGAGGACCGGTCTACTAAATCAAATGCTTTCTTATAATCGATGAAGACACAATAAAGCCTTTTGAGTCGAGACAAATACAATTCAACCAATACCCCTATCTGAACACTGCCTGTTCTTCACCTATTACATTCGCTTTGTCTAGGTATGTGGTCAGTCTGGTGTTCTGAACAATCACTAAGGATTAATGAACACTTGTGCAGAATGTCACCCACTTGGCAGGTTTAATTGATCTATTCAGCAATGAGGACACTGCTTAGGCCTCACTCTGGACACTGTCACTTCCAGTGTTGTGTATTGTCTTAGTTGGTGCATTGAGCTAATCTACTTAACCATGAATCAGTGGTGGCTCTGATTGTGTATTACACCCAGCTGTGGAGCTAAGATTCTCTGCCTGCTATTGTTTGATGGAAACTGTGACTAATCTGTAATTGATCACTGGCAGTAGCTTGTGTCAACAGACAGCATTAAGCCACTAGACCCCTGTTAAACTGGACAGTTGCCTGTAGGTTTTAAACTGTGTCAAACAGTGAGTCTACCTTTTGCTCTCAGATAATCTGTCCTCATAGTTTTACACATGAAGACATAATCTGGCATAACTTGATAAGTCTTTGTAGCAGCACATTTGTACTTCCAGTGTATCATTGCAACATAACATACATATTACATACTGTGTGCCACATTTGAATGTTGTGCATGTAATATTTCCATGCAATCCATTTGCATATATAATGTAAAACTTCAACAGCCGTTTTCTTCATTTTCACTTTTTGATCCCTACCATGTTCAATGCTCCATAACTTTGCCAATTTTTGTAGCAGTCATATTTTTTGAAACCGTGTAAAGCACCCTACCAAACCTTTACAAGGATGTAAGAAAACAATGTTACAATTTTTCCGACGTATCACTCATTTGGTCAGCCGGGGTCACATATAGACGTATTAGTCCAAAGGACTTCAGGGCCACTTGGCCCATTTTAGTTTTTGATACAATAGTTGTTCTACAAATTCATGTGTCAAATGTGGTGATACCATACTTAGAAACATTGGTGTGAGACACTGTACTTAGGACCATTGATGTGAGACGCTGTATTAGGACCACTGGTGTGAGACACTGAACTTAGGACCGTTGATGTGAGACACTGTACATAGGACCACTTGTGTGACACACTACTTAGGACCATTGATGTGAGATGCTGTACTTAGGACCACTTATATGAGACACTACTTAGGACCGCTGATATGAGACACTGTACTTAGGACCACTGATATGAGGCACTGTACTTAGGACCACTGATATGAGGCACTGTACTTAGACCACCAATGGCAGACAATGCACTTAGGATCACTGATGACAGACATTGTACTTAGACCACTGATATGAGACACTGTACTTAGTACACCAATGGCAGACATTGCACTTAGACCACTGATGGCAGACACTGTACTGATGTGATACAATATACATAGTACCACTGGTGAGAGATACTTTACTTAGGGCCATTGATGTAGGACACTGTACTTAGGACCACTGATGTGAGTCATTGTACTTAAGACCACTGATGTGAGACACACTGTACTTAAGACCAACACTGTACTTAGGACCAACACTGTACTTAGGACCAACAATGTACTTATGACCAATGCTGTACTTAGCCCACTGATGTGAGATACTGTACTTAATACCACTGGTGTGAGGCACTGTGCTTACCCACTGATTTGAGGCACTGTACTTACCCCACTGATGTGATGCACTGTACTTAGCCCACTTATGTCAGGCACTGTACTTACACCACTGATGTGAGGCACTGTACTTAGCCCACTGATGTGAGGCACTGTACTTACCCCACTGATGTGATGCACTGTACTTAGCCCACTTATGTCAGGCACTGTACTTACACCACTGATGTGAGGCACTGTACTTAGCCCACTGATGTGAGGCACTGTACTTACCCCACTGATGTGATGCACTGTACTTAGCCCACTTATGTCAGGCACTGTACTTACACCACTGATGTGAGGCACTGTACTTAGCCCACTGATGTGAGGCACTGTACTTACCCCACTGATGTGATGCACTGTACTTAGCCCACTTATGTCAGGCACTGTACTTACACCACTGATGTGAGGCACTGTACTTACCCCACTGATGTGAGGCACTGTACTTAGCCCACTGATGTGAGGCACTGTACTTACCCCACTGATGTCAGGCACTGTACTTACCACTGATGTGAGGCACTGTACTTACCCCACTGATGTGAGGCACTGTACTTAGGCCACAGGCACTGTACTTACCCCACTGATGTGAGGCACTGTACTTACCCCACTGATGTGAGGCACTGTACTTAGGCCCACTGATGTGAGGCACTGTACTTAGCCCACGAGGCACTGTACTTACCCCACTGATGCGAGGCACTGTACTTAGCCCACTGATGTGAGGCAATGTACTTACCCCACTGATGTGAGGCACTGTACTTACCCCACTGATGTGAAACACTGTACTTACCCCACTGATGTGAGGCACTGTACTTAGGCCACTGATGTGAGGCACTGTACTTACCCCACTGGTGTGAGGCACAGTACTTAGGCCCACTGATGTCAGGCACTGTACTTACCCCACTGATGTGAAACACTGTACTTACCCCACTGATGTGAGGCACTGTACTTAGGCCACTGATGTGAGGCACTGTACTTACCCCACTGATGTGAGGCACTGTACTTACCCCACTGATGTGAGGCACTGTACTTACCCCACTGATGTGAGGCACTGTACTTAGGCCACTGATGTGAGGCACTGTACTTACCCCACTGATGTGAGGCACTGTACTTAGCCCACTGGTGTGAGTCACTGTACTTACCCCACTGATGTGAGGCACTGTACTTACCCCACTGATGTGAGGCACTGTACTTACCCCACTGATGTGAGGCACTGTACTTAGGCCACTGATGTGAGGCACTGTACTTACCCCACTGATGTGAGGCACTGTACTTAGGCCACTGATGTGAGGCACTGTACTTACCCCACTGATGTGAGGCACTGTACTTACCCCACTGATGTGAAACACTGTACTTACCCCACTGATGTGAGGCACTGTACTTAGGCCACTGATGTGAGGCACTGTACTTACCCCACTGGTGTGAGGCACAGTACTTAGGCCCACTGATGTCAGGCACTGTACTTACCCCACTGATGTGAGGCACTGTACTTAGCCCACTGATGTCAGGCACTGTACTTACCCCATTGATGTCAGGCACTGTACTTAGGCCACTGATGTGAGTCATAGTGCTTAGCCCACTGATGTGAGTCACTGTACTTACCCCACTGATGTGAGGCACTGTACTTACCCCACTGATGTGAGGCACTGTACTTAGCCCACTGATGTGAGGCACTGTACTTAGCACACTGATGTGAGGCACTGTACTTACCCCACTGATGTGAGGCACTGTACTTACCCCACTGATGTGAGGCACTGTACTTAGCCCACTGATGTGAGGCACTGTACTTAGCACACTGATGTGAGGCACTGTACTTACCCCACTGATGTGAGGCACTGTACTTAGCCCACTGATGTGAGGCACTGTACTTAGCACACTGATGTGAGGCACTGTACTTACCCCACTGATGTGAGGCACTGTACTTACCCCACTGATGTGAGGCACTGTACTTAGCCCACTGATGTGAGGCACTGTACTTAGCACACTGATGTGAGGCACTGTACTTACCCCACTGATGTGAGGCACTGTACTTAGCACACTGATGTGAGGCACTGTACTTACCCCACTGATGTGAGGCACTGTACTTAGGCCACTGATGTGAGGCACTGTACTTACCCCACTGATGTCAGGCACTGTACTTAGCCCACTTATGTGAGGCACTGTACCTAGGCTACTGATGTGAGTCATTGTGCTTAGCCCACTGATGTGAGTCACTGTACTTACCCCACTGATGTGAGGCACTGTACTTACCCCACTGATGCGAGGCACTGTACTTAGCCCACTGATGTGAGGCAATGTACTTACCCCACTGATGTGAGGCACTGTACTTACCCCACTGATGTGAAACACTGTACTTACCCCACTGATGTGAGGCACTGTACTTAGGCCACTGATGTGAGGCACTGTACTTACCCCACTGGTGTGAGGCACAGTACTTAGGCCCACTGATGTCAGGCACTGTACTTACCCCACTGATGTGAAACACTGTACTTACCCCACTGATGTGAGGCACTGTACTTAGGCCACTGATGTGAGGCACTGTACTTACCCCACTGATGTGAGGCACTGTACTTACCCCACTGATGTGAGGCACTGTACTTACCCCACTGATGTGAGGCACTGTACTTAGGCCACTGATGTGAGGCACTGTACTTACCCCACTGATGTGAGGCACTGTACTTAGCCCACTGGTGTGAGGCACTGTACTTACCCCACTGATGTGAGGCACTGTACTTACCCCACTGATGTGAGGCACTGTACTTACCCCACTGATGTGAGGCACTGTACTTAGGCCACTGATGTGAGGCACTGTACTTACCCCACTGATGTGAGGCACTGTACTTAGGCCACTGATGTGAGGCACTGTACTTACCCCACTGATGTGAGGCACTGTACTTACCCCACTGATGTGAGGCACTGTACTTACCCCACTGATGTGAGGCACTGTACTTAGGCCACTGATGTGAGGCACTGTACTTACCCCACTGGTGTGAGGCACAGTACCCCACTGATGTCAGGCACTGTACTTACCCCACTGATGTGAGGCACTGTACTTAGCCCACTGATGTCAGGCACTGTACTTACCCCATTGATGTCAGGCACTGTACTTAGGCCACTGATGTGAGTCATAGTGCTTAGCCCACTGATGTGAGTCACTGTACTTACCCCACTGATGTGAGGCACTGTACTTACCCCACTGATGTGAGGCACTGTACTTAGCCCACTGATGTGAGGCACTGTACTTAGCACACTGATGTGAGGCACTGTACTTACCCCACTGATGTGAGGCACTGTACTTACCCCACTGATGTGAGGCACTGTACTTACTGATGTGAGGCACTGTACTTAGCACACTGATGTGAGGCACTGTACTTAGCCCACTGATGTGAGGCACTGTACTTAGCCCACTGATGTGAGGCACTGTACTTACACTGATGTGAGGCACTGTACTTACCCCACTGATGTGAGGCACTGTACTTAGCCCACTGATGTGAGGCACTGTACTTAGCACACTGATGTGAGGCACTGTACTTACCCCACTGATGTGAGGCACTGTACTTACCCCACTGATGTGAGGCACTGTACTTAGCACACTGATGTGAGGCACTGTACTTAGCCCACTGATGTGAGGCACTGTTCTTACCCCACTGATGTGAGGCACTGTACTTAGCCCACTGATGTGAGGCACTGTACTTACCCCACTGATGTGAGGCACTGTACTTACCCCACTGATGTGAGGCACTGTACTTACCCCACTGATGTGAGGCACTGTACTTACACCACTGATGTGAGGCACTGTACTTACCCCACTGATGTGATACACTGTACTTAGCCCACTGATGTGAGGCACTGTACTTAGCCCACTGGTGTGAGGCACTGTACTTAGCCCACTGATGTGAGGCACTGTACTTAGCCCACTGATGTGAGACACTGTACTTAGCCCACTGATGTGAGGCACTGTACTTAGCCCACTGATGTGAGTCACTGTACTTAGCCCACTGGTGTGAGGCACTGTACTTAGCCCACTGATATGAGGCACTGTACTTAGCCCACTGATGTGAGACACTGTACTTAGCCCACTGGTGTGAGGCACTGTACTTAGCCCACTGGTGTGAGGCACTGTACTTAGCCCACTGGTGTGAGGCACTGTACTTAGCCCACTGGTGTGAGGCACTGTACTTAGGCCCACTGATGTGAGGCACTGTACTTAGGCCCACTGGTGTGAGGCACTGTACTTAGGCCCACTGATGTGAGGCACTGTACTTAGGCCCACTGGTGTGAGGCACTGTACTTAGGCCCACTGGTGTGAGGCACTGTACTTAGGCCCACTGGTGTGAGGCACTGTACTTAGGCCCACTGATGTGAGGCACTGTACTTAGGCCCACTGATGTGAGGCACTGTACTTAGGCCCACTGGTGTGAGGCACTGTTCTTAGGCCCACTGGTGTGAGGCACTGTTCTTAGGCCCACTGGTGTGAGGCACTGTACTTAGGCCCACTGGTGTGAGGCACAGTACTTAGGCCCACTGATGTGAGACACCGTGCTTAGGACCACTAATATGACATACACTTTAATTAGGACCACTGATGTGGCAAACTCTGCACTTAGGACCACTACAAATTTTACAAACACTGTACTCAGGACCACTGCCATGACAGATGCTGAGTATTACAGTTTGTTTAGCCAAATGTGACTGAAAGCAGTAGTAAGACCCAGTGCTCACAGTGGCATCTCAAGTACGATCCAATATATCCACACAGATGAGCCGCATTTCAGACGATATTGCCGCAGACAAGATGAAGCACGTATATCATTTATTAGATTAATGACATGGCGTGCACTCGTTTACGCTATGTTACATTCCCGGTGCGTGTGATGACTGGTAATCACACTCAGGCACAGATGTTTGAAAATAAATAAGAGCCAATGATCGCTACATAGTGATCAATTATTCACGCTTTGATGATGTTTTGCAATGAAATAATATCTGCATTATACAACCCCGCGTTGTTTACTATGCCGGAGTGGTTTGCTGTGATCCAGTTTATTTCACGAGTGTGTGTGCGCATATTGGATAAGCGTATCATATTCGCTTAGGCATTAATTGTGTTTGCAACAGATTAACTACGTCTTAGTCAGCACCAATAACAATGGATTGTTTAGACTTGTGAATCATGACTCATTCGATGACTCTTTGTTTGGGAAAATGCATTTGATCCCCAAGAGTGAAACAGGGAATTACATATAATTGCCATGTGCTGTCATGCAGTATAGATCACTAATCTGGATCTAGATTATTGACTGGTTGCATACATAGGAAATATTAAATTATGTGAAAAATAATTACAATTATTGTCATATAAATTTCAGAGATGTGAACAGAGTTGCTATGTAATATTGCACAAAATGCTTTTCATGACATGACGGCAGGAGATGATGACCTGTGCCATGAGCCTTGTGCAGCAGGCGCAAGAGAAATGGAACTGCTTCATGGCCAGATTTTTTATTTAAGGTATATTTATCGATTGTGATGCATTTTCTACTTGAAATGTTGATTATATAACTAGTATTGTCTGATTCAAAATGTGTAATTCTTTTTTTAAACCATGAAATTTAACTTGTTTATGAAGATTTAAAAATGGTAAAAACATTACTAAGAAATATCGGTCTGTCTGACTGAACATATTATTGAGATTAACTTCATATACATCATTGTTACAAAATAATTTTGGACTGTCCTAGGGTGACCTTAATTGTGAGGTGACCGGTTCGAATGTTTTTATTGTACAACCTAGGTCTGTCAGATTGTGTGTTCACAACTGGCCACACATTACCATGTGCATATGATCATTTACTTGGCCTGTATAGCCGCATGTAGATTGAACCAGTAGATGAGAGAATTCCTCCAGCAGACACACAGAGTCAGCGAGTTAGTCTAGTCTGTGGGGGCCGACCACAGTTAGTCATTGGCACCATCATTCAATTAACAGAGGCTGCTGGGACATGTAACTGCCACTTGTCTTGTTATTGCGCGCCGCTTCTCCACGTGCCGTCCAATGAGTGCACGCCACATCTGGGATCATGTGTCTGCCATCCAAGTCAGGACTCTTCTTAGGGTCTGCCATCCAAGTCAGGACTCTTCTTAGGGTCTGCCATCCAAGTCAGGACTCTTCTTAGGGTCTGCCATCCAATGTCAGGACGCTTCTTAGGGTCTGCCATCCAAGTCAGGACTCTTCTTGGGGTCTGCCATCCAAGTCAGGACTCTTCTTGGGGTCTGCCATCCAAGTCAGGACTCTTCTTAGGGTCTGCCATCCAAGTCAGGACTTTTCGTAGGGTCTGCCATCCAAGTCAGGACTTTTCGTAGGGTCTGCCATCCAAGTCAAGGCTTTTGTTAGAGTCTGCCAACTAAGTCAGGGCTTTTGTTAGAGTCTGCCATCCAAGTCAGGACTTTTGTTAGGGTCTGCCATCCAAGTCAGGGCTTTTGTTAGGGTCTGCCATCCAAGTCAGGACTTTTCTTAGGGTCTGCCATCCAAGTCAGGGCTTTTGTTAGGGTTTTTGTTAGGGTCTGCCATCCAAGTCAGGACTTTTCTTATGGTCTGCCATCCAAGTCAAGGCTTTTGTTAGAGTCTGCCAACTAAGTCATGGCTTTTGTTAGAGTCTGCCATCCAAGTCATGACTTTTATTAGGGTCTGCCATCCAAGTCAGGGCTTTTGTTAGGGTCTGCCATCCAAATCAGGGCTTTCATTAGGGTCTGCTATCCAAACCAGGGCTTTTATTAGACTGTGTTGTCCAAGCCAGGACTTTTATTAGACTCTGCCATCCAACTCAGCTTTTAGTATGGTCTGCTATCCGAGTCAGGGCTTTTATTACGGTCTGCCATCCAAGTCAGGGCTTTTTATTAGGGTATGTTGTCCAAATCAGGGCTTTTATTAGGGTCTGCCATTCATGTCAGAGCTTTTATTAGGGTATGTTGTCCAAGTCAGGGTTTTTATTATGGTCTGCTATCCAAGCCAGTGCTTTTATTAGACACTGCTGTTCAAGTCAGGGCTTTTGTTAGGGTCTGCTATCCAAGCCAGTGCTTTTTTTAGACACTGCTGTCCAAGTATGGGCTTTTGTTAGGGTCTGCTATCCAAGCCAGTGCTTTTATTAGACACTGCTGTCCAAGTCAGGGCTTTTGTTAGGGTCTGCTATCCAAGCCAGTGCTTTTATTAGACACTGCTGTCCAAGTCAGGGCTTTTGTTAGGGTCTGCTATCCAAGCCTGTGCTTTTATTAGACACTGCTGTCCAAGTCTAGGCTTTTGTTAGGGTCTGCTATCCAAGTCAGGGCTTTTATTAGACACTGCTGTCCAAGTCTGGGCTTTTGTTAGGGTCTGCTATCCAAGCCAGGGCTTTTATTAGGGTTTCAGCCAGGGCTTTTATTAGGGTCTGCCGTCCAAGTCAGGGCTTTTGTTAGGGTCTGCCATCCAAGTCAGGGCTTTGGTTAGGGTCTGCCATCCAAGTCAGGGCTTTTGTTAGGTTCTGCTATCCAAGCCAGGGCTTTTATTAGACTGCTGTTCAAGTCAGGGCTTTTGTTACGGTCTGCCATCCAAGTCGGCTTTTAGTATGGTCTGCTATCTGAGTCAGGGCTTTTATTACGGTCTGCCATCCAAGTCAGTGCTTTTTATTAGGGTCTGTTGTCCAAATCAGGGCTTTTATTAGTGTCTGCCATCCATGTCAGATCTTTTATTAGGGTATGTTGTCCAAGCCAGGGCTTTTATTAGACACTGCTATCCAAGTCAGGGCTTTTTTATCAGGTTCTGTTGTCCAAGACAGTGCTTTTATTATGGTCTGCTATCCAAGCCAGGGCTTTTATTAGATTCTGCTGTCCAAGTCAGGGCTTTTATTAGAGTCTGCTCTCCGAGTCAGGGCTTTTATTAGGGTCTGCCATCACAGTCAGGGCTTTTATTAGGGTCTGCTGTCCGAGTCAGGACTTTTATTAGGGTCTTTGTGGAAGTTGGGTTCTATTAGGGTCTAATGTGGAAGTCAGGGCTTCTATTAGGGTCTAATGTGGAAGTCAGGGCTTCTATGAATGTCTACTGTTGAAGTCTTGGTCAAGGGATTGTATTGGACATGCTCCCATTTCAAAGCCAGCGGCCAGAGATTACGTTTTGACACGGTCCACTCAAAGGACACCTGAGTGACTTTATACCGTCATAGTTGCTTGTAATGTCCGGTGGTAAAACGTAACAACAACAGGTGGACCATGCTGTGTAGACATACATGATGTAGCTGAGATCTGGAGAACATTGCGTCCTTCAGTCATTACAAGCATGTGAATGTCAAACGCCGATGTCTGATCACAAGTCGCCATCTCCCTTTTTATGTCGGCAATACCATAATGTCGGAATAAAACAAGAATATTGGTTTATTGTTGGTTTAATGCAAATTCGAGTCGCATGCACAATGCACCACATGCTGCTTGAGAATTAGGTATGATGATAAACGTTTACCATAAAACTTAACGCCGCTTTGACATTTTCACAGCAGGCCGTCATGAAATAGAAATTAAATGTTAACAATGATTTCTACTCTGTATTTAATGATCTATTCAATAAAACATGTCTGTAATGAGCGACGACGCATACTGTGGACGATTGCTAGATAGATAGACTAAACATGTTTCCAAAATTTCTTGCATTATTAATGAAGTCACCTATTATGTAAATATTTATATTGGAACATTATTACTCAGTTAAGTTAAATAATAAGTAATAAAGGATTAAACAATTTGTGTTACCACCAAATACTATATTATAGTTAACATTTATTTCTATGAAATTATGAATACTTAATGATAATAATAAAATATTTCATAAGATGGTCATTCAAAGAAAAACTGCACATTGGAAGTGATCATGTAGACAAGGAAGCCATTGACCTATCAAAAGTTCAACAAAATTTGTTTTCAAATATAGCCTAACTTCCAAATTATAAATATAAGTTTTGTTTTTAAACATATTTTTGTTGCTAGCTATCAATTGATAGATAATTTATACTATTCATTTATCATCCTATCAGTGAAAATTAATAGTTTCTTCTCTTCAAACTACTCTGTTCTTTTACTTTCTGTCCTATAGTTCTACATTCTTTAATTCATAACCTTTTATTATTTGTTCTCTTAAAATAATGCACCGCATATGGCAGGCAGACTGCTCCATTATGCGAGATAGGATATACAACCTCTGAAAACTGTGCTCTGAAAGTTACTATTTTTACCATTACCAAATTTGGTGCAAATAATTACACATTAGATTTCTGGTTATACTTCATATACTAACAGTTAGAATATTTAAAACTAAAATGTATTATCCATGCAGCGAAGGGGGTCAAAACTTTAAGCAAATAGGCTTTGGTCTGCTTAAAACAGCAGTCTGGTTTAGTACTAGTCAGTAACCATTGGAAAGTGACAGCTTAGTAGAATTATAATGCTCCAAAAAATGTATTTGTGAAACTTAATTATAAGCTTTGTGCGATTCTTTTGTTTCCTAAGAATACTGGCGGGAATAGTTTGGTGATTCCTTGCGGTCCCTGGTCCTCCTGGTTGTTTCCAATGCTCACCAACATTTTATTAATGGGCTGTCGTGATGTAATGTATGTATTTGAAAAAAGCTAAAAATATTATCAGTTGTCTGAAAACGTAAGGTACCGAAAAAAAGTTGCAGACTCCAGTTTGAGTATCTACAAACATGAATGAGTCCTGATGTGTCTCACTTGACTACCCGTACTATTAATAGGGCTGTGTCACGTCATCGGTGAAAAGCTATATTTTATAAAAGATCCATAATTACTGCACTGGACATAAGGTGTACAAACAATACATTTTATAGATGTTTAATGTGTTCAATACATACAGTGTCATTTCAATACATAAAATGTCTTTTAGCATTGACAACAAGTAGAGGTGGCGTCATGTTCTGGATACTTCTGTGCCTTGTGTCCTTGGATCCTTTAGGGGTCATGTTCTAGTTAGACTTCCTGTCCGTTGCCTTTAGCGTATCTGCTGTACGTTTGGGTATTTGTCTTATGGCTTTGTATTGGAAGTTTCTGAGTGAGCTCTGTTTCAAAATATCAACTGACATAGAGTCTGTAGTATAACCATAGCATTCTATCCAGACACACCCAGGCACAGCTGAGTGTGTCGCTTTTTGCAAGTTTAATTTAAAAGTTGATTAGTGTATTCAGCACCGTCTTGTGCAGAATTCAATTATCATTAAGAAAAGCAATCTTAGGAAAGAAAGTAAAAAAACGTTAAATGCAAAGCACTAGATGCCCCCACCCATATCTGGCTGATTTTGTGTACTCTCTGCGGGGTTTCGGAAGATGTTTCATAAAACGACGTGTGTCTAAAGGGTAGGGTAATGTGTATATTGTGGGTAGAATTTGATGGTCTTATGAGGTATAATTCAACCAGTCAGCCTTTTTTAATTAGTCAATGTAAGCAGGATTTTTTCCATGACATGACATGACATGGTGCTGTAACTTTATGTCCTGCGTTTTTATAGAGATGTCAAACATAAAAAATGTACTGTCTGTTTGTTCGTTGTGATGTTGACAGTTCACACATCAGATCCCCATCTTATGTGACAATTGCCAGACGATTGGTCACACGCTATGGTTTCATTGACGTCACAGAGACATATGTATATGAAAAGTAGTCAACAAAGGAAATTTACATCCTGTGATCGAGTATGATTTGTGATTTATGAGATTTTGTAATTTATGTCTCTAATTCTAAAGATACAACGCCCGATCATTTTTATAAAATCCTGTTACATTAGCATACATTATATCTATTCTAAGGAAATAAAAGAAACCGATATCTGGTGATTGATCTGCGATTTCTAATTTATGACATTTTGTAATTGATGTCTCTTGGGAGTATCCAATCATTTTATCGTAAAATAATGTTACGTAGTGTAAGATTTTGACTGCCCAAAAGTGTTTATGTTTTAAAAGTTATCATTTTGTTTGAATGATTTCGGTCAAATCATAACAAAAAACTATTTGAATTTGTACTTTAAAAAGGTACATTACAAAGTTGTGCTGTGAATGCCTTAGGTAACTGCGCTCTGTCTTATTGGTAATACAACAATTTTCCATTGTGATACATTTAATATTCTATATGTGTTTTGGTTAATAAGGCTAGTCTCCATTGATATGAACATCTAGGCAGTGTAATGTTATCTCCACATATTAATTCCAAAGTCTGTTAAATACAATAGAGAGTATGGCAGACATCTGGTCATAGCCAGATCAACTTCATGTTTTGCCTATATGGTGAAAGGTGAGAGCTGAGCAGAAACCCAGGCTACTAGATGAATGTATTTGTACTTGATCCTAGAGCTCATAATCATTGATTTGGACTGTTTATGTGTACAAATACTAATACAATACAAAGTAACCCATAAATCTTAAGTTATCACATGTTGTATGGAAATTACAATCAATGATCGGCAAGGACGAACATACCAAACTGAAAGGAAACCCTTCCTTATGTATACAAGCAGAAGAAAAAGAATACTCCACATTCCCCAGTGAATGTGAACTCTCTCATAATCAAGGTGACTCTTGACAAGCATGGAGTGTTATAAATCATGTAACTGGCAAGGAATTAGCACCTAAGGGTAGACTAAATGGGAAATCTCCAGAAGAAGAAAAAATCAATCGAAAAACCACTTTGGGAACCTTCTATGCCAAACACCTTCAACAGCCAACACCGAACCAACCACCGAGAGAGTGGTTGAAAATGATTTGGATATTAGCCCTGAAAATTTCACTTGAACTGAATTGGATGAATTCTCAAGAAACTCAAATGTGGAAAAACAGCTGGACTAGATGGAATTACACCGGAAGTCTGGAAGTTGGATGAATTCAAATCCACACTACTAGAACTTTGTAATCATATCTTCAATAATCTTGTAAAGCCTGATGTTTTCTCAAAAAGTGGGATAATACCCCTTCCAAAGAAAGGAAATCTTGCACTTGCAACAAACTATTGAGGTATCAGCTTGACGCCAATAGCAGCTGAGATTTGTAATCGTCTCTTACTGAGATGGAATCAAGATGGCTTTCGCAGAGGTCGATCTACAACTGGCCACACATTGGCTCTGCACACAATTGTCGAAGAAGCAGATGTCAACAGATTTCAAAAAGGCATTCGATTCTGTTCACTGTGGCCAAATGTTCAAAATCTTACGTGCCTATGGATTGCCAGAGAAGACTGTGAGTGCTAATGAAGTCCTATACAGAGACACAACAGCATCCATTATTTCACCTGACGGAGAAACAGAGTTCTTTGACATTAAGGCCGGTGTTTTACACTGATACATTACCTCCATATATTTTTATTCTAATATTGGACGATGTCATGCGACAATCAACAAAAGAATCTGGTCTTCTTCCTCTGATTCACCAACCAACTTCAACATTTTGAAGATCATTGTTGGTCTTGGCTTTACCATCAGAATACGGAGAAGTAAGCGGTTTCAAAAGGAAGAAATCACATATCTTGCATTTGCTGATGATAGGTGATAACATCTGCACAGAGATTAATGTCGAGAACAACGCAGGAACTGTTGGACTGGCTATAAATGTGAATAAAACCACAGTAATCACCATCAACAGAAGAGATGAATGTAAAGTAATAAAGACGGCTAGTGGTGACATACTTGAGGAAGTAAGCGATTTCTGGTATCTAGGTTCCTGGGTACGCAGTGCAAGCAAAGGAGTTCACCAACTCATTACCCTAGCATGGCAAGCACGTAACAAGCTAGACCATGTACGGAATGCAAACATAAGAAGAACCCTTAAATAAATTATTGTCAATCTTCAGTGCTACCGTTGGAAGTATATTGTTGTATGGAGCAGATACCTGGACCATTACAAAAGAACTGGTAAGAAAACTAATTGGGAGTTAGACCAGAATGTTAAGAAAGTGCCTAAATGTCCACTTGAGCAACAGGTTTACTAATGAAGAACTATGTGGACATGTAGACAAATTCATACACAAGATTCGCAGGAGGCGCCTACAACTAGCTGGCTATTGCTATCATAGACCGAAGAACCAGTGTTAACATTCATCCTGTGGACACCCAGACATGGCAAGAAAAACAGAGGGAAACAGAAGAAAACATACACCGAGGTGATCTGCGAAAACCTTGATATTGAAGAAACAGACCTTCAATCCCTGATAAAGGATCGACCCATATGGAAAAGTATCATCTATGGTTCCCCCCAGCTGACCGATGCTGATGATAAATATATCCATTTTGTCACTTACCAGTAGTTGTATTTAATTAATACAAGTGGGTTGTCAGAGCCAGAATGTTTCTAGGAACTGGCAGATGATAAGGTATCAGACAAGCAGCATTATTTGAATTAATTTCCACATTTTGTGTTAGCTGAACCAGAAGTGAATTGCCTTTATTCGTGTGCCTATACATGCAGTTGATCGGACAGTAGTTTACTGTCAGTGTTCTTCTTCAAGTCTTGCTCTGGAAGATTTCGTATATTACAGTAAATGACATACATGAGAACCCTTGTAATATACAGTACATATTACGTAATATATACAGTACATATTACATAATAATAATAAACCAGGCCAAAGTTAACATATAAAAGCATACTTGTAGACAGTTATTCTCATGGTGGTTATATTCAGCAAGCCATAAGAAGCAATCATATTCAGATACAGACCAAGAACTCGTTAAGGACAGTCTCCTAAGTTTCCAAAGTCTAAAATACACATAGTGTTTATTGGTTTAAACCACCACTCACCCCTGCCAACACTTAGAGTGGCACTTGCCATTTTGTCTGATCCAAAGTCTAAATACACATAGTGTTTATTGGTTCAAACCACCACTCACCCCTGCCAACACTTAGAGTGGCACTTGCCATTTTGTCTGATCCAAAGTCTAAATACACATAGTGTTTATTGGTTTAAACCACCACTCACCCCTGCCAACACTTAGAGTGGCACTTGCCATTTTGTCTGATCCAAAGTCTAAATACACATAGTGTTTATTAGTTTAAACCACCACTCACCCCTGCCAACACTTAGAGTGGCACTTGCCATTTTGTATGATCCAAAGTCTAAATACACATAGTGTTTATTGGTTCAAACCACCACTCACTCCTGCCAACACTTAGAGTGGCACTTGCCATTTTGTTTGATCCAAAGTCTAAATACACATAGTGTTTATTAGTTTTAACCACCACTCACCCCTGCCAACACTTAGAGTGGCACTTGCCATTTTGTCTGATCCAAAGTCTAAATACACATAGTGTTTATTGGTTCAAACCACCACTCACCCCTGCCAACACTTAGAGTGGCACTTGCCATTTTGTGTCATCCAAAATCTAAATAACACATAGTGTTTATTGGTTTAAACCACCATTCACCCCTGCCAACACTTAGAGTGGCACTTGCCATTTTGTCTGATCCAAAGTCTAAATACACATAGTGTTTCATATTGGTTCAAACCACCACTCACCCCTGCCAACACTTAGAGTGGCACTTGCCATTTTGTGTCATCCAAAGTTTCTCCACACCCAATACCCACTGGATTCAAATGACATGACTGGTTGCCAGGACTCACCACACTGCCCAGTTGTGATATACACAAAACGGCAATGTGCATTAATATCTGTTCCACTCACTAGGTGGTGCCACTGTAATGATTTATATCCTTTGTTACATAATCACCACATAATGCTATATGTCTTTGGGACTTGGCGAACTTATGCATCTGTCCTGTTAACAGCACATGAAAATATGTACATGAAAATATGTACATGAAAATATGTACATGAAAATATGTACATGATGCAAGTTGGCTGTAAACTACATGAGCATGATTACTAGTGTCATGATTACTAGTGTCATGATTACTAGTGTCATGATTACTAGTGTCATGGCAATGAAATAATTGACAAATGTCACCTTCCTAAAGTTCTTTATATAGATGAAGTATGAACTGTGAAACATCCGCTGTTAATTCTTGGAATGTAAATTAGCACATTTTGTGCATCTGTTGACCAGTGATATATACATCATTACGGTCATCTTTATCTTTCCCGTAGTCAATGCAATAATGACAATTGTTCACTAATAGACAGGCAAACTTGTCAAAGATACAGTGAACATGTCACTTACATACTGCATCACTTTGTTTCATATTTGTTGAGCTGGTGTTTCACATATGTTGATGTCCACAGAAACTAGTGACCTTAATTACATTTGTGACATGAGTGATATTGGTGACTTTGGTGACACTGGTTACACTGGTGACACTCATTCAAGTACAAACTGGTTTCCAAGTAGCCATTGCTTAACTTTCATAGTGAGACATACCATGGAGACATTGAAATTGGTCCAGTCTCATGACATGCCATGGCAACTCCAGTGTCACCATGGGATGTCATGGAAATTAGTGATACTTGTGATGTCACTCTTGTTGGTACAGTAGTGACACTCTTATGGCGACACTCATGTCTGTACAATATTAACTCATTTGGTGACACACAGGCTTACTGAAAGAGCTTTGACACTGTGGCTATGGTCTACCAATGGATCATGTTGATATTTTGGACGTGGTACACTCTGGTCTTAGTTTTTCAAAGTACCATATTGTCTATGGTACACTTTGGTCTACCAATGTGCCATGTGTTAATACACATGTTGACCTGGTTTACCAACACGCATTGTTGACACTCTGGCAGTTATACAGACTAGCCTACCAACATACCAAGTTGATACTTTGGCTGTGATACATACTAGTCTATAAATGGACCATATTGAAACTGAGCTATTGAAAGTGGACCATGATGTCACTTTGGCAATGGTACACACTGGTCTTGTAATAAATCATGTTGACACTTGTGATACTCACAGGTCTACTAACATACCATGTTGACACTCTGACTCTGAATGTGATGCTCACTGGTCAACAGACAGACCATGATGGAACTATCTATTGACTGACGATGGTGACACTGTCTACAGACAGACATTGGTGACACAGTCTACTGATTGACAGTGGTGACACTTTGGTGTTGGTACTTGGCGGCGGATTGTCCGCAGCAACTGTGCGTCGCCGCGGCGGTGCCAAGGTGACAGTAACAGACACAGTGCCACTGCGACACCTGGTGCCACAGCTGTGTCACCACGTTCCGCAGTCCGTGGTTGGCCCACACAAACAGCATCGGCTGAAGCGGCACCTGGACGACACAGATGACCGCGGTCAAGTGACACGTGCCACTAGTGACACGCATGCCAAACAGACCGACGAGTAGCTGCATGAGTACATACGGGAACATGCATGCATTCACTGCGAGCGTCAGTAGGAGTAGCTTGCGTGACTTGGCAGTGCCCTGGCTGGGTCGTGTGTTCATGCTCGTTACGCTGTGATTCCTGCCGCCTGCAATAAGACTCTTCTTGCCGCTAACCACGTTGCTGCCACTATCAGCAGCAAGAATGTCCTTGCCGCTACCTTCAGTGGCATTGTCCTTGCTGCTGCATGCTGTGTTGCTATCCTTACTGGTACCTGCAGCAGCATTGTCCTTGCCACTACTTGTAATGACATTGTCCTTGCCACTACTTGTAATGACATTGTCTTTGCCACTACTTATAATGACATTGTCCTTGTCACTACCTGCTACAAAATTTACTTTGTTGTTACCTGTAGTGACATTGTCCTTGCCGCTACGTGAAGTGACATTATCCTTGCCACTACCTGTAGCTACATTGTCCTTACCGCTACTTGTAGTAATGTTGTCCTTACCGCTACTTGTAGTGACCTTGTCCTTACCGCTACTTGTAGTGACATTGTCCTTACTGCTACTTGTAGTGACCTTGTCCTTACTGCTACTTGTAGTGACCTTGTCCTTACTGCTACTTGTAGTGACATTGTCCTTGCCGCTAATTGTAGTGACATTTTCCTTGTCACTACCTGCAGCAAATTTGACCTTGTTGGTTCGTATAGTGACATTGTCCTTGCCGCTACCCGCAATGTTAACGTCGTCTGAGCAATTGACTGTGATCGCTGGGACATGGAAACTCTTCACTGGCTCAGTATCCTTGCTTGTAAGCGTCGATCGCTCGGTCTTGCATTGTGGCGTAGAGATCGTTTGTAGTGGCATGTCAGTGTTGAGACCAAAGTTCTGCATTGCGGCCTTTGACCCCTGAGACATGAGACTAGACGAAGCGTGGATCTTTGGGTTCTCAAGCTGGTTCTGTAGGGCTTGTATATCAACTGACCACTTGCGCACGTACTGGTAGTTCGATCCCTTTGTCCCCCCCATGTCCAGGGAGTTGCGTGGACCCCCGAACGGACTGCCCTGCAGTCCAATGTTGGCCACTGTGTGGCGCCGCCCGCCACTCGACTTCTTCTGCATGCGCAGCCTCATTTTCATGTCAAATGAATCGTCATCCTCATCACTGCTGCCGTTGGTGGCCGTGTCGGGCGATTTGTGTACGTCAACGGTTTTATTTCCGAATGCATCAAGGAGGATGACAGGTGGCGCCACCCCACTGTCGCTCTGGTCTCGGTCCGTATGTGACGACAGAAGGTTACCTTCGACGTCACGGTCATCCGCCGCGTCACTACCATTGACGCACTGTTCATTATTGTAGCAGTATTTTTTCGGTTTGCTGCGAGACCTGCTCCTTCGCCGTTGGACAGCTGCCATTAGCAACAACAGCAACACGATGGCGCCACTGATAATAAAAAGCACTGAAGTTGCGATGGACGTAAACGAATGCGTCGTTGTCAGCTGTTGCCATGACAATGTGTGTCGACATGTCTGGTCATCAGGCAAGTAGCTGTTGTCAGCGATGACACAGGTAGCAGCTAGTAAACCCCCGGACCACGCCGTGATGATGCCACCGATGACAAACTGTTTCCTGGACGCATCGACAAACAACCTTGTCGCTGGGCTCGACCAGCGATAGAGTTCATAAACAACAAGGAAGGGGGCACCAGTGATGACGACGATGAAGCACATGTGGAACAGCATCCGATTGACTAGGCACACGGCCGATGGGAATTCTTGTCCGACGTAATTGACGATAATCTGAGCCATGTGACTCGGCAACCACAAGCTGCCCAGGACGATGTTTGCGATTATTATGCTGTAGTGTAGGCCGTACTTCCACCACCTCGACTTCTGTTGCCAACAGGTGGCTGCCATCAACACCAGGTTGCCAAACAACCCCAAGAGGGCAGCACCGAGCAGCATGGCACATAAAGCAAGCATATACGCTGGGACGTAGTCATTGACAGGCTCTGGGGACGGGGCTAGCGTCGTTGTCATGTTGTGTATCACTGACCTGTTAGTCACGGAGACATAGGCCTGTGCCATTGTGGCCACTTCGTTCCGTCTTATAGGTGCATTAATCCTCACAGCCGCCCATCCACCCAGTACTTCAGCCGTCTTCACTTCTGTCTATAGTTGAAGCCGGTGCATTGCTATTTATCAGGCCAGTGTTTGATTATACTCCAGAAGGACAAGCGAGATCACAAAGACCTCACTGTGCTGTGTCAGTCGGTGGTGGTGTGTCTCAGGCGCGGGAGGCAATCGCGTGCCAATCAGCATTATGAGTAGTCCCCAGGCACAGTTTGTCGGCCACGCCGCGTGACACAGGGCTTCACATTGTCACACTAAATCGCATTCACTTGCCATCGTCTAGTCTTCGTAAATGTCACCTCCACGACGGTGCAAATTACGGCGTATCGCCTAACATGAACCTGACGCATGTATTACCACTTCACGGCATTTGAGTTGTCACTGCCAGCACCAGCCTGTGGGTGCTCCGGTGAATCAGTTGACGGCTTCTCTCACCTCTGCGTGTTGTAGTCTGTGTATACAGCCATGACGGTCTTAACGGTAATCTTTTCGGCGGCCTGTGATGTACACGTGGGTGGTCCTAGCTGCATGTTAGCGCCGCCGTTGGATCTGCGTTCAACCATGTGATTTCTGACAGCTCTGATGCGGTCACGGTGTATGCAATCACCGCATGTTGTCCGCAGCGCACGCGCGGCAATAGCGATTCGCTCTCTGTCGCTGCACGCACTGGGGCACTTAGGCAGCATGCGTGTGCTCTTAAAGTCATATGCATCACCGCCATGCGATTCTTCCGTGGTGATGCCTAACGCCGCACACATCAGTCTATTGATTCGTGTGTGACGGCGGTGGAGGGGACTCACGTAGATGCCAGTTGGAGTGTCTCCCACATACGTAATCAGTTCTCAGTGAGCGGGCATGGTCAGCCGTGATTACACGCTGATTAGATCAGGCTTCCAATGCTGCTGTCGCTCAGATATCTTTTTGCAGATTTCTTTCGGCTCGGTGTACGAGCCCATCTCCTGCTACCTTGCCGTTTCACTTACGCTGTCTTTTGTGATGGATGCTGCTAAAAAGTTACGCTTCATCGTGGCTGTCTTTGGTTTTTCTTCATGGCTGGGTATCTCTGACAGTCAGCCATCTTCCTGCCTTGCCAGCCACAAAGGACGAAATGTGGTGGAGCATTTTATTATTAAAAACTGCGTAGGGCCATAAATCCAGGACTAGCATGATAATGTTCCTCTGACATATTCACTCAAGTATTAAGAACATTATATTAAACAATGACAAACAGAGAGCCTCGGTTTCAATCTTAATAAATGTTGTTAAAGCTGTCCCTTAAGTTGCATAATGTTGCATAATGTCGACTGTGTGTTCATTGAACTCAAAGGTACAAGTCAGTGACCTCATGTTAATTGTATGCAGCCTGGACGTGTCTGACATGACTGGTGATTCAGTTGACACTAAATTGTGATAAATCTAGCAGCATCGGTGATGGTTCTGCACATAATCCTAGCATAGCTGTAATGCTTATCAATGCCCAGCTACATTTTGCAGTTGTAATGTAAGTGCTCTATGTAACTGGAAGATAGGTATTTTATCAATTTGCGAGTGTTTTTTTAAGTAAAAGATAGCAATGGCTAGATTTAAAAATGAGGCTAAGATTCCTAGATTTTTAATACAATGCTTATAATAGTAGAATAAACATGTTGAAGGTATACCAAGATTTTAATATAATGCTTGTAATAGTAGAATAAACATGTTAAAGGTGTACAAGATTTTAATAGAATGCTTGTAATTGTAGAATAAACATGTTAAAGGTATACAAGATTTTAATAAAATGCTTGTAATAGTAGAATAAACATGTTGAAGGTATACAGAGATTTTAATAAAATGCTTGTAATAGTAGAATAAACATGTTAAAGGTGTACAAGATTTTAATAGAATGCTTGTAATAGTAGAATAAACATGTTGAAGGTATACCAAGATTTTAATAGAATGCTTGTAATAGTAGAATATACATGTTGAAGGTATACCAAGATTTTAATAGAATGCTTGTAATAGTAGAATAAACATGTTGAATTATACCGAGATTTTAATAGAATGCTTGTAATAGTAGAATAAACATGTTGAAGGTATACCAAGATTTTAATAGAATGCTTGTAATAGTAGAATATACATGTTGAAGGTATACCAAGATTTTAATAGAATGCTTGTAATAGTAGAATAAACATGTTGAATTATACCGAGATTTTAATATAATGCTTGTAATAGTAGAATAAACATGTTGAAGGTATACCAAGATTTTAATAGAATGCTTGTAATAGTAGAATATACATGTTGAAGGTATACCAAGATTTTAATAGAATGCTTGTAATAGTAGAATAAACATGTTGAATTATACCGAGATTTTAATAGAATGCTTGTAATAGTAGAATAAACATGTTGAAGGTATACCAAGATTTTAATAGAATGCTTCTAATAGTAGAATAAACATGTTGAAGGTATACCAAGATTTTAATAGAATGCTTGTAATAGTAGAATAAACATGTTGAATTATACCGAGATTTTAATAGAATGCTTGTAATAGTAGAATAAACATGTTGAAGGTATACCAAGATTTTAATAGAATGCGTGTAATAGTAGAATATACATGTTGAAGGTATACCAAGATTTTAATAGAATGCTTGTAATAGTAGAATAAACATGTTGAATTATACCGAGATTTTAATATAATGCTTGTAATAGTAGAATAAACATGTTGAAGGTATACCAAGATTTTAATAGAATGCTTGTAATAGTAGAATATACATGTTGAAGGTATACCAAGATTTTAATAGAATGCTTGTAATAGTAGAATAAACATGTTGAATTATACCGAGATTTTAATAGAATGCTTGTAATAGTAGAATAAACATGTTGAAGGTATACCAAGATTTTAATAGAATGCTTCTAATAGTAGAATAAACATGTTGAAGGTATACCAAGATTTTAATAAAATGCTTGAAATAGTAGAATATACATGTTGAAGGTATACCAAGATTTTAATAAAATGCTTGAAATAGTAGAATAACCATGTTGAAGGTATACCATCTACCAAATTGTGTTTAATAAGCCTGAAACAGGGTTACAAATTTTAATGTTACAACCTCAAAATGTTCAAATTGTAAATAAAACATATTCTACACATGCTCTATTGTAATAATATTGTAATGAACACCAGAAGGCCGTGTGATGTTTGGTACGTTTGCAGTTTCCCACATTTATGACAGTCAATTCAGCCAACTTCCTGTTAATAATTACCATCTCAGGCTGATTCTTGGTAACAGAACAAACAGCCCCATTTTAATTGTGTCACAAATTTATGTGGCTGTGGCAAGTAAACGTATGTGGAACACAGCGGAAGTCTACTGTACGCTGGCATACAAACCAGTATCTTAATTTATGTTAAACATGTTATATTGATATATTAAATATGATGGATTGGCCATTCCTGAATGAGAGGTACATGGATTTGGGGGCTGTGACGTGACTGGAGACTAAAACTCTAAACGTTAGACCTAAGCTGGGATTAAAATCTTGACCATACTGACCCAAAACAACACTTCTGAATTAACTGAGTACATTTTTTTTATGTGATTTTAAACAGGAACGCATGGTGTAATTGTCATGTTATTAAGATTCTATTTTAATAAAGACCCTTGAATTGTTTGAATGATGATATTTTTCCAAGAATCAAATTAACGTTTAGAGAACAGATTCCCGGATAACAGAATCGTTTGTTTGGTAGAATCAGTTGTATTGCCATGCACATGTATATAGGAATCATTCCGCATAATAGAATCAAATTGCCCTGACCCGGAGTGATTCCGTTACTGACTTGACTGTATTAAATTACGGCATCAGCCGTGCAAAGCAAACGTATCAGTTGGCTTTTCTGTGTCTCGAAAACCTGTCGTATTTTCAGATATATATGTATTAATGCAGTAGCCCTTTGGATACATGCTGCAGTTGTAATTTGGAATGTGAATACAAAATTCATGAAAATGGATATCACTGTCTCCCCCCCCCCCCTCAGTCATGTCATATTTGGTACAGTAATACAGCAGCTGTGAGAAGTATGAAGTAGAGTCATCCCCTTTACCTTGCCCTGGAAGGGGTTGGCTGTTAGACCTCTTCATCTGTCTCCTGCTGTTGAACAAAGTGTTCCTACATAGATGGTAATGGGGATCAATCATTGTTTCAATTCCATGTGCAGGAAGATGAATAAAGTGCACTTGAGGTTGACTTTTTGAGACGGTACTCGCTTTCGGGGATTTTTTGCACTCTGAAATTAGTTTGTGAACAGGGAAAAGGGAACATTTGCAGATTTACACAAACACACAATCCACTTTGACCATGATAAAGATAAACATTAAAGTATTGGGGCATACTGGCCTTGCGGTTAGACCATCAGACAGTCAACCGAGAGAATATGGGTTCGAATCTTGCTGCCAATTTGAAACTCGGTAAATTTAATTCTCTCCATGTTGCTTCAGTTCTGTCAGCTGTATAAATGAGTACCTCGCTGTAGACAGTGGTGGATATTTGTGTGCGAATAATCTTTGCACAGTAACTGCAGAATGGCTGAATGCTTCCCAGAGAAGTTGAGATGGTGTTCGATGAACAAGTCCATCAGGGGGAGTCTTAAAGCATTTTAGAAGTCCAATGGACTGAATACAGCACTATATAAAGTAACTTACCTATTGTACAACTTGTTTGGTTTCAATTGGGCAAACCAAACCTGGTCTGCAGTTAATGGCATTTTGTGCTATCATCTCTTCTGTCCGTGTCTTTCCCTTTTCTCGGTTGCCAGTTCATTGTTCTGATGCATCTGTTGCATTTCTGACCTTTTCCACTATGCGTCTAATACATAACAATTAAAATAGTTTGGGTAAGGCTGTCACTGCTTCCTTACAGATGTCAATACAGCAGTTAATTGATTTCACAATCAGGGTTCACGCCAATACCCTATCACAAATTCGGATAATTTGTCAGAAGCTTGCTGCCTTTGTGATATTGACAAATTGGTGCCGATGTTGATGTCTACAAGTATAGATCACATAGCCCCAAGGGCAGTGTGATATCCATGTCAGCTCATAATCTTGTTTACTTTCACATGTTAGTGATGACGCATCCAGCAATATATGAGTTGTTTATGCTTTGTTAGGATTTGCCAGGCCAGCACTGGCTTAGAACAAAACACTTCTAAAACACACCTTTTTAGAGTACAAATAGCGTATTTATAATATATGCTAACGTAAACATTACACAATGCACTTATTTATATTTTTTAATCTATCTATTTTATTGTTTAATACATATAATATACACTTTTAAGTGTTTATACATAATATTCTGGAAGGACCATTTTAATGATTTTTCATGGTCTGCATTTTGGAATAATGATTTTTTAGTATAATTTGATGTAGTTGATTACACGTATGTAAAAGTGCCTGAGAACAGTCTTGATTAATCGGGCACTGAATAACTAATCTTTATTATTAGTATTATTATACACAATATGGGCCAATTCTACAACTTGATGGTTTTGTTGAAACTGTGTCATTCTATATAAATTAATGATTTTAATTATACCTATAATTGTAACTTTTCCAAAGAAAAGTGGACGGTCTACATGTGCTATGTAGTAGAGCATAAGTCTGTTCATGCTTCCACAATTTATCCTATCCAACGAACGAAGTCAATTCTTTTGATCGTTTTAACAAAATAAGCATTCTTATTAAAACAACTGCATATTAGTATCAATTACTAACTATTTATGACACTAGAAATAGAACGTCAGCAAATGTGATTCACGATGAGCTGAATCAATTGAGGACAGAGTTTTAATGTACCTGGTAATGACAAAAGGTCACATTAACATGGTTGGTAAATCGCACCTTGCCCTTTATTTGCATGGAATAAACAGATGCAAACAGGTGTTGCTGGTGACTTAGAGAGTGAACACATTTACCCTTTGCTTACATTCACTGAATTGTCTGTGTTTGTTTCTGATGATGTCATCATTGTCATGATATGTTTTAAATAATGCGCCTGATAAATTCACAGTTTGTGTGGTTTTGCAACCTTTTGCAAAAATATTATTTTCAAACTACAGAGCTCCCTGTGTACAATCACGAACTGTTGGAAATTTATGCCAGCAAGGATGGTTATGTCATTACACCACCTTGACCAGTGGTCAAACCATCCCAGCCTAATCACCTCTGATGTCATCTTTTTATATAATGTTGTAAAGAATTTGTTTCTTTAAAAAATTTTATTAAAAAGAAATGTGTTTGTGTGTGTGCATGCATGTGTGTGCGTGTATGTGTGTGCATGCATGTGTGTGCGTGTATGTGTGTGCATGCATGCATGTGTGTGCGTGTATGTGTGTGCATGTGTGTGCGTGTATGCGTGTGTGTGTGTATGTATGTGCATGCATGTGTGTGCATGTATGTGTGCGCGCATGCATGTGTGTTTGTGTGTGGAGGCTCTACACATGGAAAACCGCATCAGTTTAGGTAACATTAGCAATGTTTTTATTTGGTGTAATTGATACAGTTGTCATAAAATCTTCTCAAAACGTTGATGTTTGATAATAAACAAAGTAGACTTCATTGCAAGTTTAGCAGCACTTTTGTTTAGCATTGTTCATCAACATATGTTTTTTTTCATACATTTGTGTTTTGATTTTGCACCTAAAGCTATGCTATAAACAGTTTCATTTTCAGGTCTCAAAGTTAATGCACCTGTTAGTCCGGTATGACAAACAAAACATGTTGGATAAAATATATTCTGTCCGGCAGGCAAAGTAAGACTGATGTTCAATTACTGATAGTATCGTGTCTTCTGCAGATTAGATCTATATCTGTTATTGCCTGCAGATTGTATTGATTCATGTTATTTGTTTCTTTATTAACATTTAATTAGTTTATAAGTTATTAAAACTGTCTGTCATTTTATAAGCACTGTTACAGTTGCCGCAATGAAAGTGTTTTATACAAATATTTGCCTTAATCTATTAATGGTGTTAAAACGTGGACAAGAAACCACTTTTTGCCACAAAAGAACACCTTTTTGCACAAAATATACGTGGTGCCTGTCATCAAATTGAAGATTGCTGAGAATTAGTATATAGTTCAAACAGGGCATAGGGTTTAAAATATCACAATGATGAGGTTATGTCGTATGATTTTTTAGGACTATAGAGTAAAAGGAATTTGTCAGTTTATATCACTGACAGAAATGTAACTTTTTGAAGAACAGCTTGAAGATCACTTATTGGTGGAAAAGTAAATATGTCTATGGAAAATGGACAACCTAAAGTTTGCTAAATTTGTCTAATGGAAAAGTTGAAAGATTTCTGTGACATAAATAAAAGTGAGGTAATATTTAAAATAATACACTAAACTTGGGATAACTGTTCGACCTGTATATTTCTGTGCCATTAGATTTGATTTGGTCCTTCATTGGAAGGACCAGAGTTAGTAAAATTACAAAAACAGTTTGATTGGTCTTGGAATTGTTGATGGGAACTTGAATATAGCCATATATAAATGACTGAATGTCTGCACAGGCATGTCTGTGGACCAACTCTTACTGTACAGACATGTCTGTGGAGAACTCTTACTGTACAGACATGTATGTGGACAAACACTTACTGTACAGACATGTATGTGGACTAACACTTACTGTACAGACATGTCTATGGAGAACTCTTACTGTACAGACATGTATGTGGACAAACACTTACTGTACATAAATGTATGTGGACTAACACTTACTGTACAGACATGTCTGTGAAGAACTCTTACTGTACACACATGTATGTGGACAAACACTTACTGTACATACATGTATGTGGACTAACACTTACTGTACAGACATGTCTGTGGACTAACACTTACTGTACATACATGTATGTGGACAAACACTTACTGTACAGACATGTATGCGGACAAACACTTACTGTACAGACATGTATGTGGACAAACACTTACTGTACATAAATGTATGTGGACAAACACTTACTGTACATACATGTATGTGGACTAACACTTACTGTACAGACATGTCTGTGGAGAACTCTTACTGTACACACATGTATGTGGACAAACACTTACTGTACAGACATGTATGTGGACAAACACTTACTGTACAGACATGTGTGTGGACAAACACTTACTGTACAGACATGTATGTGGACAAACACTTACTGTACAGACATGTATGTGGACTAACACTTACTGTACAGACATGTATGTGGACAAACACTTACTGTACAGACATGTATGTGGACAAACACTTACTGTACAGACATGTATGTGGACAAACACTTACTGTACAGACGTGTATGTGGACAAACACTTACTGTACAGACATGTATGTGGACTAACACTTACTGTACATACATGTATGTGGACAAACACTTACTGTACAGACATGTATGTGGACTAACACTTACTGTACAGACATGTCTGTGGAGAACTCTTACTGTACAGACATGTATGTGGACAAACACTTACTGTACATACATGTATGTGGACTAACACTTACTGTACAGACATGTCTGTGGAGAACTCTTACTGTACATACATATATGTGGACAAACACTTACTGTACATACATGTATGTGGACTAACACTTACTGTACAGACATGTCTGTGGAGAACTCTTACTGTACACACATGTATGTGGACAAACACTTACTGTACAGACATGTATGTGGACAAACACTTACTGCACAGACATGTATGTGGACAAACACTTACTGTACAGACATGTATGTGGACAAACACTTACTGTACAGACATGTATGTGGACTAACACTTACTGTACAGACATGTTTGTGGAGAACTCTTACTGTACATACATGTATGTGGACAAACACTTATTGTACATACATGTATGTGGACAAACTCTTACTGTACAGACATGTCTGTGGACAAACACTTATTGTACATACATGTATGTGGACAAACTCTTACTGTACAGACATGTCTGTGGACAAACACTGTACAGACATGTCTGTGGACAAACTCTTACTGTACAGACATGTATGTGAACAAACTCTTACTGTACAGACATGTCTGTGGACAAACTCTTACTGTACAGACATGTCTGTATTGTAGAAAAACAACAATAGCTGAGGCAGCGTAGAAAAAAACTGAATCTTTAACACAGAGGACATGTTTTTGCTAGTAAATAATTTGTAATCTGATACATAGAGTGAGATTGACACAGGATATCACTACTTTTGTTGGTAATGTAATATTACTACACATGCACATGGATGTGGCAGTTGATATTTGTTCATGCCACTGTACCATCACCATAAATTAATAATTTCGGCAAATCTGATTGAAATTGACACAAAGGTCACACGTTTCATGTCGGTTCGGATATATGCCTTGTGAATGATCTTTGCACAACTAATGAAACAGATCAGCCCGAGTAGATTTTACAATTATATTTCTGTGTAGATAGTAGGATTGCTGGGTTAAGCATTCTACTAGTGAGATTGTCAGGTAGATATGATAGATTGACAGGTAGATATGACTATGATTGCCAGGTAGATATGACTGAGATTGGCAGGTAGATATGCCTGAGATTGCCACATGGATTTGACTGAGATTGCCAGATAGATATGACAGAGATTGGCAGGTAGATATGACAGAGATTGGCAGGTAAATATGACAGATTGGTAGGTAGGTATGACTGAGATTGGCAGATAGATATGACAGAGATTAGCAGGTAGACATGACTGAAATTGGCAGGTAGGTATGACAGAGATTGGCAGGTAGATATAATAGAGATTGGCAGGTAGATATGACAGAGATTGGCAGGTGGATATGACAGAGATTGGCAGGTAGATATGACAGATTGGCAGGTAGATATGATGGAGATTGGCAGGTAGATATGACAGAGATTGGCAGGTAGATATAACTAAGATTGGCAGGTAGATATGACGGAGATTGGCAGATAGATATGACGGAGATTGGCAGGTAGATATGGCACATATGAGGACATCTCGGTGAGTTGTGAGACATGACTTCACAGGATTCATCCATTCTGCTGATTCTTGGCGGATGCTTCGTTTCCTGCTCAGCCTTGCGTGATTTCATCAAATGAAGTAAGGTCTGTCATTTGTGGGAGTTATTTCTGTGAAACCGGACAACTCATACTGATGGTATTGAATGGAGGTTGTTCCCATTGGACACATGGGTGTGTGCATACGTGTGCGAGCGTGCGGCGATATGTGTGTGTATGCCTGTGTGCGTGCGAGTGAGCATGAGTGTGGTAGTGTTCACACACATATATATTGTGTTCTTTGTGCATGAGTACCTTGGTGGTGTGACACCATGCCATAAAATGTATGTCTGTCGTGTGTGCTGTTGATGTGCAACTTGCATGTGTTTGTGTGTGCATGCTTTGTACATGAATGATTGATTGATTGATTGATTGATTGATTGATTGATTGATTGATTGATTGAGTGAGTGAGTGAGTGAGTGAGTGAGTGAGAGAGAGAGAGAGAGAGTGTCTGAGTGAGTGAGTGAGTGAGTGAGTGAGTGAGTGAGTGAGTGTGAGTGAGTGAGTGAGTGAGTGAGTGAGTGAGTGAGTGGGAATGTGTTACTGTGTTTGTGTATGTGCGTGCATGTGTGTAGTTTAAACAGTTGTTTGTATGTATGTGTGTACATGTTGTGTGTATGTAGATGTATATGTACGTATGTGCTGACAGCTCGCATACTTCTCCCAGATAGATAGGATTCTACACCTCTACTGTATCTGTGCACAGCTTGAAGCCTCTGTCACCATCAGTTTTAATGCAATATCTGAATTGCTAATATTATAGCCTTTCATCTGGTTGCTAGGTATAACCGAATCCTGGACCACCACCGATATATCAGATGCCGAATTGGGATTGACAGGATATGTAATGTTTAGAAAAGATAGAAAAGGAAGAAAGGGAGGTGGAGTTATTTTATATATTAAAGAATCTATCCAGGCTTATGAAATAAAATTAGAAAGAGAAGCAGATTGCGAAGAAGCTGTTTGGTGTAACATAGTTACAGGTAACTCAACGTTAACAGTTGGGTTAGTTTATCGAAGTCCAAACATAAGCATAGAAGAGAATGAAAAAATAAAAACCGCTATAAGGGAATTAAGCAAACGGGACTGTATTATTATGGGGGATTTTAACCACAGGCATATACAATGGAAATCTCTTCAGAGTATGGGGAGTGAGGACCACAAGTTTTTAGTGTTAGTTCAAGATACTTTCCTTTCTCAACATGTGCTAGAATCAACCAGGGGTGTGAATGAATTAGTTGACAATGTCAAGATACGTGAGCCACTGGGGAGTAGCGATCACAACCAGATATATTTTACCATCAAATTAAAATCAGAAAAGAATAGTAAAAAGCAGTATAGGAGAAATTTCCACAAAGGAAGGTATAAGGACATGAGGAAATTTTTAGCAAAGATAGACTGGAATAACACACTGCAAAATAAGACAGCAACAGAATGCTGGAGTATATTAAAGAGTGAAATTAAGTGCATAGTCGACAAATTTGTACCCTTCAAAAAACAAGGAAAACGGTCCAAAAAGAAACACTTATCGAAAGAAGCCATTAAAAAAATTAAGTATAAACAAATGATGTGGAAGTCATACAGATGTACTGGAAATGATGAAGACTACAACAGTTATAAAGAAGCACTTAACCAAGCTACAGCTGAAATTAGAAATTCAAATAGAAGCTATGAACAACAATTAGCTAGTAATATAAAACATGACAGCAAGAGTTTTTATGCATATGTTCGAAGCAAACAGAAAGTTCAAGATAAGGTCGGTCCTCTAGAAGATAGTGCTGGAAATATAATATCAGAGGGATTCTTAATGGCAGAAGACCTGAATGAGTACTTTAGTTCAGTGTTTACCAGAGAGGATATTAGTTCACTGCCAGTACCAGAGGCTAAGTTCAAGGGGGCAGATTCAGACTATTTAGGACAATTAATTGTAACCCCAGAAATGGTAGCTAAGAAAATAAGGGCTATGAAGGATAATAAATCACCTGGAGTGGATGGGATTCCGCCCAAACTACTATTGGAAATTGTAGAACAAATTAGCGTACCGCTTGCAACAGTTTTCAATTTGTCATTAGAAGAGGGAGTGGTTCCTTTAGAATGGAAAGAGGCAAACATTATACCGTTATTTAAAAAAGGTTCGAGAAACAAGTCAGAGAACTATAGACCAGTGAGTTTAACATCAGTGATTTGCAAATTATTAGAAAGATTAATTAAAGATCACATGGTGGATTTTCTTGTTAAACAAAACTTGATCAACCCATCTCAACATGGTTTTTTTAAAAGCAAGGTCATGCTTAACAAATATGTTATGTTTTTTGGAAGACATCACTAAGTGGGTAGATGAGGGATCACCAGTAGATATCGTCTACTTAGATTTTCAAAAAGCTTTCGACAAAGTACCACATCAAAGATTACTGCTGAAACTAAAGGCCCATGGCATAGGAAATGGTATAATAAACTGGATAGAACAATGGCCGATTGACAGAAGACAACGTGTAGTAGTTGATGGGGAGGCTTCAACAAGCAAGGTGTTGAAATTTGCGGATGATACAAAAGTGTTTAGAAGGATTAAAAGTGATGGAGATAGACAGCATTTACAGGATGATCTTGACAGGTTGATCAAATGGTCTGAAAAGTGGCAAATGCTGTTCAATTTTGGGAAATGTAAATGCCTCCACACAGGACATGGGAACGAAGAGGTAGAATATACAATGGGGGGTACTGTACTGAGTACTACTGTAAAAGAAAAGGACTTAGGGTTAACCATTAGTGCTGATATGAAGGTTTCAGAGCAGTGCGGAATTGCAGCTTCAAAGGGAAATCAAATCCTTGGATTAATTAGGCGAAACATAACGTATAAGGAAAAAGAGCTAATAATACCGCTGTACAAAACAATAGTTAGGCCTCATTTAGAATATTGTATTCAAGCATGGAGGCCATATCGCAGGAAGGACATAGATATGCTAGAAAGAGTACAGAGGAGAGCAACTAAAATGATACCAAAACTGAGGGATCTTAGTTACGAAATACGCCTAAAAATGCGGTTTAACAACACTAGAGACCAGGAGATTGAGAGGAGATCAGATAGAAGTGTTTAAAATATTGAATGGTTATGAAAATATTGATAGAAATATATTTTTTTCAATTAAGAAAGATAGAAGGACTAGAGGACATGAAGTTACATTAGCAAAGGAGCAGAGTAGATTAGATATAAGAAAGTTTTCATTTTCACAAAGGACTAAATGAATGGAACAGATTATCTGCTGATTGTGTGGGTGCTAGTAGCGTGAATATGTTTAAAAATAAAATCGACACATACCTCAGACGGGCGGGATACACATAGATAAAAGGGTCGGACTCTCGATAAGCCAAAGGGCTTCCTTGTCCACCTGCCACCTAGAGTTAATTCTCTGGGTGGCAATCTTGTTAAATCTTGTTAAATGTGTTAGCTCTTGTGGCTGAGACTGATTTATGCAATCAGTTGTAATTATTTTAATAAAGTCAACTATTCTGCTATAATGACAGCCATGTTTGTTGTAACTGCAGTTCTCTGTCATGTAATGTAATACTAACACTAATAGATGCTCTACAGATTATTTCCAGACATGTTTATAATGATCTCCAGGCTGCTGCTGTTTCTACTACCGCTGCATGATTGAAAACATGTATTTTTCCATCCAATTATATTAATGTCATTTAGATTATTATAAATAACCTGTCAGGAATGGAGAATACTCTGTGGCGAACACTAGCAGCACATTCTGATTGAGCTTAATATCAAAGACACCACTCCAGAGTCTAAGAATCCATTAAATTGCTTATAGTTCTGTGGATTCCATTTCGTACCCAAGGTCTCCTTGGGCGACAAGTGTTCGGGGCGGCATGCAAGCCAACAGAGAGGAGATAAACGTGATAATTTGGAGATCTTTCAGCCTAAGCAGAGCTCTTGTGCAAGGGAAGTTTCTTTGACAGCGTAATCACTAGTACACGGCAATGGTGATTATCAAATGATGACTGATTGTCGAATGCCGTTAATTTGCAGCAGGTTGCGGCTCTTCATGGATAATGACAATTATTACATCATTATCATCAAATACCTGCTGTTCCTTTGCTATGGTGACAGTGCGTCTTGGTCATTCTGACACGCGCCATAGCGTTTATGCCAAATTCAGATGAACACAGCAAATTTGATTATATTTCTCCAGTGGATGTCAATGTTTAGTGGTTGGTTTTTGGATAAGATTTCTGAGAAATACAACAGACTCACTGAGTCAGCTCAGCAAACGAAGGTGTTTTGAACTGACAGGTACAGTTAGTGGTCAAACAAAAGCGACGGTTATCATTTAGTGTGTGTTAACCGAGGCTCTCTGTTTCTCATGTTTAATATAATGTTTTTAATATGAGAATAAATATGTTTAAGGTGTGCTATATTTATTAATATGCTTGCGTTGGGGGTAGTGTGGCTGTATCTCGTCCCAGGTGCAGAGGTCCACTCACCTCTATGTCCATTCACATTGTTGGACCATTGGTCTCTGATCTACAAATTAGTGACCCATTTAATAAAACACAAAGATAGTTATTTAAAGTGATTTACTCCAGTGGTCAAATTGAGTGCTAAGGCATTCTCCAGAGAGGCACTGCATGGGCATTACATTTACTTTAACAAGAATTTATTACTGGCTGCTGGCATTGTTATAACTGGTGACAGACAAATGAAATGGCCAGCGGGAATGTGTTTAAATTTAAGATGAAAAATACCACAATGGTGATAACAGCTGCCCTTGTTTTGTAGTTCAGTGGGTAGGAGTAAGCTAGTGTCATAGACAGGTCTATGGAGCCTGCACTAGACTGGTGATAACAGCTGCCCTTGTTTTGTAGTTCAGTGGGTAGGAGTAAGCTAGTGTGATAGACAGGTCTATGGGGCCTGCACTAGACTGGGGATAACTGATCAATTGCTTCTTTGTTAGTGGTTGGCAGAGCCAGAGAGCAGATATACAACCTGTATATTTCTGTGCCATTAGATTTGATGCACCTCATTGGCTTGGACATGGAAGGACCAGAGTTAGTATAATTACAAAAACAGTTTGATTGGTCTTGGAATTGTTGATAAGAACTTGAATATGGCCAGATATAAATGACTGAATGTCTGCACAAACATGTCTGTGGACCAACTCTTACTGTACAGACATGTATGTGGACAGACTCTCGCTGTACAGACATGTCTGTGGACAAACACTTACTGTACATACATGTATTTTGACAAACACTTACTGTACAGACATGTCTGTGGACAAACTCTTACTGTACAGACATGTCTGTGGACAAACTGTTGCTGTACAGACATGTCTGTGGACAAACTCTTACTGTAGAGACATGTCTGTGGACAAACTCTTGCTGTACAGACATGTCTGTGGACAAACGTTTATTGTGCAGACATGTATGTGAACAAACTCTTGCTGTACAAACATGTCTGTGGATAAACTCTTACTGTAGAGACATGTCTGTGGACAAACTCTTGCTGTACAGACATGTCTGTGGACAAACTCTTGCTGTACAGACACATCTGTGGACAAACTCTTGCTGTATAGACATGTCTATGGACAAACTCTTACTGTAGATACATGTCTGTGGACTAACTCTTGCTGTACAGACATGTCTGTGGACAAACTCTTGCTGTACAGACATGTCTGGAGATGAGTGTAATTTCTGTCGACCTTAATCATTCCTACCATCGAGTGGGTGAGCTACATTATGGAATGTAACAAGAGAATGTTTTGCACATATTTAATAAAAATATATCCAGCAGACCAATACGAATGACAAGCTATATAAAGAATCAGACAGATTAATTTAGGAAGTAATTTCTTCGCTGTGACAGTGCAAGAAATGTCATGTTCACACGAACGCCATGTTTGTAGAATAGGTGATGTATGCTTGGGTAGATTGTGGCTCAACCGTTCAAGTTGACACAAAAAAACAGAGGGCGATCTGCCACTTATAATTGTGTTGTTTGCGAGGTATAGTGTTATACACATGCAGTGTGTAGACGCAATGATTTATTAACATATACAGGGTTTTTGTTAAGTGTGCTGATAGCAGGGACCACCAAAGCAGGGACGGCACAATATGCTCTGACCAAGTTATAGAGCGTCGCGGACCACTACGGAAACAACAGGACTATAATATGATGTAACACTATTAAATAATAGACAGTTTGTTTTGACTTATATAAGTTAAATTACCTTTGTGTTAATTTGTTAAACAAACCAATGTCGATTCAACATACATCGTAGGACTCTGTATCTCTGAGTTTACAAACACTGCTATCTGTAGACAATGCTGTGAGGGCAGTCATTCTCCCAGCACTGTGGTGGAATCCATGCATCAAGGAATCGCCAGGATTAATCCAGCTCCGTAGTAGAAACACAGGAATGTTGTTTCCTTGTGCGCTCATATTTTGGTATCATAATATTAATAACTATCAAATAAATATTTAAGTATTTCACAGTGGTATAATTACCTTTATAGTTGAAATATATTCATCGTAAAAACACTACTGGCAGCTCACCCTATTCATTGACACGATAATTATACATTATTCGTCTATCTTTTCTTTTAATACAAAACAAGATTTATTATTAACATAAATAGGTTATTTCCAACATAACAAGATTGTAACATTTGTTTGCCGCTAGACATAGCCAAATCTTCATAAATTACATATCGTTAAACAAATATGATATTATAAATGGAAACATGTGCAAACATGTTTAAAACTACAATTGATAAATATCTGACAGGGGCGAGTTATATGTAGGTAGGTGAAAATCGTTGGCCTCTCGATATGCCTAAAGCTTCCTAGTCCACGTGCTACCTGGAGCCTATACCTTTGGATGGGAACCTTGTTAAAGATGTTGTGTAGAAACCAAGTACACCTCAATGTCACCGTTGTAGTATTATTACTCTTAACAAAAACCATGATATTTATATCTATATATATATATATATAAATATCATGGTTTTTTATCATCATATATATATATATACAAGAACCCTGGAAAATTTGATGACTGAGATGCAAACCATCTAGGAGGAAAAGCTTAACATGGATGCACGCACGCACGCACGCACTCATGCACGCACGCACGCATGCACGCACGCACGCACGCAAGCACACAATAACAAAGAACACACACCCACCCATGCATGCATACACACGCACTCGATAGTAGCTCAATTGTATTTAAATAACAAGATACAAATATAGGTTCGTCTGTTGATTTTGTTTTGGCATTTTTGGGTTTTCTGTAATCAAAGAGTTTTATAGGCTATAAATAACTGTCTTGTATGCGTACAATCTTGACGTGATCTGCTGTGTGGTTTGCATGCAAGACTGAGATCAATACGACCTGCTATCAATGACATATTGACAGGTCTACTTACGCTCTGGCAATCAATGTCTGCAGCCACAGAGAGAGATTTCTGTAAATGTGATGCATCGTCAACGAGCTTCGGAGATCCGGAGATGGATTAAAGCGAGCAAAATTCCTTTCATATTGTAATTCTTCGAGGCAGTAATGATCGGGTATGCTCTGAAACGAGTCGTGAAAAATTCCAAGTCGTCATTGAAGACATATTGGCAGCTGCCTTTTATGGCATGAGATCTGTAAGATATTCTGCCAGACGACTGGGTGATTGAACACAATAAAATAAGCACTTAATCAAACCCATGTGTATTTAATAAGCCGGCTCTCGTACATTGCAATTTTACCAGAAACATTTCTGTCTGGTTCATTACCAAACAGCGTACTCACGCACACGCGTTATAATATTTATGTTGATAGCTAATTGGATATCGTAGTTCAACCCCATATAGCAACTCAGAAAAGCGACCACTTTTCCCATTAGTAGAAGAATAATTCCGATGTATATTAAGAAAACGCTACATATCGGTATTAATTAAATGATCCTGGACAGATAATTCAGAATTAAAACTTGGAACAGTTCTTGCCTGGTCTTGGAATGCAAGGCAGAAATGGTTAAAATGGTCAATGGTGTTGCAATAAAAGAACCAATATTCATCTGTAGACTTAGCGTGGGAGATTGTTTGTCACAGCAGTTGGTACTGAAAGTGTAACAGACACATTCAAGACAATATGTGGCGTTTTTCATAGGCCAACTCATAGGGAGCTATCAGTGATATTTTATGTCAGTAAAATGTCTATAGTCTCTTAACTTATCAGTTTCAAATTTTAATAATTACTATAGTGTATTTACTATTAGAAATTGTAAGATTGGAATTTGAAAAATATCAGTATCACAACGTTCGGCCGTAAAACAAGTGTCGCTAAAACTGAAAAAAGATTAAATCATTTAACTAGCACAAAGGACCGGTTCTTTTTTCTTGCATTTGTAGTCTCTCATCTCATCACTACATTCAGAAATACGTAATTTGATCAAGAAATGGAATAACCAAATTTTAACAAATTAAAGACGGCTGTACTGTACATTCAGAATATGAATGAATGAATGAATCACTTTATTACAAAATATATAACATTCTATATACAAAGAATAAGGTAACTGTGCTTCCTATACACACATATAATACGTAATTATACATACATGTAGATTAGGCATGTCTAATAAAAGAAACACATTGTTTTGTATCATTACCATTTTATACCAATGTCTCCATATGTTTGATATATATTTTGTATCATATTTTACTATGTTTCTAATAATTACATTATCAGAACTCTCAATTCTTACAATGAAATTATATACATATTTGCGAATTAACATTTGATACACTGGCACGTGTCTGCTGACAAACATGGTGCTGGCACGTGTCTGCTGACAAACATGGTGCTGGCACGTGTCTGCTGACAAACATGGTGCTGGCACGTGTCTGCTGACAAACATAGTGCTGGCACGTGTCTGCTGACAAACATAGTGCTGGCACGTGTCTGCTGACAAACAGTGCTGGCACGTGTCTGCTGACAAACATAGTGCTGGCACATGTCTGCTGACAAACATATTGCTGGCACGTGTCTGCTGACAAACATAGTGCTGGCACGTGTCTGCTGACAAACATAGTGCTGGCACGTGTCTGCTGACAAACATAGTGCTGGCACATGTCTGCTGACAAACATATTGCTGGCACGTGTCTGCTGACAAACATAGTGCTGGCACGTGTCTGCTGACAAACATAGTGCTGGCACGTGTCTGCTGACAAACATAGTGCTGGCACTATACCATTTAGGTTCATGACATATCAAGTGGAAAAGGTTGTTATATGCAACATACAACTTATTTATTTATGTTCTGTTATGTTTCCACCATAGATGACTAGTATCAGTAGTACACAGTGAAATACAGAATGTGAGGAAAAGCAATGTTTTCACACCTTCATTACACGTACTAAATTTACAGAGTATTGTATTACCCTGAGCATACACCATTCTACACGATACGGAGATGAAATTCCACTCTGTCGTACACCATTAGAGATATGAAATCCTTAAGAGGTAACATTACCCTACCGAACATGCATCATTTGGTGAGCATACCAATATATTAGTATTCTAATTAAAAATAGAGGTACACGTCTATCGTACAGCTTTTTCAATAAATGGTTATGATTAACTCGGTCAAATGTCTTTGAGGCATCCGAAAAACAACAGTATACATTATTGTTCATAATATGATATTTAAGGACAAGTTCTTTAAATGCATATATGCACATGTCCGTACCTGGTTAAGGTTTGTATACATATACCCTTCAAGTCTATTATACAATACATATTCTAAAACTTTAGAAACAATAGTAGCCAGAGAGATAGTTAGAGCTCTCAACTCTCGACTGAGAGAACGTGAGATTGAGTCCTGTGCGGCGGTGTCGAACCTTGGGCAAATTTGTTTACTCTACACTGCTTCAGTTCACTCAGCTGTATGAATGAGTACCTGGCTATAGACAGTTGTAGATATTTGTGTACGAATAGTCTTCGTGCATTAATTGCAACGTGGCTGAATGCTTCCCCGAGAAGTCAAGATGGTGTTCGATTGAACAGATCTGCCTGGGAGTAAAGTGCAAAGCGTTTTAGCAGTCCTGAGGACTGGATATAAGAACTTTACTTTTATAATTGTTCTTAATACTAATGCTGTCACTTTTGTTTTTAACAACAGGTACAAGTATTACAGAGTTCAAAGAGTCCAGCAAAACCCCATAAATTAAAACACATAGCGAATAGCAGTAATATCCTTTTACTACAATATTTCAGATGTTGTGCTTGAATGTCATCCAGTCCACAACCTTTATTGTTGAATAAGCTGTAAATAGCATCAGATCATTCTTTTGTATTAATCACCATGTCATCTGAATATGGAACGTCATTGTATTCTATGTTTGTATCAGACTGTTTCTTCAGACAATTAAATAGGTCATTGTAATGTTTTTGTGTAATCTCCTCATTACCATAAGCATTATCAATCGCGTTTGGCAGGGTCATGTTATGCCTAATCATACTTTTAATCTCGTTCCAAAAATCCCTGGAATTACTTTTCAGTAATTTATTTGCAAGATACTCTTTTCTTAAGTTACATTCGTTCTTCTTAATAAACCTCATTGCACATTGAAGTCTGGCTCTAGTGCGCTGCTTACATTCAATATCCTTTTACTACAATATTTCAGATGTTGTGCTTGAATGTCATCCAGTCCACAACCTTTATTGTTGAATAAGCTGTAAATAGCATCAGATCATTCTTTTGTATTAATCACCATGTCATCTGAATATGGAACGTCATTGTATTCTATGTTTGTATCAGACTGTTTCTTCAGACAATTAAATAGGTCATTGTAATGTTTTTGTGTAATCTCCTCATTACCATAAGCATTATCAATCGCGTTTGGCAGGGTCATGTTATGCCTAATCATACTTTTAATCTCGTTCCAAAAATCCCTGGAATTATTTTTCAGTAATTTATTTGCAAGATACTCTTTTCTTAAGTTACATTCGTTCTTCTTAATAAACCTCATTGCACATTGAAGTCTGGCTCTAGTGCGCTGCTTACATTCAAATATAGGCCCTAGTCTAGACTTCCCACAATTCATCCATATGTGATACGCTTTCCTTGCACCATCGTATAAATCTGAGCAATGTTCAGAGTCTTCAGACCAGCCAGGGAGATTCCTGGTATAATGTGTACTAATAGATGAGTTACGTAAAGTGCTACTGCACGCATTCAGGACATTAATAATACTGGCATAATAATCATTCAATATGCCCACATGTTCTGGGTTATCACAGTTTGGATATTTAGAAGATAACACATCAATAGGTACATGCGTACATTTCAACATCTCACCCGTTTGTATACAATAATTGTGAACATCCTTGTTGTCTAGTTGAGACCAGTTAATTCTGGCGTGAGCAGAACCATGAGCGTTGCATTCCAAAATTGCAGCTAGTTCCATGTTTAACTGTATTACCATTGGTATGTGATCAGACAAAATACAGTCATACAGAACAGAGATCTTTACAATCAAGTTATGTCCCTAACCAAGACTGGCTGCAGGTGTAGCGTACTACTGTCAGTCTGTGTTGACTCATCTCAGCTGTTTACGGAGGGTGGTGTCTACATCACGGCTATGCAGTTTTCATTTAGGTTCAGGTTTGTACCATTGGTATATGATGCCATTTGGCCATATGTTCAGATTCATAAATTGACTCGGGTCATCACATTCCGCTCTTACGTTGAAGAAGCTGTGAGAATTGGGATGGTTGCTCTGCAGCTTTGTGACCTCAATTGTTTCAATGTTAAAAGCGCCCTTCATGTATGACTCCAGCTCTTCTGATCAAACCGGGATGCAAAGACGTTGGTGATCGGCTTCCTTTTCAGTGCGATAACTCATCCGGTTCTAACGTGCATGCCAAGTCTTGGAGGAGGTCTCTGCTTTGGGCATCAGGATGGTTTTGGTAAGTTGGTGCCAGGTCGTGTTGGTCCGTGTGCAGGACGTTGGCAGTCACCGTGCCTCCCAGACCTGTTACGCTTAACAGCTTCATTCCATGGCTGCTCCGGAGCGGTGGCGCTGTCTGTAGCATATCCACATCCTGTCCCTGGGCGGAATTGGCAGACGCATCCGTCGCATCCGTCGTTTCCGTCGCATCTGTCATAATACTCACATGAGTTGTATAAGTGAACGTGTCACCAGTGCGCGATGTGGCTTCCACACTGATGATGCAATCATTGAGCTTTTATGTATTGTCAAATTGTGCTTTTAGCCCCGTCGCCACGATGCTAACCTCATTATTGAGGCTCTCTAATCGTTGTAGGAGGAGGGAGACATCTACTTTGTGAAACAATATCTGTGGCAAATTTGACAGATCTTTCACAACGTAGGGACACAGGTTCTATTGTTATCGAGAATTTTTACACGATGTCTTGGATGTTTTGTATTTTCTTTTTTGGCCCATTTCTGGTCAAGTGTCTGTCATCCCTGTGGCAGGAGGCGAACAAAAGGGACTTACTTCAACATCTGTATTTTCATAGAAATTGTCACACAACTGAACAATTGTATCTGTAGGCAGGATGTCCATTTTGTTTTTTATAAAACACAACAGTTCGTTCACAACGGTTATTTTTATCTGCCAAATCACTGTTACGGTCATCTCACTTGGTATTTTCTGCTGCGTTGTTTGACGACATCGTAGAGTTCCTAATAGTTAGGAAACCTTTTTGTTATTTTATATGTAACATTCTTACTTTGAATTGTCATAGCTCAAATGTTCCAGCAGAAATTTTTTATATAGCCTGAAGATTATTCTGATCAAAATATGGTGAAATTCTGAACGCTGGGATAATAGGACATTTTTTAATTAAATCTCAATATTTTAAATCGATACAGTTCAAAAACTTACACCTCAACTTTTTTTATGTTATAAGATGTAACACCTCTGTATAATTATTTTGATTCCATTTGGTGAGGTTTTCAAAATAAAAAAATTAAATGTTTTTATTATTTTTTTTGATTTTCTTATTAAAAAAATTTCAGTAAGTTTTTATGTCAACCTCAATTTTTCATTTCTGAAATTGACTAATATGGACCAAATATATAATGTGGTGAAGTCTCGAGTAAATGAGTGTTGGAACTAAGAGGATTGATTGTCTTAAGTGTGTCGCCGTGGTGACGGACTTGGTCATCATGTCTCGCCAGCGTTCTTCATCACAATCACTTGCCCAGCCTTTTAGCGAGACACATAAACTCTAGTTAGTGCATTGGATGCTCGAGTGTCTGACAGACTTGAGAATGTCACATGCACGCATGGCATGCATGTCTGTGTGCGCACGCCCTCCATGTGCACATAGGAATGCATAAAATTAACATTGACCGGTGGAGACTGGTGTTCTTCGGCTGTCGCTGGACATAGTTTGAAGAAGTGGCCTGACTGTCACAGCAATGTTTTTTTTATTGAAACGCATTTGGGATGTTCACATATATAATAAATTATGTCAGGGAAATGTCAACGAGACAAATTTGTTCATGGGGTATGGGAAACGTTTGGGAGTTCTAATTATGCCCGTTGAAGGTCAGGGCTTTGTGGATAAAATCTGGGTCAAGAGTCCAGATATTTTAAACTGTTTGTTTTTATCATAAAATCATGTTATACAGGATGAACTGTATGTATTGTAACATGCTGATTGCCCAAATATGTTTTGGCGAGACAAAAACAATTTAGATTTCAATGTTTAAAAAAATTGTCGTGCTGTCACTCAAATCCGTGAATAGCGAGCTGGAATAATTCCAGACAAACTAGAATGGCGATAAACAAAACGACAACAATCTTCGTCAAAACTAGAATGGCGATAAACAAAACGACAACAATCTTCGTCAAAACTAGAATGGCGATAAACAAAACGACAACAATCTTCGTCAAAACTAGAATGGCGATAAACAAAACGACAACAATCTTCGTCAAAACTAGAATGGCGATAAACAAAACGACAACAATCTTCGTCAAAACTAGAATGGCGATAAACAAAACGACAACAATCTTCGTCAAAACTAGAATGGCGATAAACAAAACGACAACAATCTTCGTCAAAACTAGAATGGCGATAAACAAAACGACAACAATCTTCGTCAAAACTAGAATGGCGATAAACAAAACGACAACAATCTTCGTCAAAACAGTGACAAGGCATAGCTCAAAACAGCAACAATCGTTGGTCGAAATGGTGAAAAATATTTGTCAAAACAGCATTGGGCTATGTGTAAATGCATCATAGTTATTGAATGTTCATAATTACAGTGTATTACACAATATCAACATTTTAGTTCGTTGTCATTTTGGTCGTTATTTAGGTTTGTCATTGTGCTGTTTTGTCACTGGTTTAGTTTTCTCGTTTCTACTGTTTGAACTCTGCAATGATGTAACTAACACAATAGTGGTGCCCTCTGGGGATTAGAAAAAGCATTTCCTGTGAGCGACAAACTTGTATGTAAATAATTCTAAATACCGTGTAACTATCTAAAGTTTTTGTGTTTTTTATACATCGCCAATTGTTAGATCAAACACCAGTTGTTGAAGGAAGTGAATGGACATAGAAATGAGGTGGATGAACCTCAGCACCTGGGAGGACATTTTGTCAAACTGCCTCCAAAGTTAGCGTATTAATACTAACACCCGATATGTGCATTACAATTGCAGTAGGAACTCAGACTGCCATGAACTATAAACCTAAGTTTAAGGCCAGATACCCCAGGTGAAATGGTGTTTTTGGACAAAAAATACTGAAAATAGTTTTCTGCCAGATTATTATACATTTGTATGCATACTATCAATAAAGTTCACTTCTATGACAATTATGTACCTCTAAGTGAGTTTTAGTCATGGATCAGCATGTCGATATCATGTAATGAAATCCATTATGCAATCTTTGACAGCCATTTTCTCAAAAAAATTCTTAAAATTTCTGCATTTGGAAACGGGATATCTCTTGGAATAATTATGCTATATAAATAATGTTTTCAGCATATTCTACTGTGTGCAATGATCAGACACTTTTTAAAAATCATGAATAGTTTGAAAGATATAATAATAATAATAATAATAATAATCTTTATTGATACATAATGTTAAGTATATCACAGATGTAGCAGTAACATGAAACATGTATACATTACGTATCAAATGGAACGAAGCAACACATTGCTTGTGTTCCTTATTCATGTCATATATGCAATGAAATCTATGATTCGTGTTAAAAATAAAAAAAATAAAAAAATAAAAATAAAAAAAAAATCTTCATAATAAATTAACAATTTATTTAATAATGCATTATACGAGTACCGTAAGTCTGAACATCAGGTACATCTTAACATGACATCATTATGCGAGTACCGTAACACTGAACATCAGGTACATCTTAACATGACAACATTACACGAGTACCGTAACACTGAACACCAGGTACATCTTAACACGACAACATTATACGAGTACCTAACACTGAACACAGGGTACATCTTAACATGACAAAATTTCATTAAAGCAGCATTTAGCATATGTTTGCTAGAATTAGACGCTTGGTCCTTTGTTTGAACATATGAATAGATGTACAATATTGTAAATAGTTATTTGTAATAAATGTATTCCAGATTTTAGGACCAACATAAGCCAAAGACAGTTGTCTACAATTAGTCTTGCAGAATGGTATTTTATATGTTACTTCCTGTCTTGTATTATATTTATGTGTGGATATTTGCAGGACAAATACATCATGATATATATCTGGCAACATACCCCTATTATGCTTGTACATTAGAATACAGCATAAATATTTATTTACGTCATAAATATTCATTATTTGATAAGATGTAAATAAAGGCTGCGTATGTTCAATAAATCCTACATGACTTATTACACGCAAAACTCGTTTTTGGAGTAAATGAATTTTAGCAAGGTATATATTCGGGGCCCTTCCCCAGACGACATTACAATAAGTAATATATGGGTATATAAACATGTAATACAGGTTTAACAATGATTTGTTATCTAATTTGTTTGTCACCTTTTTTATAATACCAATATTCTTAGAAATTTTATTTGATATATATTTAATGTGTGTGCTCCAATTCAATGTATTATTTATAAGCAAACCCAAAAACTTTATCTCATGTACAGTGTTAATTTGTATGCCGTCTATGCAAATGTTATTACACCTCTCTCTTATACTGATCGTATTACTAAAGGTCACTGTGTGAGTTTTCTGTATATTCAAAGAAAGTTTATTAATGTTAAGCCATAAAGATAGTTTTTTTATTTCAGAGTTCAAAACATTTTCCATTTCATCTATATTGTTGCCTTGTATAAAGATGCTCGTGTCATCAGCAAACATAATGGTAAACGTTGAGTCAGATAAAGTAGATAAATCATTTATATAGATAAGAAAGAGTAAAGGTCCCAGAATTGAACCCTGCGGAACACCACATGTTATGTTTTTAAGGGAAGATTTTGTTCCATAGAATTTTACTCGTTGTTGTCTGTTACTTAAAAAGTTACGAATCCATTGGAGTATATTTCCTCTGATTCCATAATGTGTTAATTTTCTCAATAATATATTATGATTAACGGTATCAAAGGCTTTGGCTAAATCCAGAAATAACCCAATTACGTGCTCTTTGGTATCAATTGCCTTACTAATTTTGTCAATTAGCAGTGAAATAGCCATATCAGTAGAATATCCTTTCCTAAATCCAAATTGGGAATTAGACAAGATGTTATGTTTCATTATGTAATTCATTAATATATAGCCATATTTGTTGCCAAAAAACAAGATTTACTTTCGTATTTTACCAAAAAATTATTTAAAAATAAAACCACAACATTTCAAAAAATGCTCTGATCATTTCACAATAGAATCTATAGAGAACATGGATTTGCAAGAATTATAACTATATAATGTGCTCAAACTGGTGGCCATTTTGTTTGTTACCATGGAAAGGAGGGGTCTGGCTGAAAAAAAGTTCAATATATATTTTACTCAGTAGGACCCATTTCATGCATTGGGCTGAACAAATTGAACTGTTTGCAGAAATAAAAAAATAATCCTATCTACCTGCCGTGTCTGGCCTTAAAACTAGATCAAAATAATGCCAGGCAGGCAGGCAGGCAGGCAGGCAGGCAGACAGAAGTTCTTTATTAAGACCCATATACATATCACTCAATAAGTGAGTATGTAAAAGCATAAATATAGTAATCACATGGTGTACAAATTATCACGTGTCGGTCAGGGAGACAGCCACTAAGGCTAAGAAAGCCGCTCTCGTGGGAGCCACCAGTTCATTGTGGGAGATTCTATTTGATCCATTGTTTGATCTGTGTAATCTTCTGCTGGTCGCAAACAAAGTTAACTCTGCTATTTGTAGTCTGGTCTCATGTCACGCTACCAAATTGTATTATATTGCCGCTGTGCAGTGTAATGTATTTTTTCTCATTGCAATACGTGAGATTGAGCTTGCCTAATATGCCTAATGCTTCTGCGTGACTGGTGCATATGATAACAAGCCGCCCCTTCTAGCAGCACACTGCAATCGTGTGGTCTACAACGCATTAGTCTTAATGTGGGTACTGCTTTGGAAAGTGTCCGCTTTCAAGCATTATGTACGTGAGATCAACTTAAGTGCGAAGTGCGACTTGCCCGGCGTAGAGCAAGAGCATTCGACCTTATAAAAGCCTTTCTTCCAATCATAGCCATGCATCATGGCGGCCGTGTTAAAATGCATTCCAATTACAGAATCACATCGCGTCGATCGCGCCCATTGATGGCCAGTCATCTAATTTATCAGCACACCTTCTCAAATCAAATATTACTTTTACGAGCCGCTTCAGCCAAAGAAACCCGGCCGTTTTACTGCGTCATTTCGTCAAGCGAAAATCAATATCGTGGCTTGGAGTTAGATAGTGGTGGTAAATAAAATGTCACCATTGTTTGTTGAATGCTGTGTTCGGCGGGCTGGTGTGTGCGCCTGAATAATGCAGCGTGGAGTCTTGCAGTATTGTAATGGTTAATACGCTAACTTGGAGGCACTGAAAGTGCACCTCTTCCCAGTTGAGTGTTGAGCCATTCTCCACGAGTGGGTGTCAATTAGTTGTTGATGGTTTATGCAATGATTTAAATCAATGGTACAGGAATGGCTTAGGGTTAGGGCGTAGCAATACTTATAAATTATGTACTTGATGTGGACAAATATCTAAAATGCAATATCCAATCCTCTAAGCAATTTTCACACATCTTCTGGTAGACCGTTTCGTTCCAACAATAACTCAGCTAATGTGGAAGCATTCAGCCATGGTGCAATTATTGCATAACAGCTACTCATTCAAGCCATTCCACTGGGTACTTTTATACAGCTCCGAGTGATTTGGTGCAACATGGAATGAAAGAAATTGCCCACACAAGTGCAAATCCAATTTCACAAAGTGTGGCTTTAACAAATACATTTATCAACAAAATGTGACAACTGGGTGTTTATTGATCGATATTAGAAAACGCTGTTTACCCTCAGTGCAAACTTATGTGCTTGGCCTATTTCATAAAATGTTGCAGGTCTTGTTAAATCACCTTTAATTAACTTAACTTATAGAAGAAACAAGACAATTTTCATCCAGGTCAGATAAATATGACTGCTTTTTCTGTCAGAAAGCAAAACGGTCCAGAATTTCATTGCAATCAAATAATGACATGTGGAAATATGCTGTCACATTGACATGTTAATGCATGTATAAACATTATTTCTTGTTATGATTGACTCCATAAACACAATTAGTGCACTGATTGACTTTGTAATTATTAAAGAAACAGAGTTATTATAAAATTTAATTATGTTAACTGTAACTATTCTAGCACCTTGACCATACAAACAGGTTTTAATGAAACACCATGATTTTTTCCGTTGTCAGTGATATTCCTGAACATGTAATGGTAGAACTATAATTTTGTAATGTGCTTCAATTAGACACAAGTGTGGTCGATATGTTACAACCACAGTATAGTTAAATCAGTATCAACTAATGTTATGATAAACCCAATACATTTAATAGGAATAAAAAGTTACACACAAATTTTACATTTTGACACCTGTGTTCACATCGCAATGTTACTGTGATAATGTTGTGTCTAGTATAAATACGTCATGGTGACACATCCTGGCATTACGACACACGATATATTGAAGCGAGGAGATCTGTTCCGTTATCTGCAGTCAGCCAGGGGTGTTAATTATCAGCAGGAAGTTCACTGAATCAATTGTCATCAATGTGGAAACAGTTCAGATGCACCTAACATGAAATCGTCTAGTGACTTGCCTCTCTGACATCTGATGTATTGCCAACAGAGCACATTTACAATATAAATGTTTTATTTACAATTAAGCATTTCACTGTTGAAATATTCTGATTGCGAATGCTGTTTCGGATTTATTAAACGTCATTTGGTGGGCATTAAACCTTTTTTATTACCTTCAATAATTATATTTATTCTACTACTAAGAACATTTATATTTATTAACGAAAAACAGACAGCCTTCATATAATAAATTTATTTAAATCTTATCTAAAGTATTTAGTGCAGTATTTGCGATATAAATCTAGAAATGGCTAGACTTGCCGACTAATATATTTCCAATGATGCGTCGTTTCGGGTTTCTATTCCTACGAAATCCAGACACTGACAAGATCTGTACCACAAAATCAGATTAGCAAATAAATCCCATGTAATGGCAGTGTGCACTGCAAGTCAATCACTGGAATGGGATTCGGGATTGTTCTAGACATCTCTGAAGGAATGGAGACCTTTAGTCGTGAATCAAAGCGTTGTTCGCATCTTTAAGAGCGACTGAGGAAATTTATTAGATTCACCACTGACGAAAGCAGTTGCAGATGAAAGCCAGTCAGCACTATATATTAATGCAGAGTGGATGCTAATATTGTATTATCGCATTGGGTATTCAAATGCGATGCTAGTTTGATGTATTGTTACTGCCCAAATTGTTTTTTAATAAGCTGACTTGACGACATTAGGCCGTGCGTTAGATGTGGAACAATCATATTATACAAGACAGTGTTGACACAATTGTTGCATGCAAATTTAATAAGTCTGTCTTGGGAGATGTTGAATAAGAGAAAACGGCTGTGAACAGTAAGATGTCAACACTCATATATTTATTCCGGTCTCACATGAACGCAGACCTTCGTGCAAAAGCTCAGTAGTGCACGCCTACAAAACTGGTTGCAGAAGTACTTGAGACCCGCAAATGAATCCATATGATTATCAATATCCATTGGGTTTCTGCACTGTTATTTTTGGAATGTTTCTACTGATAATTTGCTATATGCACATGCCATTTGTCAAATGCACAAAACTGCTAGGTAATTTTGTTCTGATTAATCAATTTTGTCAATGATTGATTCATACTTACGGTCAATTCCTCATTTACAATCTTGTATAATCGATGATCATTTCAATTTATATACAAAAATATTTTGAATGAATTATGTATGATGATCGAGTGACCATAACTCACTTCGGCTTCATTAAAAAGATGCCATTGACATTATTCAAAATGTGTACACTTGTGGAATGGTCAGAAGGTTCTTGTTATAGGAAGGTACAACATATTAATTATATTAACGTTGTGGCACTGTTCTGTAAGTTTCCTGTGTTGATTATTACTAACAGGTGTGTACATTTTCATCAACTATGCCGTATGTTTACATCAACTGTCACCCATGGGTCACACTAGTACTGATTCCTAGCAATAAAACTTAGAATGGCTGCCCACAAATTGATTGTACAATCAGTCAGTATGACCAAATGAATGATGGATTATGAAAATCAAACTAATTCCCAACACTACAGCAAAGTATATTTGCCATGTCTGTAAGGCCGCCAAATTGAAGATGTTGGTGCCCCACAAGTTACTGGCTGTTGAGAGTTAAGTACAGGTTGTGTGGTGTGGAAAAACAGGGTAAACCCCAAACATCCATTTCCCATACTCTCTTACAATTTATTCCACATAGGAAGAACTTGGCCACTTTTTAAATTAAACAAATTAGACCAGACAGACATTTGTCAGTGCAATGTGTCGGCTTCTTCACCAATTTGCTCATATATAATATTTAAACATAATTAAGAACTACTCACATATATCAGTGAATAATATATTTAATAATATTACACCAAATTGTTAACTATGACTATAAATATAAACAATAGGACATTGTACTGATACATTTAAACAACTAGAGCCATACTAAAAGGTTATAAATATGTAAAGAAATAAAATCTGTAAGTGCATCAGAAGTGTTTTTTTTTTGCAAACGTGCCCTTTTCTGTATTCATAAATTTTGTCATGGTGCAAAAAATTCTAGACGGAGGGCACCATTTCAAAATCTATCACAGTTTATGCATTTACTCTGAAGGCAGAAGTGAAATGGTGACCTATCCCAGGTGTTTTGATAGAAAGCCAGCAGCGAGACAGTTGGTCTGGCAGGTATACAGGCCATGTCTCACAGTAATGGCATCAGACATGGGATGAGACAGGCTTTGTTGAGTGGAAGGACGATCACTTTATGACCATCTTATTTCAGTGGTCTGTATTGTGTTGCTTCGTTGGACATAATGTCCTGGTCCTGGCACTTTCATGTTGCCTTGCGACTGGCTTATGGAGCTCTCCCGGTGTTCTCCAAGGTTTACGGAGCTCTCCTGGTGTTCTCCAAGACTTACATAGCTCTCCTGGGGTTCTCCGAGGCTTACGGAACTCTCCTGGTGTTCTCCAAGACTTACGGAGCTCTCCTGGTGTTCTCCCAGGCCTGTGGAGCTCTCCCGATGTTCTCCAAGGCTTGTAGTGCTCTCCTGGAGTTCTCCAAGGCTTACAGAGCTCTTCCGGTGTTTTTGAAGGCTTACGGAGCTCTCCTGGAGTTCTCTAAGGCTTACAGAGCTCTTCCGGTGTTCTCCAAGTCTTATGGAGCTCTCCTGGTTTTCTCCAAGGCTTACGGAGCTCTCCTGGTGTTCTCCAAGGCTTCTGGGTCCAGGAAGACAAATCAAATGTCAGTAATTTTGAGATGTTATCCCCTTTCTGGGAATTTTGTCACAAGTTTTAAAATGTTTTTGGACATAAATTGACATATTTAAGGACAATAGCAGTTATGCTGTACAGAAAGCAAACTTGTGTGTGGTTGTTTGGGAGCGTATGAATGTGTCAGTGATGGCAGACTAATGATACATGTATGAATGTGTCAGTGACGGCAGACTAATGATACATGTATGAATGTGTCAGTGACGACAGACTAATGATAAATGAATGTGATGAGTCTGAGAGCAGTTTTGACTGATCACGTCCTGTACACAAGTAATGAAAGTATGTTATAAATTGTTTTCCCTAATTCTCAAAAGAGTAGTACTAGCTGAGTGGGATGTGTCAAGGGTGGAGGATAGTGGGGGTGGCTGGAGGTAGTGTCATTAGAGGGTGCATGACAGTTCTCGTGACAATTCTTGTGACAGTTCTCGTGACAGTTCTCCCGTAGTGGTTGTTATTGGCCAGACGTCACGCAGATTCTGACAGCTGAGGCTAAAATGAATGTCAGCTACAATGGCTTAAGGCCGAGACACAATCTCGCCCCAGCTGGATCAATCCAGTGCTGATATATAGTTATATTAGCAGTAGTTTGTATTGCCAGGATGTTGTCAATATTGTGGAGGTGCCACATATAACTATAAGCACAGGTATGTGTCATTCCAGTATCCACTTTTAATATTCTAGTTTTGATCTTTTCAGTGGATTTGTGGAGTCTTACCATGTCTTCATAAATTACATCTTACACTCTTAAGTAGAGCTTTCACAAAAATCTAATAAAATTGGAATGTTTAAACTTTAAAGAAAGATCTTAATTTGTATTTAATTTAAATAGACCCTGGACTGTGATTAGATAAATGTGGAGTAGAGTGTGTATCATTGAACAATATGCTTCTTTCACTAAATAAGTAGCAGTAAATGGCTTTTAGAGGATGTTTGGAAGATTGTTGTTACTTTCTATGACTATTATGTTATTTTATATTATTATTTTCATGGAAGAAGGAATTCCATTTCTGAAGTATTACTCTTATTATTTTATTTATTTATTGTATTACTTATAAAATATCATACAAAGTGTTTTAATTTGCCCAGCCACCCAAATGAATAATGGTGGAATGGAATGTGTATCACGGAATGATATGCTTCTTTCATTAAATAAATAAATGACGTTTTGTTTTTGTTATTTTGTTTTGAATTTGTTATGGAATAAATGCTTCAATTTTTTACGTATTGCTCTTAAATTTCTTTGTTTTTTATCTGATCAACTCAAAAAATTAATAATTGAGCAGGAGCGATATATTTTCGAACAAAAATTAGTGTTTATCATGCTTTGTATTGATAGACAGTATACATAGTATTTGTGGAGCATGACGGTGTATAGGTTACAGAGTGCCGCACTCTCAGTTGATCCCAGGTCCAAATCCTCCTGCCACCACTTCGAACCTAGGGCAAGTTCGTTCACTCTGTGTTGCACCAGTACATTCAGCTGTATGAATGAATACCTGGCTGTAGACAATGGTGGACATTTGCATGTGGATAGTCTTCATACATTAATTGCAGCATGGCTGAATACTTCCCAGAGAAGTCGGGATGATGTTCGATTGAGCATGTCTGCCAGGGAGTAAAGTGTAAAACGTTCTGTGCAGTCCAAAGGACTGGAATCTGTGCTGTGTGAGAACGTACCTTTCCTTTCTGTGTATTGTACAATACGGGAGAGAGCAGTCAACTGTGCCAATATGTTCTCTCCGGGGTGCACCTCTCAGACTTAGTGTCACCAAGTTGTCTATTGACATGCTACAGCTTGCTGTGTACCGTGATGCCCTTTAGCTTGCAGATAAACCTGTCATTGCGGCTATTGGTGAAATGTCGAGTCCTAGACTCTTAGCAGTAATAACTGATGAGCAGTTTTTTTGTTGCTCTCATTTTGACCAGGAAGTGATTGAGTCTGGGCCATGGGGTCATTCCGGTACGTTTAGGTCAACCTGAAGACAGACCACTATTTTACCTTCAGGTTCAAGGAAGATGAATGAAGTACCAAAATCTAGGAATTTTTGCACCATGAAGAAAATTGTTTTTTACCAGCAAAATTATACCTATTTGAGGACTTAGTTATGCTGGTTAGAAATTAAAATTTGTGGTGGCTGGCTGGTACATGGGCATGCCACTAAGGGAAAGATCCTTCAATATAATAATAATAAGATAACTTCTATTGTGCCTAAATCCTTGGAAACCAAGCTCAGAGGTGCATCAAAATAAAAGGATTGGTCAATCTCAAAATCCATAAGCAGTATTCCAGTTGTCAACAGATGGGTCAAGGCGCTAGGGAGCTATAGTGGATAAGCAAGGTTGTAAAGATAAGTTTTTAAATGACGACAGAATTTTGTAAGTGAGTGAGCATATTCCAAAGAGTTGGTGCAGCAACAGAAAAAGCCCTAGTTCCAATGTTAGTGTTGACTCTAGGAACAAAAAGTAGATCAGAACTAGATGATCGAAGCTGGATAGGTTTTCTTACAGGAGTAAGCAATGAATGCAAATAAGATGGTTGCTTACTGGACAGTGCCTGGTATGTAATGGTACAGACTTAAATATTATACGCTATCGTACAGGAAGCCAATGCAAAGACTTCAAAAGTGGTACAGAGCGAGAAAAACGAGATCTTGTAACTACTCTTGCTAGACAATTTTGGACTCGTTGAAGTTTTGTAATATCCTTGCTAGTAATATTATAAAGGAGGGAATTGCAATACTCAAGTCTGCTGCTAACAAGCGCTGTTGTAATAGTTTTAGCAACAGAAAATGACATATATACTTGCAAATACAGCGACTTGTTTTGGACTATGGAAATTTCAGTTTCGTGCAATTTTAATTCAATGCCTAGTACAAGTATCTTCTCGGTGTGATGCCTAGAACAAGTGGTTTTGTTGGTGCAATGCCTAGAACAGATGGTTTTGTGGTGCAATGCCTAGAACAGATGGTTTTGTTGGTGCAATGCCTAGAACAGATGGTTTTGTGGTGCAATGCCTAGAACAGATGGTTTTGTTGGTGCAATGCCTAAAACAGGTGGTTTTGTTGATGTGATACCTAGATCAGGTGGTTTTATTGGTCCAATGCCTAGAATAGGTGGTCTTGTTAATGCAATGCCTAGAACAGGTGGTCTTGTTAATGCAATGCCTAGAACAGGTGGTCTTGTTGGTGCGATGCATAGAACAGGTGGTCTTGTTTGCACAATGCCTAGAACAGGTGGTCTTGTTTGTGCGATGTCTAAAACAGGTGGTCTTGTTGGTACGATGCCTAGAACAGATGGTGTTGTTGATGCAGTGCCTAGAACAGGTGGTCTTGTTGGTGCAATGCCTAGATCAGGTGGTCTTGTTGATGCAGTGCCTAGAACAGGTGGTTTTGTTGGTGTGATGCCTAGAACAGGTGGTATTGTTGATGCAATGCCTAGAACAGGTGGTCTTGTTGGTTCAACGCCTAGAACAGGTGGTCTTGTTGGTGTGATGCCTAGAACAGGTGGTCTTGTTGATGCAATGCCTAGAACAGGTGGTCTTGTTGGTGCAATGCCTAGAACAGGTGGTCTTGTTGGTGTGATGCCTAGAACAGGTGGTCTTGCTGATGCAATGCCTAGAACAGGTGGTCTTGCTGATGCAATGCCTAGAACAGGTGGTCTTGTTGATGCAATGCCTAGAACAGGTGGTCTTGTTGGTGTGATGCCTAGAACAGGTGGTCTTGCTGATGCAATGCCTAGAACAGGTGGTCTTGTTGATGCAATGCCTAGAACAGGTGGTCTTGCTGATGCAATGCCTAGAACAGGTGGTCTTGTTGATGCAATGCCTAGAACAGGTGGTCTTGTTGGTGTGATGCCTAGAACAGGTGGTCTTGCTGATGCAATGCCTAGAACAGGTGGTCTTGTTGATGCAATGCCTAGAACAGGTGGTCTTGTTGATGCAATGCCTAGAACAGGTGGTCTTGTTGGTGTGATGCCTAGAACAGGTGGTCTTGCTGATGCAATGCCTAGAACAGGTGGTCTTGTTGATGCAATGCCTAGAACAGGTGGTCTTGCTGATGCAATGCCTAGAACAGGTGGTCTTGTTGATGCAATGCCTAGAACAGGTGGTCTTGTTGGTGTGATGCCTAGAACAGGTGGTCTTGCTGATGCAATGCCTAGAACAGGTGGTCTTGTTGATGCAATGCCTAGAACAGGTGGTCTTGCTGATGCAATGCCTAGAACAGGTGGTCTTGTTGGTGCAATGCCTAGAACAGGTGGTCTTGTTGGTGTGATGCCTAGAACAGGTGGTCTTGCTGATGCAATGCATAGAACAGGTGGTCTTGTTGATGCAATGCCTAGAACAGGTGGTCTTGCAGATGCAATGCCTAGAACAGGTGGTCTTGTTGATGCAATGCCTAGAACAGGTGGTCTTGTTGGTGCAGTGCCTAGAACAGGTGGTCTTGTTGGTGCAGTGCCTAGATCAGGTGGTCTTATTGGCTGTTGTTGGTGTAGTGATATATAATGGCACCATCAGCTGCTGCGCAAATATTGGAAGAGAAATGACCTGCAATGGCAGTAAGCTTGAGATATCATGTTTGATATGTGGGTGTGAACAGTCTAGTAGCCAGCTGTTGCTTGGTTTTTGTTTCTCTGGCTTATCAGTGTGTCAATTGGCAACAGAGTGTGATTCATTAGTCTTCAGTGTTTGGTTGATGTGTTTATCTGTTTAGTAGAAATGAGTGATTTTATGCACATGTAATTTAATTATTATTTATAGCTAAAATTGTGTGTGATGTGTGTGCGTGCGTGCGTGCGTGTGGGGTATGTGCATGTGTGGTGTATGTTTTTTCAACTTTGCAGTACTAATCATATTACATTAACATCAACACAAACAAATGACTGACACAAACTACGATTTAATCAATAAATAAATAAAACACCATCCTCTTGTGGTAAACAGTAAAGAGTTTTATTCACATTGAAATATCTAGCTGTAACATACAAGTTATTTATTTCAACTATGTACTTTGTGGACACTGGTCAAATTGCGTGGAACATTTCTTCCAGTCGTCCATTTCAGTGACCCCTTGGCCAGAGATGGTCAGCGGCCAAAGGTCACCAGCCCCGCCTTAAATCACGAGATTGATTAGATGTCTGACCGACTCTGACATCTTAGTCATTGGATCAGTTGATTCAGCATTGATTGGCAGCAACTAGAAGATGTATAATGTATTTAACCTATGAGATAATTGTGATTTGATTAAATGATGGGATTATAGTCATCGGTCACTTAATGTCACTGCGGCCTCACTATGGCTATTAATTAAGTGGAATTCTCCCATTCGCTGAAAGGATTTAATAACTGTATATCTATATTTAGTTTTGCTAGTTGTATTGTTTTAATGGGAAATGGGAAAACATTATTTTAGCTTCAACAAATTTAGGAAGATAAAATGTATATTTTATAAAGATTTTTATGAATAAACAATGTTAATTTTTAGTCCTTTGGGCTGAAGGTCCAATGGACTTATGCCATCACTCTGCATCCGCCGTGCACTGTTAGCTGCCATATCTCAGAAACTATTCAGCAACTTTTTCTCTGATAATCCCAAACTGGTAATTTTTCAAAATGTTTACATTTTTGCCTATTTTCTCAAAAACTGTGCACAGTAATTTTTCTCTAATTTTGCATACACATTCCATGTGGTAGTGCCACTACACAAGAAATCACTAATTGATTGAATCATTCAAACTAATGACCTGGATACTGTGGACTGTTATGTAGTAATAATAAAGTAGATTTGTTTACCGCCAAAACCAGCAGACTGTTTAGTAGCTATAATATAATGTGTCCACTTGGTAGTTATGTATCATAATGTTCATAGATCTATGTGCAATTGCATGGATACATTTGTCATATATTGGACAAAATGTGCAAATGTGTTTAATTAAGACTGTTGATCGTTGTATGTCCTCCATGCCTCAAAAGAATCCTGAACTATTTTCAACCAATAAACTCTTGAAAACACAGCCTGTCTGGTGGGCGACAATGGGTTACCAGCGCAAACTATGAACGCAGCTCTGCTAGTGGCAGACCAAGGAACTAGTGAAGTTGTGAGCACGGTGTAGTGATATTTGTTTTGTTCAGATGTTTAACTATATTCAGATATTTTACTATACATGTTGCAGCTATTACTTCAGTCCAATTCAATCAGTATTATGTCATTAATTGCTACTGTTTTTAAGTCAAAATGCATGCTACATATATGTACCTTGTGAACAAATAAAGTTTTATCATAGTTCATCTCTTCTTTCCATTCTGGGGGAGGGTGGTAGGGCAAAATGAGAACAGAAAATGTGTGCACATTTTCTTAAACAACCTATAACTGTGCTACATGCAAGATTGCAGCTCACCAACTCTCCTGCAAGGTTTCTACAACCACTGGAAATCGGCCTAAATAGCAGAGTATTTGGATAAGATTCAATAGTATTTTTAATAACACAAACTAATATATACAATCTTCACAAAATGGTTTATTCAAATATTTTATTTCCAGGTGTATCTTAACTGGCATGCATATAGTTAACATGTCAACATTTTACTTCCATCATAATCCTTAATGATCTGTAACTAAGATTCACCAAATAAAATTTTATTAATAATTACAAACTCACAGTATAGTCCAAAGGACTTCAGGGACTCTTGGCTCATTTTTTAATGAATAAACATTTGTTTATTACTATTATACTGCGAAATCGATTCAAGACACTACAAGAACTAGACGACATTGACACCATGAGCGAAAACATCACTGAGATGATCCAACTAAGTGCGAGAAGTGTAGCCAAAGCAACCAACAGGCATGTAAAGATGAGAATATCGTCACCGACACGAGCACTGATGAAGAAACAACGAGAAATGGTGGATAACAGCAACCGTAAAAAACAAATAAGTACACAGAAATATGCAAGACCATTAAAAAGAAAGAGAAGGAGGACACTAGGAAGTACAAACAAGAGATCATACGAGAAACGATTATGTCATCAAAGAGCCTGAAGAACGCAAAAAGAACGCAGGCACTAGGCCGAGACAGACTGACTATATACTTCTAGACAAGCAGGATAGAGAAATACAAGACCAAGATATGATCATGGAACGAACAGAGGAATTCTACACCGAGCTATATGACAGTGAACAGAATACCATAATTCACACCGACCCGAAAGAGGTACCAGAGATAACACCATGGGAAGTTGAAGCTGCGCTAGGAGATATGAAGAATGGGAAGACATCAGGCAACGACCATGTAAACATTGAAACATTAAAAGCAGGAGAAGATACCATCTCGAAGACGTTGGCTAAGCTGTATACTAAATGCTTATCAGAAAGATGAATACCCACCACATGGAAGAATGCAAAGATGGTGATAATCTTCAAGAAGGGAAATAATAAAGACTTAAAGAACTACGAATAGGTTAGAGAAGACACTCGATGAAAACCAACCACGAGAGCAAGCAGGATTCAGAAGCAGGTACTCAATGACAGACCACATACACGTCGTAAACCAAATGATAGAGAAGTGCCGAGAATATAATATCCCACTCTGCATTGCTTTCGTCGACTACGAGAAGGCTTTCGACTCGGTGCACACTCAAGCAATTACTGACCTCCCTTAAAGAACAGGGATAGAATGACACACCAATATACATATAAACACAACGCAGATAGAGATCGTTGAAAGCTACGTCTATCTAGGACAGCGAAACAGAGACAAAAACCAAGACAAGGAGATTCAAAGAAGAATCACCGCCAGCTGGACAGCATTCGCCAAACACTGCGACATCTTCAAGGCTAACTGTGGAACCTGCTTGAAGAGACAAGTCTTCAACTTATGCATACTTCCAGCGATGACATACGGCGTGGAAATATGGGCACTCATCATCCAGGCAAAGAACAAGCTAGCAGCCACACAAACAAAGATGGAAAGAAGTATGTTAAACATCACATATTGGGAGAGAAAAACAAACATCTGGGTTAGAGAGAAGACAAAGGTCATAGACGTGATAGAACAAATCAGAAGACAGAAGTGGACCTGGGCAGAGCACATCAGCAGACTACGAGATAACCGATGGACATCGCATATCACAACCTGGAGACTTTACAAAGGGAAACGATCTAGAGGAAGACCGGCGAGACGGTGGAGAAACGAACTAGATGGATACTGGAAGGGCACCATCTGGCAGGGGATAGCTCAAGACAGGCAAATTTGGAAACGACGTGCTGAGGCCTTCGCCTAACCACGGGACACTACGGCTGCACGATGATGATGATGATTATTATTAGTACTGGTAGTTCAAAACCAGTGTGGTTAAATGTTAAAGTGTGGAATCATGATGTGGTTGAATCGTTATTTTTCATATTACAAAAAACATCTTCCATCTCTTTTCACCAGAATACACTGATGTAACTTAGGGATAGCAACACTTTGAAAATGTCTTAGAACTGGTGTTCTGTGGCATCACATCCATGATCAACGGCTGCTGTTACACAACTAACACCTACATAATCAGTTGAGAATAACTAATTATGTTTCATCTTGAACTACGGCCAGGTTCAGCGTATGTTCTTATAAGTTATATGGCACTGTATCCAGTCTTTAGGACTGCTCAAGGCACTTTGCATCTTGGTGGACTTGTTCATTCAAACACATCAACTTCTCTGGGAAGCAGAATAATTTCCCATTTGCAGAAATTGTATTTAGAAACTAACACTTATGTAAATGCTAGCCATGTGAATATGTCTAAAAACAATATGTCTCTAAACAAAATTGACAAATATCTGAGAAAAGTAGCTCATACACGGAGATAAAAATGTTGGATTCTCAATAAGCCAAGGGCGTCTTTGGCCACCTGCAGTCTGTGGTTGTTTTGTCATGAACTTTGGCCCACTTGTTGCAAAAAAACGACACAAAGCGCATGTCTAATTATCAAATATCCGGGAAATAGACTGGAAGTGAACCAGTTTAACACCAGTCAAAGTGGAAGAGATATTAGAGTATCTGCTGCTCTCAACTCGTTAGGCATTCATTAATTACTCTGAACCTACTGAACTGTCATCAAGAGATGTGTTTACTGGTCAAACAGATGTAATGAAGCTAGTGGAAAGCAGTGACCGGAAGGCGTTACCATGCAGACTTATTGTATATTGGCAGTCAGCAATAACTGTTGGACACAAGTCGGCAATAATGGCTGGTGCCATAGCAATGGTCAGGTAATATGTCCAATGGACGTTGCCTGATTACACAAGAGGGTCGTCGTGTCGTTGCCTCATCGCATTAGCCGCATCGCTAGATGCATGCAAATAACACTAGGCGATCGGCACACACGCATTGGCAAACATGAAACGTCAAATGTGAGATCGTTCTCATAAGGAAAACACCACTGTTTTTAGTACAGCGTTGACAACATTTGTGCAAGAATTTATCTTGAGATAAGAATATTATTAATTTTGCATTGAATTGCTGTGCTAGCTGTCTACAGTTCCCCCACCTAGCTGTCTACTGTTCCCCCACCTAGCTGTCTACAGTTCCCCCACCTAGCTGTCTACTGTTCCCCCACCTAGCTGTCTACTGTTCCCCTACCTAGCTGTCTAATGTTCCCCCACCTAGCTGTCTACTGTTCCCCCACCTAGCTGTCTACTGTTTCCCCACCTAGCTGTGTTCTGTTCCCCCACCTAGCTGTGTACTGTTCCCCCATATAGCTGTGTGCTGTTCACCCACCTAGCTGTATACTGTTCCCCCATGTAGCTGTGTACTCTTCACCCACCTAGCTGTGTACTCTTCACCCACCTAGCTGTGTGCTGTTCACCCACCTAGCTGTATACTGTTCCCCCATGTAGCTGTGTACTCTTCACCCACCTAGCTGTGTACTCTTCACCCACCTAGCTGTGTACTCTTCACCCACCTAGCTGTGTATTCTTCACCCACTTAGCTGTGTACTGTTCCCCCACCTAGCTGTGTACTCTTCATCCACCTAGCTGTGTACTCTTCACCCACCTAGCTGTGTACTCTTCACCCACCTAGCTGTGTATTCTTCACCCAACTAGCTGTGTATTCTTCACCCAACTAGCTGTTCCCCCACCTAGCTGTGTACTGTTCCCCCATGTAGCTGTGTACTCTTCACCCACCTAGCTGTGTATTCTTCACCCAACTAGCTGTGTACTCTTCACCCACCTAGCTGTGTATTCTTCACCCACTTAGCTGTGTACTGTTCCCCCACCTAGCTGTGTACTCTTCATCCACCTAGCTGTGTACTCTTCATCCACCTAGCTGTGTACTCTTCACCCACCTAGCTGTGTACTCTTCACCCACCTAGCTGTGTACTCTTCACCCAACTAGCTGTGTATTCTTCACCCAACTAGCTGTTCCCCCACCTAGCTGTGTACTGTTCCCCCACTTAGCTGTGTAGTCTTCACCCACCTAGCTGTGTACTCTTCACCCACCTAGCTGTCTACTGTTCCGCCACCTAGCTGTGTACTCTTCATCCACCTAGCTGTGTACTCTTCATCCACCTAGCTGTGTACTCTTCATCCACCTAGCTGTGTACTCTTCACCCACCTAGCTGTGTACTCTTCACCCACCTAGCTGTGTACTTTTCACCCAACTAGCTGTGTATTCTTCACCCAACTAGCTGTTCCCCCACCTAGCTGTGTACTGTTCCCCCACTTAGCTGTGTAGTCTTCACCCACCTAGCTGTGTACTCTTCACCCACCTAGCTGTCTACTGTTCCGCCACCTAGCTGTGTACTGTTCCCCCACCTAGCTGTCTACTATTCACTCACCTAGCTGTGTACTGTTCCCCCACCTAGCTGTGTACTCTTCACCCACCTAGCTGTGTACTCTTCACCCACCTAGCTGTGTACTCTTCACCCACCTAGCTGTGTACTCTTCACCCACCTAGCTGTGTACTGTTCCCCCACCTAACTGTGTACTCTTCACCCACCTAGCTGTGTACTCTTCACCCACCTAGCTGTGTACTCTTCACCCATCTAGCTGTGTACTCTTCACCCACCTAGCTGTGTACTCTTCACCCACCTAGCTGTGTACTGTTCCCCCACCTAGCTGTGTACTGTTCCCCCACCTAGCTGTGTAGTCTTCACCCACCTAGCCGTGTACTCTTCACCCACCTAGCTGTCTACTATTCCCCCATCTAGCTGTGTGCTGTTCACCCACCTAGCTGTGTGCTGTTCACCCACCTAGCTGTGTACTGCTCCCCCACCTAGCTGTGTAGTCTTCACCCACCTAGCTGTGTACTCTTCACCCACCTAGCTGTGTACTGTTCCCCCACCTAGCTGTGTACTCTTCACCCACCTAGCTGTGTACTCTTCACCCATCTAGCTGTGTACTCTTCACCCACCTAGCTGTGTACTCTTCACCCACCTAGCTGTGTACTGTTCCCCCACCTAGCTGTGTACTGTTCCCCCACCTAGCTGTGTAGTCTTCACCCACCTAGCCGTGTACTCTTCACCCACCTAGCTGTCTACTATTCCCCCATCTAGCTGTGTGCTGTTCACCCACCTAGCTGTGTGCTGTTCACCCACCTAGCTGTGTACTGCTCCCCCACCTAGCTGTGTAGTCTTCACCCACCTAGCTGTGTACTCTTCACCCACCTAGCTGTGTACTGTTCCCCCACCTAGCTGTGTACTCTTCACCCACCTAGCTGTGTACTCTTCACCCATCTAGCTGTGTACTCTTCACCCACCTAGCTGTGTACTCTTCACCCACCTAGCTGTGTACTGTTCCCCCACCTAGCTGTGTACTGTTCCCCCACCTAGCCGTGTAGTCTTCACCCACCTAGCCGTGTACTCTTCACCCACCTAGCTGTCTACTATTCCCCCATCTAGCTGTGTGCTGTTCACCCACCTAGCTGTGTGCTGTTCACCCACCTAGCTGTGTACTGCTCCCCCACCTAGCTGTGTACTCTTCACCCACCTAGCTGTGTACTCTTCACCCACCTAGCTGTGTACTGTTCCCCCACCTAGCTGTGTACTCTTCACCCACCTAGCAGTGTACTCTTCACCCACCTAGCTGTGTACTCTTCACCCCTGCACTTTTGAGATCTCTCTTGACACTCTCCATCTTAATTGATGTCTTCCCCTTTTCTCTTTGTCAGTCTCTTCTCACTCTTTCCTAACTACCTTCATTTTGATTCCTTTCTTTACTCCAATCCATTCTCTTAATTCTACTCTTTTGTCTGTCTTCCTGTTGTTCCAAGCCGTTAGAATTCTCCTACTAGCTGACACCCATTGGTGGAACTACAAACCTAGGGCGGCAGTTATTACCTTTACAGTATTTTAACGTTAAACTCACCCACAGTGGCGCCGTCTGGAGAGTCGCTGACCACTCAACAGTTACGATATTTCTCTGATAAATGGCAAAGCGAATATGTAACATTGTAAGTAATGACTTGAAATGACTAACTTTATGTGTTTGTTTAGTGCATTAGTTAGTAGATGAGTGGTCCAGGGATGCAACAGAATTTAGAAAGAGGAGAGTAGCCTTCAGCTCTGCCAGGGGATACACTTATTAGATTCAAATTTATATATATATATAGATATTTATACCCAGTATATAATTTTTTTTCACATTCTGCACTATGAAGGGTTCTGTGGATAGTGATATCTCACTACGAGGGGTTCTGCAGATAGTGATATCTTACTACGAGGGGTTCTGCGGATAGTGATATCTCACTACGAAGGGTTCTACGGATAGTGATATCTCACTATGAGGGGTTCTGCAGATAGTGATATAATATTTAAGATCTGTACCATTACATATCAGGCACTGTCCAGTAAGATCTGTACCATTACATCATCAGGCACTGTCCAGTAAGCAACCATCTTATTTACATTTATTGCTTACACCTGTAAGAAAACCTATCCAGCTTCGATCATCTAGTTCTGACCTACTTTTTGTTCCTAGAGTCAACACTAACATTGGAACTAGGGCTTTTTCTGTTGCTGCACCAACTCTTTGGAATATGCTCCCTCTTAGTGTTAGATCAGTTGAAAATATTACAAAATTCCATCGTCATTTAAAAGTGTATCTATACAACCTTGCTTATCCACCGTAGCTCCCTAACGCCTTGACCCATCTGTTGACAACTGGAATACTACTTATGGATTTTGAGATTGACCAATCCTTTTGTTTTGATGCGCCTCTGAGCTTGGTTTCCAAGGATTTAGGCGCAATAGAAGTTGTCTTATTATTACTATTATAAGCTCATAAGTCAGATTGTGCTCTTTAAAATAAATTTAGCTCCTTAGAGTGATCTTGTGTACTAAAACCTGTCGACACCAGAGTGCGCCACCAGGACACTTTCGCCAACTTGTCTCAAACATAATGTCTTAGGTGATACGGCAGCGGCTTTTTGCATTTTGAAAACGCGCCTTAAAATTAGCAACGGGTTCTGTTTAATGATGGATTTTCCTTGTGATCTCATTATGATCTTAGTGACACGGTCTCCTCGCCACGTAGACCTGGGAAAGTTGACTGCAGAGACGTGTTTGGAGTGGGAGGTGGGTCCATACCCCCCACCCACTGGCATGCATTTGGACATTCGTCTTTACGAGGATTCCTAGAAAATTAACTTTGTAGCTTGTTGCGAGTGACAGTGGAAGGAGATAATGACTTCACTACCCCCCCGGGGATGTGCATTCGAGAGCTGTAATGGAGGAAGTTGTCCAACAGTGATGTATAATTGAGTGTTATAAGCTTGCAACCTTTCTGCAAATGATTACAACGTTAATCGTTAGGTGCGCTAACCAGGCCAAAGCAGGTTGTAGCTGCGAGCACTATGTCTCAGCAGAGACAGAAGCACCACAGTGTGAGTTAATTCCACCATCAAGTATAGTTTATGTAACGGTTCTGCCAGGACCTGTTAGTGGGATCATCCAAAGTGAAGACTGATGACACTACAAGGGGTTCAATGTTGATGGCACCATCAGACATGTCACTTAGTTGTATCATCACATGGGTTTAAAGCTGAATACTGCCGATGTTTTACTGCCATTTCATTGTGGATGTTTTACTGTACAACTCATACATTTAGACAGTGGAAGATATTTGTAGATGAATAGTCGTTAAGAGGTCTGCCAAAGAGTGACATGTAATGTGCTCTGAAAAGTCCTAAATATTGGATATGACACTATTAATGTTTTTAGTTTAGATGTAAGGCCTAGGGTAGGGCCCATGTGTGTATGTAAATATTGTAATTATAAAAAAATCTATTTAAAACAAAATATAGTCTTAAATTAATAGTTTTTGTTATAATATTCTTTAAAATTTATATTTCTTGTACATATACTGTAATTGTATTTGATTCACATTCTATTTGGTCTTACACACATGTTTATGCTATACATATACTGAAAATTAGTGTTTGTATAGTGCTTTGAACATTTTAATGGAAATTGTACATGATGAAAATTAAATATTATAGTTGTACAATTTAGTGGCAGTGTTGGAGGCAAATATTATTTCTATTTAAGTTACTATTTTCCTGTACCTCCTGGATATTTCCCATTGGAGGGAACCATTTTGACTTATCTACCCCCAAGAGGAAAGATATTTGGGTGAAGGTATATTGTCCCAATTTTTGCACACTTTTTATAGAAGTTCTTGTTTGTGTTTGATGTTTGTATTTTATTAGAGGTACACCAAAAACAGCAACTTGTTTTTGGAGTATTACAACTTAATGGCATGCTGAGATTACAATTGCACTAAAATAATCCATCGATTTGTATAGCATATGCAGGGTTTTTAGCTGACAAATGATTTGTTAATCAGTGCTAATGAGAAATGTTGTTTTTCAGAAAGAAGTTCAAGACACGGTCGGGAGACACAATACGACTATCAGACCTGCTGGACGAAGGCGTCCGGCGGTCAGAAGCGAAACTGAAAGAGAAAGGACGAGATAAGGTGAGCAAATCAGTCCAGATGAGATCGCAATTAATTTTCCCATTGTACATGTAATGTTTCCTGGGCCCGTTGGAAAATTTGTCGTAAGATTTCTTTAAACGTTCATAGCCATTAAATATCACTTACCTGACCTCACGTAAGAAATTAATAAAAAACGATATTATAATTCATTTGTTCAGAATGATATATATATACAGTTGATATCAAACTTGAACCAGTCTGGTAACTGATTTTGAAATGTTAGTGTGTTCTTCAGAATAGCTACTGTGCTGATTTGTGAGTCGCCCTCGTCTAGTCACTGCCGTCAGTGGATAGACTTAATACAGAGTAGAGAAAACAGTAACTCTACAGACGTGATGTCCCGGGGGGGGGTAATGTTTGGCATGTGATGTGTGTCATATGGTGTGTCATATTTGTGTGATTTATGGTATCTGATGTATGGTGTATGAAGTAACATACCTGTGTGATATACATAGTGTCTGGGGTGTGATGTCTGGGGTGTGATGTCTGGGGTGTGATGTCTGGGGTGTGATGTCTGGGGTGTGATGTCTGGGGTGTGATGTCTGGTGTGTGGTGTCTGGTGTGTGGTGTCTGGTGTGTGATGTATGGTGTGTGATGTCTGGTGTGTGATGTCTGGTGTGTGATGTATGGTGTGTGATGTATGGTGTGTGATGTCTGGTGTTTGAAGTATGGTGTGTGATGTCTAGTGTGTGAAGTATGGTGTGTGATGTCTGGTGTGTGATGTCTGGTGTGTGATGTATGGTGTGTGATGTCTGGTGTGTGATATATGGTGTGTGATGTCTGGTGTGTGGTGTCTGGTGTGTGATGTCTGGTGTGTGGTGTCTGGTGTGTGATGTCTGGGGTGTCATGTCTGGGGTGTCATGTCTGGTGTGTCATGTCTGGTGTGTGAAGTATGGTGTGTGATGTCTGGTGTGTGAAGTATGGTGTGTGATGTCTGGTGTGTGATGTCTGGTCTGGTGTGATGTCTGGTGTGTGATGTCTGGTGGGGTGTCATGTCTGGTAATGTATGGTCTGTGATGTGGTGTGTGATGTCTGGTGATGTCATGTCTGGTGTGTGATGTATGGTGTGATGTATGGTCTGGATGTGTGATGTCTGGTGTGTGATGTATGGTGTGTGATGTCTGGTGTGTGATGTCTGGTGTGTCATGTCTGTGTGTGAAGTCTGGTGTGTGATGTCTGGTGTGTGATGTGTGAAGTGTGTGATGTCTGGTGTGTGATGTATGGTGTGTGATGTCTGGTGTGTGATGTTTGGTGTAATGTCTGTCGGGTGTGTTGCAGGAGTTATCGGTGGCAGAGTTTGAGGCAGCAAAGGAAGCAGTGGCATACGGATGCATCAAGTACGCGGATCTCTCTCACAACAGGATGCATGACTATGTGTTCTCTTTCGACAAGGTCTGTCTCCCATCTCCCAAATTGTTAATCTTTACTAATCTTTATTCATTTTGTATCAAGCATCATATCTATGCAGTGGTTATATACATATATATATATACAGCTGTATATATATATACATATATAAAACGAGTATATATGTATATATATATATATATATAGGGTATATATATATATATAATGGGGAGTTCATTCCAGATTTTGGGTGCAGCAACAGAAAAACTATGCTTGCCAATATTAAGCTTAGTTTTAGGAACAAAAAGCTATTGTGAGAATATTGCTTTTGATGGCAGTAACACTAAACGTAATCCAACATGAGTGTTCTGCAAGTCCTAACTTACAAGAACAGTGTGCTTACCAGTGTTGTTTGTGAATGATGAATAATAAAATAGAAGAATTAATTCTCCCAGCAGACTACATTAGATGGTTATTTGTTTATTCACCAGAGCTCAGAGAAGGCATGACCTCACTGGAGGTTAGTGCAAAAATATGCTATGCATGGGTCCAAGTTGCCTTTAAGTATCGTGTACCTTGGAAATAAAAATGGCAGTGCTGGTGACATTGTCTCTTCAAAGTTGAGTTCAAACACTGTGTTAGAAAGGTAATAGTTTCTGCGACTTTGACAGTGTTCCTTTGTGTGTGGCCACTTCTAAGTCTGCAGCGGAGCAGTTGTGAAGTTACCTGTGCATGTCTCATGACGGGCAAACTTAAGTTATGGACAACACATTGGTCCAGCTCTGAGAAAATGTCTGTCAACAGAAATAAAACGCTATGGAGTGGCTTCTCATTTCATAAAATGGGGAGCGCTCATTCCATAAATTGTTACGTTGTTAATTTCGTTAATGGAGTAGCTTTGCGTACTCACTATTTTTGACTTTGGTATGGGTGTTGCGTAACGATGACAATGTAAATCACAGTGGGCAGAAACCACAAGTGTTCGAGTTGAGACATATAAACAAGTGTTCTCGCGGACGTGAAGAAATCAGCTGATGTGTGTACTTAACATTATTTCATGCAGGTTCAAATAACGGAAAAATCCCAAAGAAATGCTCACAACCTTCCGATTAGGTATCCTTCAGTCAACCTGTGACTCGTGTCTACAAGGTAAATAATTGTTCACTTCCAAGACACATAACCGCTGGGTCTCATTACATCCAGGGTAAAGAAACTTTTCCCCATGGCATACTAGCCCTGATGGACATCTCTTTCTTTTGGATAATGTCCTATCCACCATGTGGCGCCACTGTTCTATATAAATATGTGTCATGTTGTGTAATCAACTGTGTCACCAGATGCTGGATGACAAGGGAAATACAGCTGTGTATCTTCTGTACGCCTACACCCGCATCAGGCAAGTACACATGTCTCCGTGATGGGTAGGGGTGGCCTCAAGTTTGCAATGTCACAAAATATGTAAAGCATTACCTGTGAGTTGGTCATAGCTAAGTATCACGGGAAAATATATTGATACAATGGAGCCACATATCGCTTGACACAATACGTAGCTGTTCAAATACTAGAAATGTTTTTTTTTTGCATTGGCCTGAAGAAAGTGTGGGTGAAATCTTTGCAATTATTAGTTCTACGTACCTATCAAACATTTGACAGTATGTTACGGGAAACACAAATGGCATCATAAAGGCCAAGTACTACTATTAGCCTGTATTTAAAAGAAACATACGTGTCTGTTAAAATTTAAGGCAACATAGGTTTTACTAAATGTATTTGGAGAGATGCAGTTCATTAACGTGTTAGGAGTGATCTGTGTCTGATAGAATGCGTTAGGTGAAATAGGTAATGTCACTTTAATTGTAATGTTAGTCAAATGAGAGACGTCTCATTGTAATGACAACGTTGCAGGTCCATCGCCCGAACAGCTAAAGTGAACGCGACTAAGCTGAAGGCCGCTGCAGGTGACAGTGGCGCCCTCAAGCTGGAGCATCCACAGGAGTGGAAGCTCGCTAAGCTGATTGCTAAGTTCCCCGAGATCGTTCTTCGAATTCTTGATGATCTGTTTCTGCACACGCTGTGCGACTACGTGTACGAACTCGCAACGGGATTCACCGAGTTCTATGACGCTTGCTACGTAGTCGAGAAGGATCGTCAAACAGGTGCGTTTGTTTATTTTGTGGGGGAAAAAATACAGCATATTCCATTGTAATACATCAAATATAAAATGTATGATATAAATTTGAATGACTATCTTATTGTAGTCAAACAGCAACTTTGATGCTAGGCAGCTTTCCTACAAAATGCAGTGAATGTTACTATAAATCAGTACATTTATCATTTCGTTTTAGTTTATTTATTCTGTAGTCATAGGAAATGGTTCTACCGGTATATTAATATAAGGATACAGACACTCTTTTTGAAACAAACTTATGCCTATATTAGATACAAATTGACTCAAACTACAGGTTGTCCTGCTGTAGTCCCTTGTGGCATAATAGTATTTGTTTATTCCAGGAGTCATACTGAAGGTGAACATGGAGCGGCTACTGTTGTGTGAAGCCACAGCATCTGTCATGGCTGCTGCTTTCCACATCCTCGGTCTGCGCACCGTCGAGAGAATGTAGTCAGCCGATTGGTCGACACTCTTCAGAGGGGGAGAATATTACACTTGACACAAAAATGTGACATGTTCTTGTGCAGTTTAAGGTTCTTGTGTCACAGAAGAGAACTAGAATGGAAGCCACCCGGTATATTATATCATCTTAAATTAATGTGGAATGTAAGGAAACATATTTGGACTGTGAAAGGTTGTGGTTTGGCTGAAATGTAGCCCGAGGACTGTGACAAATATTGTTCAGTGGTAATTATTGTGAAAGTATGCTAATAAAACATGAAAAAGACAACTGTTTGGATTTTGTACCTTGTAAATCACACACACAACAAATAATCCTACACAATAGATTAATAAAGCCAGTTTAATTTGATATGAAACACTAGCCTCTTTTGGACTTGGTTAAGAAGTCCGGAGGTCCCACAGAAAGACTAGCAATCAACACGGCAACAACGGTGTGGTTTTTTTTTGTGTTTTTAATGTCTGTTTAACACTAAGCGCTTGATATACAGTATATATTCTTATGTTTATATGTATATGACAATTATCAATCACACACGGATATCAGACCAAACAATTCTTAGATAATGAGCATTCAATCATATTTACCAACTAACGATATACTTCAAAAAATAGCAAGTTAGCATATTCCACAGTTGGCCTATTCCACTGGATTCTTAGCGAGCGAGCGAGTGACATTTCATCAGTTTTGTCAAGTGTTTTCTCTTAATTTCGTTTTAATAAAGACCTTAAATAGCTACCAATTGTTGGCTACCAAATAAGACACAAGAGCAGCCACCAGTGATGGAGAAAGACTGGCAGGTTGAGGCAGAAACATGATTTAACAACCGACAAACCAAGATTAAATGTGGGCAATGTTGACAATACGCATGCACGCGAAATGATTAGAAAAACACCCCAAGTGAATACGGTTAAAGTGTACGTGGTCAACAGACCTAAACGTGTGTGACCACCCATAGTGCCTCTGTCAAGGAGGCAATTATTCAGGGGCCTCGGAACAATTTATGGTTGGTATCGACAGCACAGGAAAAGATTAGTGTTGCTAATCCGTAACATGATGAACAACAAATGTAAGATGCAGTAGAATGGAAGTAGGCCTTCCACAACTACAAGATGTTATAGAATGGAAGTAGGCCTTCCACAACTACAAGATGTTATAGGATGGAAGTAGGCCTTCCACAACTACACGATGTAGTAGAATGGAAGTAGGCCTTCCACAACTACAAGATGTTATAGGATGGAAGTAGGCCTTCCACAACTACAAGATGTTATAGGATGGAAGTAGGCTTTCCACAACTACAAGATGCAGTAGAATGGAAGTAGGCCTTCCAGAACTACAAAATGTTATAGGATGGAAGTAGGCTTCCCACAACTACAAGATGCAGTAGAACGGAAGTAGGCCTTCCACAACTACAAGATGCAGAGGTAGGCCTTCCACAAGTGTGTAATAGTGGTAATAAACTGAATATAACTCCAACAATACAGTCCCAAACCCATTATGTACACAGCTAAACGATTACTAGGTAACATACGAATATCCACATGGACAAATCCCAGAAAGCTAAAGCATATCCCACATATCATAGAAATATACTGTGGGTACCGCCCCCTGGTGTGTTCTGGTCTGAAACGCCAGTGTCATGAATCTACACAGGTCTGAACAGTCGAGAAAATAGCTATGTATGACAATAAACTTAAAATTCAAATGGATGCTAGGGCAGTGAAATGTTCAACAACTGCAGGCATGCTGCAACGCTGCACTTTTCTCAACAGAAATCTCTGATCACCTGAGACGACTCGAGAACATCTACAAAACCAACATGCAGTGATAACATAACACAAACCACTGCAAATGTGTCTGAAATGTATCAAGGTCAGCAAGATCAACAGTGTATTGAGTATGATCTTGTCCAAGATCAACAGTGTATTGAGTATGATCTTGTCCAAGATCAACAGTGTATTGAGTATGATCTTGTCCAAGATCAACGATGTATCAAGTATGACCTTGATGACGGTAAACAAGATCAACGATGTATCAAGTATGACCTTGATGACGGTAAACAAGATCAACGATGTATCAAGTATGACCGTGATGACGGTAAACAAGATCAACGATGTATCAAGTATGACCTTGACGACGGTAAACAAGATCAACGATGTATCAAGTATGACCGTGATCAAGGTTAGCATGATCAACGATTTAACAAGATTTACAAGACCAACAGGCATCAGTCCTGATCGGCAGGTCTTTGTCATAATACTGCCTCTCATAGATCCAGCATGCCTGCAATTGAGCAAACGTTCACTAATCAGTGGAAACAGCCAACGACAAAAAAACATACAATAAACAATCTGTGGAAAAACAATCAAAACAACCACCAGACCACACCCCTGGACACTGCTAGACCAGTGAACTACGTAACTAGAGAAACGCGAATGCATAGCAGTCGTATTATTTAAACAAAGCACCCATCCAATCGCTCAAACTGATCATCTGAAAACGGTGAACAGAATCGCACTAAAAGCTGGATATGGATATACAGTTGATTTATATCAGTATGATAATGACCCCCGCCCCCAATTATGACCCGGCCTTAAACTTTTGAGTCACCTGACCACCCTGCAAGTGTCAAAGTTCACGGCAGAATCAACTTTTCAAATTATTCACATATCAAAAACAGGCGCTTTTTTCAGTGTATTTAAAAAATCACCGATCAAATTAATTATGCCCAACTTTTAATTAGCTGGCATGTTCATCGATATCTTAAGTTCTGAATGATTGTTTCAACATTATAGTAAATTAAATGTGTTTCGGCATATAAACTGCAGTTAAGTAAACATGCAGTGATATTTTGCAATACTACGTGTATATACACTGGAACCCTTTCTGCCACTGACCAGCCAACATCACGAGTCAAACTGTGCTCGAGACAAACATAAATGTGGTTCTTTGAGCTCAAACACAACACCCTTCTAGCGAGACTATACAAATATTGCGTCCTACTGCAACGTGTATAACATATGCGTACACAACCGTACCAAGTTAATTAATAATTATGCACCAGCAGTCCATAGTATACGTGTAAGTGTACAGAAAATATCACCTAACCAACTAGATAAGGACACATGATCAAGAGAACAAATTTCCGTTATACATTGTCAACTCGTCAAAGTCATGTCTCCACTAGCAAACAGAATCTCACAACGCACCCTTGAGTTCCGCCACCTGCCACCAGAGGGAGACAAGAAGCGATTCTCGCTCATTATGGACTACGTAGCCTCCACCTGACACCGTCACCTTATTGTAGCTCGTCAAGAGTTGACGCGTTGTAACTATGGTAACGCGTCACCCTCTCTGTAAACTGCGTACACGCAAACCTTGCATGCAGCAACATCTTGGCCTGTAGGCAGTATACAGCAGTATACCTGGGCTGGGCTACCCACCACACAAGCCCGCGAAATATGAGGTGCTTCCTCTGTAATGAGAGGATGAACAACATCCTTGTCCTCAATCCTTCTCCGAAAGCTCTCCCCTCACAAACAATTCCATCCTTCATCCAACACTGCGACGCCTCCAGAAGTCAGGACTCACTTCAGAAGACAATCTTAACCTGCACATCACACTATAACTTCGACGAATCAATGAATAAAGAAACTGACATCAAGGGCAACACGCATTAAACAATGTTTAAGGAACGCAAACAAAACTCCTCGTACACCAGCTATATCTCATTGCAAACTCAGGTTTTCTCGCCGCAATCGTTCGTCGCGAGAAAACCGTTCCAATTTAATTGCTGCTAGATCGTGTTTCACGAAGATTTCATAAATTATTCAACAACCAACACTGGCCCATTTCCAAGGCAGCCGATTTCTTTCCATAACGAAACAAGTTGGTTGTGTCGCGAAATCAAGAAAATGTCCATAAATGTGGCCATGGTTTGGGGAAACGGCACCAGTTGAAAAGACATCAGTGTCCATAGCTGATCTCTGTAGGCACATTATGACGACAAATATGAAAGTTGCGACTGAGTTGGCACTTCAGCCGCTGGCAGGCTGGGTCAACTAACTACAGCTCTCCTCCGAATGTGTCCCAGCCTTCAACTCCGTAACCTTCGTTTTTGTAGCGCTGACTGAACTGGACGAAGGCTCCTTCAACAGCGAGGCCTTTGGTAAATGTCCATCACGTTTGTTGCCAGCTGGTTTTGATGCGTCACCGTGGTCCGGCGCATTCGTGTCGCACTGGCTCGTCTGTCGCGACCTCCGACCTTTGTGACGACTCGTGTCCTTGGTCGAATGATCCGACGACTTCTTCTTGTCTTTCTTCGCGTGGCTGCTCGCAGGGTGGTGGCCCGACTCACGCCGTTCACGCGGGTGACTGTCACCAGCGGCGCCATCTGCCATTGGAGGCTGGAACAAAACAAGAATGTTGTAACTTAACTACAATCCTTCATTATGAAATATATATACGCCGTATATATATATATAATTTACATACAGTAAACCTTAGCTATAAGGAATTCGCTTATAACGAATTTTGCTTATAACAAATAAATGGTTTAGTCCCATTTTTGTAATATACAATAAATTTCAGATATACCAAATTTTAGATGCTAAACTAAATTGGCCAGTCCCAAGTGATTTATTATATCCGAGTGTACTGTACATAATTTACATGTACATTTATTGTGATGACTATAATATATATTGCTGGCACTTTCTTGTATCGGTAATTACACATTTTAATACCACACAATTACTATATGTATGAAACAAGCGCAATATTTAATAAATGTTATGGATTATTTATCATTACAACAACAGACGTAGAATGGTAAACTAACTGGCCGTGAGTGACCACTCCAGCCAGTGGCTCACTGACCACACACTGACCTAAATTCAGTGGCCACACTGGCCTTTGTCCTGTGCTAAGTGATGATAATTACGGACCAGAATTAGAGTTCAATTTCATATACGATATCATTAATAAATTAAACACATCTCACATGTCCTCCATGCAGCAATTACACAATGATTGTATGACAGTTTTCAGAAATATATCAATATTCCTCTAAATACAATCTCAATATACTCTTTAACTAGATGCCGTTCTCTTATGGCAAAACCAAGAGGGCAGCTGTGAACAGGTCAAAAACCGAGCTATAATACAAAAATTAAACAACCTATCTACATTCGGTTCCCCCGCTGAATTGCACATGGCATACGTATAAATCTTGTGATGTGTGTCACATGGAAAATGTTTGTCTGGTAATTTCCGAAGCAGATAGGGTGTCAGCTATCGAGTTATAAACGGAGATGAGTGGCCCAGGCGCAATACCCAGCAGGCTTACAGCAGCTGTCCAGGTTCTGCCAGTTGCAGTAGGGAAATAATAGGAAAATTTAGCATTTTTGGGGGCCCTGAGGTGCCCTTAGAATTATTCAATCAAATACAGATTTCTTGTGTATAGTGGCACTACCATATGAAATGTCTATGCAAAATCAGACAAAAGGTTACTGAAGAATTTTTGAAAAAATAGGCAAAATGTGAAAATTTACAAGTTTCGGGGGCCCTACGTGGCCCTTAGAATTAATCAACCAAATACAGATTTCTTGTGCATAGTGGCAACGCCTAAGATATGTCTATGCAAAATTATAGAAAAAGTTGTTGAATGGTTTCTGAGATATGGCAGCTAACGGCGCACGGCAGACGCGGAGTGATGGCATAAGTCTATTGGACCTCCTGCCCAAAGGACTAAAAATGATGCCACTTCTTAGGGTACTAAAAATACAGTTTTCAGACCTATACTGTCAAGACACCTGAGCCATAGAGACTAACTAGCATTGGATAATGTTGCCTGCAGTGTACCGCATATTATCGCAAAGAAGATTGTGATTACATATTTACAACACCAGTGATTATACCATGGAGGAATTAGTTCCCAGAAAGTCACAAATCCCCCACACCATCACTGGCGAGCAGGAATAAACTAATGATACATACCTCAACGCGGAAGTCTTCGAGCCTCTTGTACTTGGACAGTAGCTGCTTGAGTCGTTTGTCAATGTTGACCTTGATGCGAGAGTATTTGAGGAACGCCCAAAACTTCTCGAGGCCATACAACTGACCTGTAGGCACATACAGCGAACATAAATCTATCTATATATATCACTACTGACCCATATAGGGAGTCAACAAAAACATTACTGTCATATACACTGCCTGCTCGGCACCTCTCACTGGCCCTAACAGGAGAAGCAACTCCAGCTGCTGGGAGACACCCAATGAGTGAAACACACGTTAGTCAAAACTGATGCTAATCACAGTGTTGGATGTTAAAAATTACAAGTGACACACTACCTTCTGGAGGATGGGTTGAATGAATGCTAAATGAGAGAGTTTGAGACAACCCCTTACCGTTATCAGTCTCCCAACGTCTCTTCCGAGACAACCCCTTACCGTTAAAACAGTCTCCCAACGACTCTTCCGAGACAACCCCTTACCGTTATCAGTCTCCCAATGTCTATTCTGAGACAACCCCTTACCATTATCAGTCTCCCAACATCTCTTCTGAGACAACCCCTTACTGTTATCAGTCTCCCAACATCTCTTCTGAGACAACCCCTTACCGTTATCACAGTCTCCCAGCGTCTCTTCCTGGAAGTCCTCAAAGAGTTCCGTGCGAAACTTCTTCTCGAGTCCATAGCTGTAGAACCGGAAGAGACACTCGATGCCGTACCTGCAACAAACAGTGGCCACATTGAACACCTACACACAGACACACACCGTCTCTGTACAAGATATCCGTACAACTACCATACGCATTTGGACACCCTACATTTTCGGACATATGGTTATAAGCCTCTTGGGGTTTCTCAAGAAACTTCCAAGTTACTCTGCAATTAAAAATGTTTTATCTGTAATAATTTTTTCCTTTTTAGGTGTATAGGCACACCCAATTGCCTTTGTTTCATGTTAAATTGCCTTGAAAAACTAACACCACTAGATCCCATGTAGGATCTCCCTCTATTTACTGGTGTCAATTTGGAGTGTCTGGTCAGTAGTATAACGCCGGCATTGGTGTTACCTGTAGCCAGCAGCAGCGTCCTCGTTGGCAAGTTGACGGAACTCCTTATAGAGCTTTGTGTTGAAATTCTGGCGCAGGAAGAACGACCAGAAGCGAAACAATGTGTTCATCTCCTGAGACTGCCCAACACCAAACTTCTTGCGTTCTGAAACACACCAATCACACGTCACTACCACAGGTTCAACAGGACCTAGTGCGATACCTTCAAGACACAGGCTTGTGGTTAAATATGTATTTCTGTCTAAACAGGCCAATCTTACACATTTTTATTTGACATTTTCTAGAAGTCTGAGTTTGTATATGATATCCATGTTTGATTTATTTAACCAATAGTTCTTATGTTATAGTTGTTAGTACTGAAGATATCTAAACCAGATTAGGGGTACCAATTAGCTAAATGAAAATGTACATGACATCTAGAAAATTTGCTTGTGTATTACCATGGCAATGAACATTTGCTTGTGTATTACCATGGCAATGAACATTTGCTTGTGTATTACCATGGCAATGAACATTTGCTTGTGTATTACCATGGCAATGAACATTTGCTTGTGTATTACCATGGCAATGAACATTTGCTTGTGTATTACCATGGCAATGAACATTTGCTTGTGTATTACCATGGCAATGAACATTTGCTTGTGTATTACCATGGCAATGAACATTTGCTTGTGTATTACCACGGCAATTATCATTTCTAGTATGACGGAAGGCGTACATTCTTGTCAACTATTTTAACTTTTCTTCGCTCTGAAAAATGGTCATACCTATAAAGTCCTATTTCACTAGTCACTCAAAACTATCTTATTTAATAAAGGAGCATTCTAGGTATTGATTCTTGACAGTTGCATGATCGCACATACACTTGTTAGCTCAGAATAATTGTTGAGGACGTGTTCTCCTCTGTCACATTAGAAGTGTTCATTGCTACAGTCACACACAAGCAAATGAGCCCATATTCCATAATGCAATAATTTCTCAACATTTTGTACACCATTTGTATCTGAATAAAACATAGTGTGTTACCTTTGAGACATCTGCTCTGGTACTTGTAGGAAGTTAGAGTTATCTGCTCTGGTACTTTAGAGTTAAGACATCTGCTCTGGTACTTGTAGGAAGTTAGAGTTACCTTTGAGACATCTGCTCTGGTACTTGTAGGAAGTTAAGAGTTACCTTTGAGACATCTGCTCTGGTACTTGTAGGAAGTTAGAGTTACCTTTGAGACATCTGCTCTGGTACTTGTAGGAAGTTAGAGTTACCTTTGAGACATCTGCTCTGGTACTTGTAGGGAGTTAGGGTTACCTTTGAGACATCTGCTCTGGTACTTGTAGGAATTTAGAGTTACCTTTGAGACATCTGCTCTGGTACTTGTAGGAAGTTAGAATTACCTTTGAGACATCTGCTCTGGTACTTGTAGGAAGTTAAGAGTTACCTTTGAGACATCTGCTCTGGTACTTGTAGGAAGTTAGAGTTACCTTTGAGACATCTGCTCTGGTACTTGTAGGGAGTTAGGGTTATCTTTGTGACATCCGTTGTGGTACTTGTAGGAGTTAAGAGTTACCTTTGAGACATATTCTGTGGTACTTGTAGGAAGTTAAAGGCTAAGTGAAATTAAACTTTCAATTTTTTTGAAACTTCGTATATGTAAACCTAATGCTCTTGTCATGTGATGTGTCAAATATGAAGTCTGTTCATTGCGAACTGCTGCCACTAAGCCCGGTCAAACATGGTCATTTGCGTGTCGCAAGAAAACCAGCTTGACGTCACCGCAGGCAATGCCGCTGAGCACGCCTGATTCTTTAACATGGTAAACAGCGGTATGGCTATTTGTTTCAGGTTGTAATGATATTGCAATCAAGGAATGTAATATTTTTTTATATCACCGTAAAGATAATAATCTTACCTAAAACTTTGTCGCTGGATGTACCCATGAATTTTCTTTACTTTTCGAGTTATTGCCATTTGAACAGCGCGAATGCATAATATTATTCGCACTGTGTCGTCAGCTTTGATCGCCACGCAGCGCTGCTGATTCCTCACACTGGCAAGAATCTGCTCGCTGCGTGCGATTTACTTTTTAACGTACTTCTGTTGTTTTACCACCCAACCAATTCCATTTCGATTAGCATTCCATCATTCCACATCGTTTCGTCATATATATATATATATACATAGACTCAGTTACGTCTGTAAATATTCACCATATGTAAAGGTGCCGCATTATTACTGTATACTGGTCCGGGCACAAACTGTGCGTCTTAATGTTTTATGCCATTTTAGCAAAAAATCTGAAAAAAATTTAAGTACGATATCTATGTGCTAAATCTCTAACGCATATTCCGTCACATTCGTGCCAACAGACTGTTAGAAAAGTTGTTTTCAGTGAAGTACTTAGGAAAATAGAGTCCAAATCTTGTAAAAGACACCCAGCTCAAAAACCGTGCGTCCTATCTGCGCTGTGTAGACAGCTCTACGCCCATAATGTGTGGTGTGAATCAGTGCGACATCAGGCAGAGTGTTAAAGTAGGCTAAGAGGGTTGAGAACGAGAGGTTTCATTGGCGCAAAGTTTCCGGTTATAATGGAGTATACATTACGCGAATGATGCCGTAATGGCGTTGGTGCGTTTTGTGGTAAGGCAGTTTTGCCATGTTTTTTTATTTTAAACACTTCACTCAAGCAACTTTTAAATTTATAACAATATGTTAGCACAAATTAGATTCTAAATGGTTATTCTAAATGGTTTGTATCACACACAAGCATTTTTCACACGAGGGACAATTGACATCACTATCATCAGTCATCACTCTGTGTAAACGAAAAGAATTACCACTGGCACTGTGACACGTCGGGCAACCGTCAGGTTGATCCGGCATATCTCTTTCATCTCTCACTACATCAGCGTCTGGTTCATGCAGATACGGTTGCGCACTACATTAAACCTCCTCATAATCATCTAATTCGTTGATGCCGTGAGAACCAGCATGACTAGATTCATCAACATGATTAATTTTTGGATCAGCCAGGCCGAGTCAGCGCCACGTAGCGAACAAATTAAATTAAATTAAAAGCATTCGCGCTGTTCAAACGGCAATAACTCAAAAAGTTTAGAAAATTCATAGGTACATCCTGCGACAAAGTTTTAGGTAAGATTATTATCTTTACGGTGATATAACAAATATTACATTCCGTTGTTGCAATTTCACATACAACCTGAAACAAGGCGCACTGCCGTTTACAATGTTAAAGAATAGGGCGTGCTCAGGTCATCAGAGCCGCTAGGTGTCGCAACAAATTGTGCAGAAAAGTGCGACCAAAAGGGCCATTGAACAAGGTGACGGAAGGGGTTAAAAAAATTATTAAATATTAGGACACTATTTTTAGAGTATATTTCATTCAGATTGGGAATAAAAAGGGTTCATTTCGCTTAGTCTTTAAGAGTTACCTTTGATACATCTGTTGTGGTACTTGTAGAAAGTTAAGAGTTACCTTTAAGACATCTGCTGTGGTATTTGTTGTAGCGGATCCACACAAAGCCTGTGTCTTGCAGCAGTTCGTGGGACGGATGTTGGAATGGCTTAAAAGAATGCGCCACACTGCTGCTTGCACTGGTCGATAGCAGCGCCTCCGACGGACTGAAATGTCACAAGGGACTGTCTATATACTGTTATAGATGAGTTAGATAGGATGCTGCTGTCCTACACTGCCTGGTTGGTGTCTTTCACACGCCCGACCGGGAAGCAACTCCAGCCACTGGGAGCTACATTGAGTGGGTTAGAGATCACCTCTCCCAAGTCTACAACACGTTACACATTTACCCCCTGTGTGGGATCTTCGACTTCCCATGTGTAGGATCTTCGACTTCCCCTGTGTGGGATCTTCGACTTCCCATGTGTAGGATCTTCGACTTCCCCTGTGTGGGATCTTCGACTTCCCATGTGTGGGATCTTCGACTTCCCCTGTGTGGGATCTTCGACTTCCCCTGTGTGGGATCTTCGACTTCCCCTGTGTGGGATCTTTGACTTCCCCTGGCATAGACACCAGGTAGTAAGGAATTTCAGTGTCTCTTCTAAAAGACACAGCCAATGTGAGGTGGACAGAATTGTACAGGTCTCAAAATAGGCAAAACACAAGAGGAAACATGACAGTCATGTCACCATGGGTAATACACAGTAGTGCAATCTTGTCACACCTTTGATGTCTCGATCAACATCCGGGTGCATTACTAGACAACTGTGGCCCACAATAATTCTACTCTGTACACTTACTCTGTATATGGTTGAATGGTAGCAACAAATATTACTGGAGTGTAAACACAGTACCATTACAAACCAATGTTGTAAACACTGTTGACAAAACTGTAACTGTTTTTGAAAGAAGACACACATAAAATGCTAGTGTCTGTTCTGCTGTGTAACAAATGCGGATCAGCAGTCGAACCCAAAATGAGACTGCAGACTGACGGTGGCTCCACCTACCTCTGTCCGGCCGAGCTTGTCGTTGATATTGTGCGTTCCCGTCCTGACTTGTGATCCTTTGAGTCAAACACCCAGCCGACATGGCTCTCCACAGGCGGGTTATTGCTGTGTCTTGTCTTTCTCTTGCGAGGAGTCTACAACGACACATTCACGCTCAGTACGGGTGATCGCAATTGCTAGTGGTGCCACCTAGTGAGTGAATCATGTTAATGCAAACTGATAATGACCAAAAATTATTGGTGGGGTGGTGGGTGGTTTGGACATTGGACCAATATTAAATGAATAAAGTTTTTTTTTTTTTTTTTTAAATTATGAAACCATCCCCTTGTAAAGGAACTGTGTAGACAGGACACCAGAACATACTTGTTCTCATACTGAAAGGTCAATACATGGAATAAATTATATAATGATTGTGTAAATTCTAGCAGTGTGTACAGTATACTTAAACAAATTGAAATAGAAATGTTGTTCAATCAGTGTCACAAGTACGAAATATTATCAATCTAAATACCTATTTTGCTAAATTTAATTTGCCCGTAGTCTCTAATGACTTGTTACATGTAACTGGTCAGTTTAAACAAATGGAATAAAGTTCATTTATAGTAGTTTGGTAGGATCTTTGCTGGTTCACGATAACACATTAGAGCAGTAAACTTACTACATCAATGTGGGTATCAAAGACAAAAGGTGGGGCAGATAAGGCAAGAGATTGGAATAAAGAAATACATGAAAATTAAAGTAGTTTGAAGCAGACTGAGACATGTGGGAGATGTAGAGAGAATGAGTGAGGAGAGTGACAAAGAGAGCAGACTGAGAGATGTAGAGAGAATGAGTGAGGAGAGCAACAAAGAGAGCAGACTGAGACATGTGGGAGATGTAGAGAGAATGAGTGAGGAGAGAGACAAAGAGAGCAGACTGAGACATGTGGGAGATGTAGAGAGAATGAGTGAGGAGAGTGACAAAGAGAGCAGACTGAGACATGTAGAGAGAATGAGTGAGGAGAGCAACAAAGAGAGCAGACTGAGACATGTGGGAGATGTAGAGAGAATGAGTGAGGAGAGACAAAGAGAGCAGACTGAGACATATGGGAGATGTAGAGAGAATGAGTGAGGAGAGTGACAAAGAGAGCAGACTGAGACATGTGGGAGATGTAGAGAGAATGAGTGAGGAGAGTGACAAAGTGAGCAGACTGAGACATGTGGGAGATGTAGAGAGAATGAGTGAGAAGAATGACAAAGAGAGCAGACTGAGAGATGTAGAGAGAATGAGTGAGGAGAGCAACAAAGAGAGCAGACTGAGACATGTGGGAGATGTAGAGAGAATGAGTGAGGAGAGCGACAAAGAGAGCAGACTGAGACATATGGGAGATGTAGAGAGAATGAGTGAGGAGAGCGACAAAGAGAGCAGACTGAGACATGTGGGAGATGTAGAGAGAATGAGTGAGGAGAGTGACAAAGAGAGCTGACTGAGACATGTGGGAGATGTAGAGAGAATGAGTGAGGAGAATGACAAAGAGAGCAGACTGAGAGATGTAGAGAGAATGATTGAGGAAAGCAACAAAGAGAGCAGACTGAGACATGTGGGAGATGTAGAGAGAATGAGTGATGAGAGAGACAAAGAGAGCAGACTGAGACATATGGGAGATGTAGAGAGAATGAGTGAGGAGAGCGACAAAGAGAGCAGACTGAGACATGTGGGAGATGTAGAGAGAATGAGTGAGGAGAGCGACAAAGAGAGCAGACTGAGACATGTGGGAGATGTAGAGAGAATGAGTGAGGAGAGTGACAAAGAGAGCAGACTGAGACATGTGGGAGACGTAGAGAGAATGAGTGAGGAGAGTGACAAAGAGAGCAGACTGAGACATGTGGGAGATGTAGAGAGAATTAGTGAGGAGAATGACAAAGAGAGCAGACTGAGACATGTGGGAGACGTAGAGAGAATGAGTGAGGAGAGTGACAAAGAGAGCAGACCGAGACATGTGGGAGATGTAGAGAGAATGAGTGAGGAGAGTGACAAAGAGAGCAGACCGAGACATGTGGGAGATGTAGAGAGAATGAGTGAGGAGAGTGACAAAGAGAGCAGACTGAGAGATGTAGAGAGAAAGAGTGAGGAGAGCAACAAAGAGAGCAGACTGAGACATGTGGGAGATGTAGAGAGAATGAGTGAGCAGAGTGACAAAGAGAGCAGACTGAGACATGTGGGAGATGTAGAGAGAATGAGTGAGGAGAGTGACAAAGAGAGCAGACAGAGACATGTGGGAGATGTAGAGACCACCACCCCAAAAATGGATCAAGAAAAGTACCTGTGGGTCTTGCTTGGCCATATCCTTGACAACGGGGTAGAAGCGTGGGCCCCTCTTCGGGTCGTTGCGCCCGGGTGTACGAGGGGTGCGCGGCACATTGTCATGACTGGGAATGTCAGTGGGCAGTGAATGCGCCACGTCAGATGACGTTGACGATAGTGTCTTGAGTCGACATGGCACTGGCTTGCTGCCAGCCTCTCCTACGGGAATGACAGTGTGACGTGAACAGTGTCACTAGATCTATATGGTGTCATATCATTAGATCACATGGCACAGAGGATTCAGGACACTTTATCTACCATTTTAGCAGAATTCAAAGTCAGCTCATGAAGCCACAATCCTGATTTCATTGAAGCACATTAAATAATTTAAACTCAGTTTGTCTCCCTAATGGCAGTGCGGTGAATCTCAACTAATGGATTTTTAGTACATATTTTTCTTATAAATCAAAAGTCCTAATGCAGACCATTCAATATAAACTGGAAGTAAACCCCTACTTCAGGAAACTCCTCAACATGTCTTCATTATAATACAACTTGTATAGTTCTGGTGTTTGCCAATAAACCCATTAATTTCATTACAACAATCAAAACAGAGAGCCGACTATCATGTGACAAGGATGGGGGTTCTTACCTGTCATCTCTGGGGGTGGCGGAGGGGGTGGCACTGTCTGGTTGCTTGGAACAGGGGGTTCCTCGGGGTGGATTGACTGGAACTCTTCCTTGCTAATCAGCTGAAGGGTCTTGTACTGGACGAACCAATCCTGGGGACACAAACAATGTCAAATATGTCATCTGTGTTTGCTAGTTGAAAGCTGACAAGTGCTTCAAACAAAACCAAATGTCAAATGATGACTACAATACTGAACTTGCAGATCTGGTACTTATGACTTGTTGCCAAAACATAGTGTAAGCGTGTTTGTCACGCAAAACAAGGGAAATGTACTTGAATGTTAAAAAAAAAAAAAACCGCACTGTATTCAAATGGCTTATGGTGTGTGTTGATAATAAGTTATAGATATAGTGGAAATAAAATTATTAACAAATACGGTGAAGTTTTGTGTTCGTGTTCAATATTGATGTGAGCGACAAATTTCATCCATCAAAAACAGACAAGTCGACCCCAGCTGACTTCAGCGCTTTGTCTCCCAAAATCGATTAACACAACTGCTATCAAACTCACTATATTTCACAACAGAAACATCACTTTTGCACCGCACAAACCAAAAATATCATGTATTCTTTTCATTTTATTTTTGGCTTGCGAATCACGGGAGTGAAACATAATTTGCGATGTAAACATCAAATAAAAACTTTGACAACCTCCACAGGGCAACAAAGTTCCGTGACAACCGGAAAAGTAGATATGTCGGCGAGATGACATCGGCAACTTGCCAGCAATACTAAATTTCATCGTTCAAAAGCTGTATAATTTTTGAAATTCTGCTGAAAGTTCGCTCACTTTATGTTGTAAGAAATTATGTCTTTACACCTTATCGAATAAATCATCAAATTTGATAGAAATGATTATTTTGGAATTTCCACCATTTCCGGTTTATGACGTGACACTCCCCGGTCGAATCAGTCCGCGTGGGGAATTTCACGGTTTGTGGCGTCAAAAGATATGTAGTAATCTTTTATTTTTAATGATCTTCGACCCTGTAATGATGTTCGACTCTTAGTTTGTTCAGTTTCAGGGATTCAACTACCAATTTAAGAAGTTTTACATGAATTTTTTGAGTATGGTAGAATCAGAGTTGGAAACATGCATTTTCACCCATGAAATGATTTGGTGTGTGCATTGCACTTGGGTGCAAAATCAAGTCTCAGATTACTGCATCTCGTCGTAATCATGATGTTTGACACCATTTTGGTGTCAAACATCATGATTACAACTTGCTTGTCATGTCATGTTGAGTCTTTTATGTGCCTGAAATAAATGGCAGATTAGAGAAATATAAAGGAGTGTTTGTTGTTGTTTTTAAAACGTTAAAATCTGCCGAGAGTAAAACATCAGTGAATATAACAAATAAACTGACACTGATTGTGTTGATGTGTAATCGCTGATGTTCGACACTTTCCCAACAAATTTTCTTTAATTTCAAATTGCTCAAAAACTATGAGAAACATTATCTTCTCTTTACACATGATGATGACAGGATGATATGCCCAATCTAAAAATGCATTCATCCTTCTGATTATATCAACTTTGTTTTGACCCCCTTTGCCCACGGCTTACACAGCAATTCACCATGTTCCGTGATGTTCTGCATGACCTCATTACCACGTACCTTGACATCCTGCTCAGCAAGTTCCTCCTGTTCGTAATAGAAGAGTCCATCGTTGATGACCATGGCGAGGTCGGCGGAGATCTTGGCACGGGGCGTGAAGTCACTCGTGCGGTCACCACCAGGGTGCTTGCGGCTGCTAGGGGGCGTCTGGGTCACTATGAGGATCTTACTCAGCATACGGTCGTCTAGTTCGTCATCAGAGTCGTCTGACCTATACGCACACAAACATCACTGGTTGAACGGTGTATCGGTGTGAGTGAGTGTGTATGTATTATGTGTGCACTGTGTATGT
>CM034543.1:45630903-45779704 GCA_020002185.1 Paraescarpia echinospica
CTACCATCGAGTGGGTGAGCTACATTATGGAATGTAACAAGAGAATGTTTTGCACATATTTAATAAAAATATATCCAGCAGACCAATACGAATGACAAGCTATATAAAGAATCAGACAGATTAATCTAGGAAGTAATTTCTTCGCTGTGACAGTGCAAGAAATGTCATGTTCACACGAACGCCATGTTTGTAGAATAGGTGATGTATGCTTGGGTAGATTGTGGCTCAACCGTTCAAGTTGACACAAGAAAACAGAGGGCGATCTGCCACTTATAATTGTGTTGTTTGCGAGGTATAGTGTTATACACATGCAGTGTGTAGACGCAATGATTTATTAACATATACAGGGTTTTTGTTAAGTGTGCTGATAGCAGGGACCACCAAAGCAGGGACGGCACAATATGCTCTGACCAAGTTATAGAGCGTCGCGGACCACTACGGAAACAACAGGACTATAATATGATGTAACACTATTAAATAATAGACAGTTTGTTTTGACTTATATAAGTTAAATTACCTTTGTGTTAATTTGTTAAACAAACCAGTGTTGATTCAACATACATCGTAGGACTCTGTATCTCTGAGTTTACAAACACTGCTATCTGTAGACAATGCTGTGAGGGCAGTCATTCTCCTAGCACTGTGGTGGAATCCATGCATCAAGGAATCGCCAGGATTAATCCAGCTCCGTAGTAGAAACACAGGAATGTTGTTTCCTTGTGCGCTCATATGTTGGTATCATAATATTAATAACTATCAAATAAATATTTAAGTATTTCATAGTGGTATAATTACCTTTATAGTTGAAATATATTCATCGTAAAAACACTACTGGCAGCTCATCCTATTCATTGACACGATAATTATACATTATTCGTCTATCTTTTCTTTTAATACAAAACAAGATTTATTATTAACATAACTAGGTTATTTCCAACATAACAAGATTGTAACATTTGTTTGCCGCTAGACATAGCCAAATCTTCATAAATTACATATCGTTAAACAAATATGATATTATAAATGGAAACATGTGCAAACATGTTTAAAACTACAATTGATAAATATCTGACAGGGGCGAGTTATATGTAGGTAGGTGAAAATCGTTGGCCTCTCGATATGCCTAAAGCTTCCTAGTCCACGTGCTACCTGGAGCCTATACCTTTGGATGGGAACCTTGTTAAAGATGTTGTGTAGAAACCAAGTACACCTCAATGTCACCGTTGTAGTATTATTACTCTTAACAAAAACCATGATATTTATATCTATATATATATATATATATAAATATCATGGTTTTTTATCATCATATATATATATATACAAGAACCCTGGAAAATTTGATGACTGAGATGCAAACCATCTAGGAGGAAAAGCTTAACATGGATGCACGCACGCACGCACGCACTCATGCACGCACGCACGCACGCACGCACGCACGCAAGCACACAATAACAAAGAACACGCACCCACCCATGCATGCATACACACGCACTCGATAGTAGCTCAATTGTATTTAAATAACAAGATACAAATATAGGTTCGTCTGTTGATTTTGTTTTGGCATTTTTGGGTTTTCTGTAATCAAAGAGTTTTATAGGCTATAAATAACTGTCTTGTATGCGTACAATCTTGACGTGATCTGCTGTGTGGTTTGCATGCAAGACTGAGATCAATACGACCTGCTATCAATGACATATTGACAGGTCTACTTACGCTCTGGCAATCAATGTCTGCAGCCACAGAGAGAGATTTCTGTAAATGTGATGCATCGTCAACGAGCTTCGGAGATCCGGAGATGGATTAAAGCGAGCAAAATTCCTTTCATATTGTAATTCTTCGAGGCAGTAATGATCGGGTATGCTCTGAAACGAGTCGTGAAAAATTCCAAGTCGTCATTGAAGACGTATTGGCAGCTGCCTTTTATGGCATGAGATCTGTAAGATATTCTGCCAGACGACTGGGTGATTGAACACAATAAAATAAGCACTTAATCAAACCCATGTGTATTTAATAAGCCGGCTCGTACATTGCAATTTTACCAGAAACATTTCTGTCTGGTTCATTACCAAACAGCGTACTCACGCACACGCGTTATAATATTTATGTTGATAGCTAATTGGATATCGTAGTTCAACCCCATATAGCAACTCAGAAATGCGACCACTTTTCCCATTAGTAGAAGAATAATTCCGATGTATATTAAGAAAACGCTACATATCGGTATTAATTAAATGATCCTGGACAGATAATTCAGAATTAAAACTTGGAACAGTTCTTGCCTGGTCTTGGAATGCAAGGCAGAAATGGTTAAAATGGTCAATGGTGTTGCAATAAAAGAACGAATATTCATCTGTAGACTTAGCGTGGGAGATTGTTTGTCACAGCAGTTGGTACTGAAAGTGTAACACACATTCAAGGCAATATGTGGCGTTTTTCATAGGCCAACTCATAGGGAGCTATCAGTGATATTTTATGTAAGTAAAATGTCTATAGTCTCTTAACTTATCAGTTTCAAATTTTAATAATTACTATAGTGTATTTACTATTAGAAATTGTAAGATTGGAATTTGAAAAATATCAGTATCACAACATTCGGCCGGAAAACAAGTGTCGCTAAAACTGAAAAAAGATTAAATCATTTAACTAGCACAAAGGACCGGTTCTTTTTTTCTTGCATTTGTAGTCTCTCATCTCATCACTACATTCAGAAATACGTAATTTGATCAAGAAATGGAATAACCAAATTTTAACAAATTAAAGACGGCTGTACTGTACATTCAGAATATGAATGAATGAATGAATCACTTTATTACAAAATATGTAACATTCTATATACAAAGAATAAGGTAACTGTGCTTCCTATACACACATATAATACGTAATTATACATACATGTAGATTAGGCATGTCTAATAAAAGAAACACATTGTTTTGTATCATTACCATTTTATACCAATGTCTCCATATGTTTGATATATATTTTGTATCATATTTTACTATGTTTCTAATAATTACATTATCAGAACTCTCAATTCTTACAATGAAATTATATACATATTTGCGAGTTAACATTTGATACACTGGCACGTGTCTGCTGACAAACATGGTGCTGGCACGTGTCTGCTGACAAACATGATGCTGGCACGTGTCTGCTGACAAACATGGTGCTGGCACGTGTCTGCTGACAAACATAGTGCTGGCACGTGTCTGCTGACAAACATAGTGCTGGCACGTGTCTGCTGACAAACAGTGCTGGCACGTGTCTGCTGACAAACATAGTGCTGGCACATGTCTGCTGACAAACATATTGCTGGCACGTGTCTGCTGACAAACATAGTGCTGGCACGTGTCTGCTGACAAACATAGTGCTGGCACGTGTCTGCTGACAAACATAGTGCTGGCACATGTCTGCTGACAAACATATTGCTGGCACGTGTCTGCTGACAAACATAGTGCTGGCACGTGTCTGCTGACAAACATAGTGCTGGCACGTGTCTGCTGACAAACATAGTGCTGGCACGTGTCTGCTGACAAACGTAGTGCTGGCACGTGTCTGCTGACAAACGTAGTGCTGGCACTATACCATTTAGGTTCATGACATATCAAGTGGAAAAGGTTGTTATATGCAACATACAACTTATTTATTTATGTTCTGTTAAGTTTCCACCATAGATGACTAGTATCAGTAGTAGACAGTGAAATACAGAATGTGAGGAAAAGCAATGTTTTCACACCTTCATTACACGTACTAAATTTACAGAGTATTGTATTACCCTGAGCATACACCATTCTACACGATACGGAGATGAAATTCCACTCTGTCGTACACCATTAGAGATATGAAATCCTTCAGAGGTAACATTACCCTACCGAACATGCATCATTTGGTGAGCATACCAATATATTAGTATTCTAATTAAAAATAGAGGTACACGTCTATCGTACAGCTTTTTCAATAAATGGTTATGATTAACTCGGTCAAATGTCTTTGAGGCATCCGAAAAACAACAGTATACATTATTGTTCATAATATGATATTTAAGGACAAGTTCTTTAAATGCATATATGCACATGTCCGTACCTGGTTAAGGTTTGTATACATATACCCTTCAAGTCTATTATACAATACATATTCTAAAACTTTAGAAACAATAGTAGCCAGAGAGATAGTTAGAGCTCTCGACTCTCGACTGAGAGAACGTGAGATTGAGTCCTGTGCGGCGGTGTCGAACCTTGGGCAAATTTGTTTACTCTACACTGCTTCAGTTCACTCAGCTGTATGAATGAGTACCTGGCTATAGACAGTTGTAGATATTTGTGTACGAATAGTCTTCGTGCGTTAATTGCAACGTGGCTGAATGCTTCCCCGAGAAGTCAAGATGGTGTTCGATTGAACAGGTCTGCCTGGGAGTAAAGTGCAAAGCGTTTTAGCAGTCCTGAGGACTGGATATAAGAACTTTACTTTTATAATTGTTCTTAATACTAATGCTGTCACTTTCGTTTTTAACAACAGGTACAAGTATTACAGAGTTCAAAGAGTCCAGCAAAACCCCATAAATTAAAACACATAGCGAATAGCAGTAATATCCTTTTACTACAATATTTCAGATGTTGTGCTTGAATGTCATCCAGTCCACAACCTTTATTGTTGAATAAGCTGTAAATAGCATCAGATCATTCTTTTGTATTAATCACCATGTCATCTGAATATGGAACGTCATTGTATTCTATGTTTGTATCAGACTGTTTCTTCAGACAATTAAATAGGTCATTGTAATGTTTTTGTGTAATCTCCTCATTACCATAAGCATTATCAATCGCGTTTGGCAGGGTCATGTTATGCCTAATCATACTTTTAATCTCGTTCCAAAAATCCCTGGAATTACTTTTCAGTAATTTATTTGCAAGATACTCTTTTCTTAAGTTACATTCGTTCTTCTTAATAAACCTCATTGCACATTGAAGTCTGGCTCTAGTGCGCTGCTTACATTCAAATATAGGCCCTAGTCTAGACTTCCCACAATTCATCCATATGTGATACGCTTTCCTTGCACCATCGTATAAATCTGAGCAATGTTCAGAGTCTTCAGACCAGCCAGGGAGATTCCTGGTATAATGTGTACTAATAGATGAGTTACGTAAAGTGCTACTGCACGCATTCAGGACATTAATAATACTGGCATAATAATCATTCAATATGCCCACATGTTCTGGGTTATCACAGTTTGGATATTTACAAGATAACACATCAATAGGTACATGCGAACATTTCAACATCTCACCCGTTTGTATACAATAATTGTGAACATCCTTGTTGTCTAGTTGAGACCAGTTAATTCTGGCGTGAGCAGAACCATGAGCGTTGCATTCCAAAATTGCAGCTAGTTCCATGTTTAACTGTATTACCATTGGTATGTGATCAGACAAAATACAGTCATACAGAACAGAGATCTTTACAATCAAGTTATGTCCCTAACCAAGACTGGCTGCAGGTGTAGCGTACTACTGTCAGTCTGTGTTGACTCATCTCAGCTGTTTACGGAGGGTGGTGTCTACATCACGGCTATGCAGTTTTCGTTTAGGTTCAGGTTTGTACCATTGGTATATGATGCCATTTGGCCATATGTTCAGATTCATAAATTGACTCGGGTCATCACATTCCGCTCTTACGTTGAAGAAGCTGTGAAAATTGGGATGGTTGCTCTGCAGTTTTGTGACCTCAATTGTTTCAATGTTAAAAGCGCCCTTCATGTATGACTCCAGCTCTTCTGATCAAACCGGGATGCAAAGACGTTGGTGATCGGCTTCCTTTTCAGTGCGATAACTCATCCGGTTCTAACGTGCATGCCAAGTCTTGGAGGAGGTCTCTGCTTTGGGCATCAGGATGGTTTTGGTAAGTTGGTGCCAGGTCGTGTTGGTCCGTGTGCAGGACGTTGGCAGTCACCGTGCCTCCCAGACCGGTTACGCTTAACAGCTTCATTCCATGGCTGCTCCGGAGCGGTGGCGCTGTCTGTAGCATATCCACATCCTGTCCCTGGGCGGAATTGGCAGTCGCATCCGTCGTTTCCGTCGCATCTGTCATAATACTCACATGAGTTGTATAAGTGAACGTGTCACCAGTGCGCGATGTGGCTTCCACACTGATGATGCAATCATTGAGCTTTTATGTATTGTCAAATTGTGCTTTTAGCCCCGTCGCCACGATGCTAACCTCATTATTGAGGCTCTCTAATCGTTGTAGGAGGAGGGAGACATCTACTTTGTGAAACAATATCTGTGGCAAATTTGACAGATCTTTCACAACGTAGGGACACAGGTTCTATTGTTATCGAGAATTTTTACACGATGTCTTGGATGTTTTGTATTTTCTTTTTTGGCCCATTTCTGGTCAAGTGTCTGTCATCCCTGTGGCAGGAGGCGAACAAAAGGGACTTACTTCAACATCTGTATTTACATAGAAATTGTCACACAACTGAACAATTGTATCTGTAGGCAGGATGTCCATTTTGTTTTTTATAAAACACAACAGTTCGTTCACAACGGTTATTTTTATCTGCCAAATCACTGTTACGGTCATCTCACTTGGTATTTTCTGCTGCGTTGTTTGACGACATCGTAGAGTTCCTAATAGTTAGGAAACCTTTTTGTTATTTTATATGTAACATTCTTACTTTGAATTGTCATAGCTCAAATGTTCCAGCAGAAATTTTTTATATAGCCTGAAGATTATTCTGATCAAAATATGGTGAAATTCTGAACGCTGGGATAATAGGACATTTTTTAATTAAATCTCAATATTTTAAATCGATACAGTTCAAAAACTTACACCTCAACTTTTTTTATGTTATAAGATGTAACACCTCTGTATAATTATTTTGATTCCATTTGGTGAGGTTTTCAAAATAAAAAAATATAATGTTTTTATTATTTTTTGTGATTTTCTTATTAAAAAAATTTCAGTAAGTTTTTATGTCAACCTCAATTTTTCATTTCTGAAATTGACTAATATGGACCAAATATATAATGTGGTGAAGTCTCGAGTAAATGAGTGTTGGAACTAAGAGGATTGATTGTCTTAAGTGTGTCGCCGTGGTGACGGACTTGGTCATCATGTCTCGCCAGCGTTCTTCATCACAATCACTTGCCCAGCCTTTTAGCGAGACACATAAACTCTAGTTAGTGCATTGGATGCTCGAGTGTCTGACAGACTTGAGAATGTCACATGCACGCATGGCATGCATGTCTGTGTGCGCACGCCCTCCATGTGCACATAGGAATGCATAAAATTAACATTGACCGGTGGAGACTGGTGTTCTTCGGCTGTCGTTGGACATAGTTTGAAGAAGTGGCCTGACTGTCACAGCAATGTTTTTTTTATTGAAACGCATTTGGGATGTTCACATATATAATAAATTATGTCAGGGAAATGTCAACGAGACAAATTTGTTCATGGGGTATGGGAAACGTTTGGGAGTTCTAATTATGCCCGTTGAAGGTCAGGGCTTTGTGGATAAAATCTGGGTCAAGAGTCCAGATATTTTAAACTGTTTGTTTTTATCATAAAATCATGTTATACAGGATGAACTGTATGTATTGTAACATGCTGATTGCCCAAATATGTTTTGGCGAGACAAAAACAATTTAGATTTCAATGTTTAAAAAAATTGTCGTGCTGTCACTCAAATCCGTGAATAGTGAGCTGGAGCTGGAATAATTCCAGAAAAACTAGAATGGCGATAAACAAAACGACAACAATCTTCGTCAAAACTAGAATGGCGATAAACAAAACGACAACAATCTTCGTCAAAACTAGAATGGCGATAAACAAAACGACAACAATCTTCGTCAAAACTAGAATGGCGATAAACAAAACGACAACAATCTTCGTCAAAACTAGAATGGCGATAAACAAAACGACAACAATCTTCGTCAAAACTAGAATGGCGATAAACAAAACGACAACAATCTTCGTCAAAACTAGAATGGCGATAAACAAAACGACAACAATCTTCGTCAAAACTAGAATGGCGATAAACAAAACGACAACAATCTTCGTCAAAACTAGAATGGCGATAAACAAAACGACAACAATCTTCGTCAAAACTAGAATGGCGATAAACAAAACGACAACAATCTTCGTCAAAACTAGAATGGCGATAAACAAAACGACAACAATCTTCGTCAAAACTAGAATGGCGATAAACAAAACGACAACAATCTTCGTCAAAACAGTGACATGGCATAGCTCAAAACAGCAACAATCGTTGGTCGAAATGGTGAAAAATATTTGTCAAAACAGCATTGGGCTATGTGTAAATGCATCATAGTTATTGAATGTTCATAATTACAGTGTATTACACAATATCAACATTTTAGTTCGTTGTCATTTTGGTCGTTATTTAGGTTTGTCATTGTGCTGTTTTGTCACTGGTTTAGTTTTCTCGTTTCTACTGTTTGAACTCTGCAATGATGTAACTAACACAATAGTGGTGCCCTCTGGGGATTAGAAAAAGCATTTCCTGTGAGCGACAAACTTGTATGTAAATAATTCTAAATACCGGGTAACTATCTAAAGTTTTTGTGTTTTTTATACATCGCCAATTGTTAGATCAAACACCAGTTGTTGAAGGAAGTGAATGGACATAGAAATGAGGTGGATGAACCTCAGCACCTGGGAGGACATTTTGTCAAACTGCCTCCAAAGTTAGCGTATTAATACTAACACCCGATATGTGCATTACAATTGCAGTAGGAACTCAGACTGCCATGAACTATAAACCTAAGTTTAAGGCCAGATACCCCAGGTGAAATGGTGTTTTTGGACAAAAAATACTGAAAATAGTTTTCTGCCAGATTATTATACATTTGTATGCATACTATCAATAAAGTTCACTTCTATGACAATTATGTACCTCTAAGTGAGTTTTAGTCATGGATCAGCATGTCGATATCATGTAATGAAATCCATTATGCAATCTTTGACAGCCATTTTCTCAAAAAAATTCTTAAAATTTCTGCATTTGGAAACGGGATATCTCTTGGAATAATTATGCTATATAAATAATGTTTTCAGCATATTCTACTGTGTGCAATGATCAGACACTTTTTAAAAATCATGAATAGTTTGAAAGATATAGCCATATTTGTTGCCAAAAAACAAGATTTACTTTCGTATTTTACCAAAACATGGATTTGCAAGAATTATAACTATATAATGTGCTCAAACTGGTGGCCATTTTGTTTGTTACCATGGAAAGGAGGGGTCTGGCTGAAAAAAAGTTCAATATATATTTTACTCGGTAGGACCCATTTCATGCATTGGGCTGAAAAAATTGAACTGTTTGCAGAAATTAAAAAATAATCCTATCTACCTGCCGTGTCTGGCCTTAAAACTAGATCAAAATAATGCCAGGCAGGCAGGCAGGCAGGCAGGCAGGCAGGCAGGCAGACAGAAGTTCTTTATTAAGACCCATATACATATCACTCAATAAGTGAGTATGTAAAAGCATAAATATAGTAATCACATGGTGTACAAATTATCACGTGTCGGTCAGGGAGACAGCCACTAAGGCTAAGAAAGCCGCTCTCGTGGGAGCCACCAGTTCATTGTGGGAGATTCTATTTGATCCATTGTTTGATCTGTGTAATCTTCTGCTGGTTGCAAACAAAGTTAACTCTGCTATTTGTAGTCTGGTCTCATGTCACGCTACCAAATTGTATTATATTGCCGCTGTGCAGTGTAATGTATTTTTTCTCATTGCAATACGTGAGATTGAGCTTGCCTAATATGCCTAATGCTTCTGCGTGACTGGTGCATATGATAACATGCCGCCCCTTCTAGCAGCACACTGCAATCGTGTGGTCTACAACGCATTAGTCTTAATGTGGGTACTGCTTTGGAAAGTGTCCGCTTTCAAGCATTATGTACGTGAGATCAACTTAAGTGCGAAGTGCGACTTGCCCGGCGTAGAGCAAGAGCATTCGACCTTATAAAAGCCTTTCTTCCAATCATAGCCATGCATCATGGCGGCCGTGTTAAAATGCATTCCAATTACAGAATCACATCGCGTCGATCGCGCCCATTGATGGCCAGTCATCTAATTTATCAGCACACCTTCTCAAATCAAATATTACTTTTACGAGCCGCTTCAGCCAAAGAAACCCGGCCGTTTTACTGCGTCATTTCGTCAAGCGAAAATCAATATCGTGGCTTGGAGTTAGATAGTGGTGGTAAATAAAATGTCACCATTGTTTGTTGAATGCTGTGTTCGGCGGGCTGGTGTGTGCGCCTGAATAATGCAGCGTGGAGTCTTGCAGTATTGTAATGGTTAATACGCTAACTTGGAGGCACTGAAAGTGCACCTCTTCCCAGTTGAGTGTTGAGCCATTCTCCACGAGTGGGTGTCAATTAGTTGTTGATGGTTTATGCAATGATTTAAATCAATGGTACAGGAATGGCTTAGGGTTAGGGCGTAGCAATACTTATAAATTATGTACTTGATGTGGACAAATATCTAAAATGCAATATCCAATCCTCTAAGCAATTTTCACACATCTTCTGGTAGACCGTTTCGTTCCAACAATAACTCAGCTAATGTGGAAGCATTCAGCCATGGTGCAATTATTGCATAACAGCTACTCATTCAAGCCATTCCACTGGGTACTTTTATACAGCTCCGAGTGATTTGGTGCAACATGGAATGAAAGAAATTGCCCACACAAGTGCAAATCCAATTTCACAAAGTGTGGCTTTAACAAATACATTTATCAACAAAATGTGACAACTGGGTGTTTATTGATCGATATTAGAAAACGCTGTTTACCCTCAGTGCAAACTTATGTGCTTGGCCTATTTCATAAAATGTTGCAGGTCTTGTTAAATCACCTTTAATTAACTTAACTTATAGAAGAAACAAGACAATTTTCATCCAGGTCAGATAAATATGACTGCTTTTTCTGTCAGAAAGCAAAACGGTCCAGAATTTCATTGCAATCAAATAATGACATGTGGAAATATGCTGTCACATTGACATGTTAATGCATGTATAAACATTATTTCTTGTTATGATTGACTCCATAAACACAATTAGTGCACTGATTGACTTTGTAATTATTAAAGAAACAGAGTTATTATAAAATTTAATTATGTTAACTGTAACTATTCTAGCACCTTGACCATACAAACAGGTTTTAATGAAACACCATGATTTTTTCCGTTGTCAGTGATATTCCTGAACATGTAATGGTAGAACTATAATTTTGTAATGTGCTTCAATTAGACACAAGTGTGGTCGATATGTTACAACCACAGTATAGTTAAATCAGTATCAACTAATGTTATGATAAACCCAATACATTTAATAGGAATAAAAAGTTACACACAAATTTTACATTTTGACACCTGTGTTCACATCGCAATGTTACTGTGATAATGTTGTGTCTAGTATAAATACGTCATGGTGACACATCCTGGCATTACGACACACACGATATATTGAAGCGAGGAGATCTGTTCCGTTATCTGCAGTCAGCCAGGGGTGTTAATTATCAGCAGGAAGTTCACTGAATCAATTGTCATCAATGTGGAAACAGTTCAGATGCACCTAACATGAAATCGTCTAGTGACTTGCCTCTCTGACATCTGATGTATTGCCAACAGAGCACATTTACAATATAAATGTTTTATTTACAATTAAGCATTTCACTGTTGAAATATTCTGATTGCGAATGCTGTTTCGGATTTATTAAACGTCATTTGGTGGGCATTAAACCTTTTTTATTACCTTCAGTAATTATATTTATTCTACTACTAAGAACATTTATATTTATTAACGAAAAACAGACAGCCTTCATATAATAAATTTATTTAAATCTTATCTAAAGTATTTAGTGCAGTATTTGCGATATAAATCTAGAAATGGCTAGACTTGCCGACTAATATATTTCCAATGATGCGTCGTTTCGGGTTTCTATTCCTACGAAATCCAGACACTGACAAGATCTGTACCACAAAATCAGATTAGCAAATAAATCCCATGTAATGGCAGTGTGCACTGCAAGTCAATCACTGGAATGGGAATCGGGATTGTTCTAGACATCTCTGAAGGAATGGAGACCTTTAGTCGTGAATCAAAGCGTTGTTCGCATCTTTAAGAGCGACTGAGGAAATTTATTAGATTCACCACTGACGAAAGCAGTTGCAGATGAAAGCCAGTCAGCACTATATATTAATGCAGAGTGGATGCTAATATTGTATTATCGCATTGGGTATTCAAATGCGATGCTAGTTTGATGTATTGTTACTGCCCAAATTGTTTTTTAATAAGCTGACTTGACGACATTAGGCCGTGCGTTAGATGTGGAACAATCATATTATACAAGACAGTGTTGACACAATTGTTGCATGCAAATTTAATAAGTCTGTCTTGGGAGATGTTGAATAAGAGAAAACGGCTGTGAACAGTAAGATGTCAACACTCATATATTTATTCCGGTCTCACATGAACGCAGACCTTCGTGCAAAAGCTCAGTAGTGCACGCCTACAAAACTGGTTGCAGAAGTACTTGAGACCCGCAAATGAATCCATATGATTATCAATATCCATTGGGTTTCTGCACTGTTATTTTTGGAATGTTTCTACTGATAATTTGCTATATGCACATGCCATTTGTCAAATGCACAAAACTGCTAGGTAATTTTGTTCTGATTAATCAATTTTGTCAATGATTGATTCATACTTACGGTCAATTCCTCATTTACAATCTTGTATAATCGATGATCATTTCAATTTATATACAAAAATATTTTGAATGAATTATGTATGATGATCGAGTGACCATAACTCACTTTGGCTTCATTAAAAAGATGCCATTGACATTATTCAAAATGTGTACACTTGTGGAATGGTCAGAAGGTTCTTGTTATAGGAAGGTACAACATATTAATTATATTAACGTTGTGGCACTGTTCTGTAAGTTTCCTGTGTTGATTATTACTAACAGGTGTGTACATTTTCATCAACTATGCCGTATGTTTACATCAACTGTCACCCATGGGTCACACTAGTACTGATTCCTAGCAATAAAACTTAGAATGGCTGCCCACAAATTGATTGTACAATCAGTCAGTATGACCAAATGAATGATGGATTATGAAAATCAAACTAATTCCCAACACTACAGCAAAGTATATTTGCCATGTCTGTAAGGCCGCCAAATTGAAGATGTTGGTGCCCCACAAGTTACTGGCTGTTGAGAGTTAAGTACAGGTTGTGTGGTGTGGAAAAACAGGGTAAACCCCAAACATCCATTTCCCATACTCTCTTACAATTTATTCCACATAGGAAGAACTTGGCCACTTTTTAAATTAAACAAATTAGACCAGACAGACATTTGTCAGTGCAATGTGTCGGCTTCTTCACCAATTTGCTCATATATAATATTTAAACATAATTAAGAACTACTCACATATATCAGTGAATAATATATTTAATAATATTACACCAAATTGTTAACTATGACTATAAATATAAACAATAGGACATTGTACTGATACATTTAAACAACTAGAGCCATACTAAAAGGTTATAAATATGTAAAGAAATAAAATCTGTAAGTGCAGCAGAAGTGTTTTTTGTTTGCAAACGTGCCCTTTTCTGTATTCATAAATTTTGTCATGGTGCAAAAAATTCTAGACGGAGGGCACCATTTCAAAATCTATCACAGTTTATGCATTTACTCTGAAGGCAGAAGTGAAATGGTGACCTATCCCAGGTGTTTTGATAGAAAGCCAGCAGCGAGACAGTTGGTCTGGCAGGTATACAGGCCATGTCTCACAGTAATGGCATCAGACATGGGATGAGACAGGCTTTGTTGAGTGGAAGGACGATCACTTTATGACCATCTTATTTCAGTGGTCTGTATTGTGTTGCTTCGTTGGACATAATGTCCTGGTCCTGGCACTTTCATGTTGCCTTGCGACTGGCTTATGGAGCTCTCCCGGTGTTCTCCAAGGTTTACGGAGCTCTCCTGGTGTTCTCCAAGACTTACATAGCTCTCCTGGGGTTCTCCGAGGCTTACGGAACTCTCCTGGTGTTCTCCAAGACTTACGGAGCTCTCCTGGTGTTCTCCCAGGCCTGTGGAGCTCTCCCGATGTTCTCCAAGGCTTGTAGTGCTCTCCTGGAGTTCTCCAAGGCTTACAGAGCTCTTCCGGTGTTTTTGAAGGCTTACGGAGCTCTCCTGGAGTTCTCTAAGGCTTACAGAGCTCTTCCGGTGTTCTCCAAGTCTTATGGAGCTCTCCTGGTTTTCTCCAAGGCTTACGGAGCTCTCCTGGTGTTCTCCAAGGCTTCTGGGTCCAGGAAGACAAATCAAATGTCAGTAATTTTGAGATGTTATCCCCTTTCTGGGAATTTTGTCACAAGTTTTAAAATGTTTTTGGACATAAATTGACATATTTAAGGACAATAGCAGTTATGCTGTACAGAAAGCAAACTTGTGTGTGGTTGTTTGGGAGCGTATGAATGTGTCAGTGATGGCAGACTAATGATACATGTATGAATGTGTCAGTGACGGCAGACTAATGATACATGTATGAATGTGTCAGTGACGACAGACTAATGATAAATGAATGTGATGAGTCTGAGAGCAGTTTTGACTGATCACGTCCTGTACACAAGTAATGAAAGTATGTTATAAATTGTTTTCCCTAATTCTCAAAAGAGTAGTACTAGCTGAGTGGGATGTGTCAAGGGTGGAGGATAGTGGGGGTGGCTGGAGGTAGTGTCATTAGAGGGTGCATGACAGTTCTCGTGACAATTCTTGTGACAGTTCTCGTGACAGTTCTCCCGTAGTGGTTGTTATTGGCCAGACGTCACGCAGATTCTGACAGCTGAGGCTAAAATGAATGTCAGCTACAATGGCTTAAGGCCGAGACACAATCTCGCCCCAGCTGGATCAATCCAGTGCTGATATATAGTTATATTAGCAGTAGTTTGTATTGCCAGGATGTTGTCAATATTGTGGAGGTGCCACATATAACTATAAGCACAGGTATGTGTCATTCCAGTATCCACTTTTAATATTCTAGTTTTGATCTTTTCAGTGGATTTGTGGAGTCTTACCATGTCTTCATAAATTACATATTACACTCTTAAGTAGAGCTTTCACAAAAATCTAATAAAATTGGAATGTTTAAACTTTAAAGAAAGATCTTAATTTGTATTTAATTTAAATAGACCCTGGACTGTGATTAGATAAATGTGGAGTAGAGTGTGTATCATTGAACAATATGCTTGTTTCACTAAATAAGTACCAGTAAATGGCTTTTAGAGGATGTTTGGAAGATTGTTGTTACTTTCTATGACTATTATGTTATTTTATATTATTATTTTCATGGAAGAAGGAATTCCATTTCTGAAGTATTACTCTTATTATTTTATTTATTTATTGTATTACTTATAAAATATCATACAAAGTTTTTTAATTTGCCCAGCCACCCAAATGAATAATGGTGGAATGGAATGTGTATCACAGAATGATATGCTTCTTTCATTAAATAAATAAATGACTTTTTGTTTTTGTTATTTTGTTTTGAATTTGTTATGGAATAAATGCTTCAATTTTTTACGTATTGCTCTTAAATTTCTTTGTTTTTTATCTGATCAACACAAAAAATTAATAATTGAGCAGGAGCGATATATTTTCGAACAAAAATTAGTGTTTATCATGCTTTGTATTGATAGACAGTATACATAGTATTTGTGGAGCATGACGGTGTATAGGTTACAGAGTGCCGCACTCTCAGTTGATCCCAGGTCCAAATCCTCCTGCCACCACTTCGAACCTAGGGCAAGTTCGTTCACTCTGTGTTGCACCAGTACATTCAGCTGTATGAATGAATACCTGGCTGTAGACAATGGTGGACATTTGCATGTGGATAGTCTTCATACATTAATTGCAGCATGGCTGAATACTTCCCAGAGAAGTCGGGATGATGTTCGATTGAGCATGTCTGCCAGGGAGTAAAGTGTAAAACGTTCTGTGCAGTCCAAAGGACTGGAATCTGTGCTGTGTGAGAACGTACCTTTCCTTTCTGTGTATTGTACAATACGGGAGAGAGCAGTCAACTGTGCCAATATGTTCTCTCCGGGGTGCACCTCTCAGACTTAGTGTCACCAAGTTGTCTATTGACATGCTACAGCTTGCTGTGTACCGTGATGCCCTTTAGCTTGCAGATAAACCTGTCATTGCGGCTATTGGTGAAATGTCGAGTCCTAGACTCTTAGCAGTAATAACTGATGAGCAGTTTTTTTGTTGCTCTCATTTTGACCAGGAGTGATTGAGTCTGGGCCATGGGGTCATTCCGGTACGTTTAGGTCAACCTGAAGACAGACCACTATTTTACCTTCAGGTTCAAGGAAGATGAATGAAGTACCAAAATCTAGGAATTTTTGCACCATGAAGAAAATTGTTTTTTACCAGCAAAATTATACCTATTTGAGGACTTAGTTATGCTGGTTAGAAATTAAAATTTTTGGTGGCTGGCTGGTACATGGGCATGCCACTAAGGGAAAGATCCTTCAATATAATAATAATAAGATAACTTCTATTGTGCCTAAATCCTTGGAAACCAAGCTCAGAGGTGCATCAAAATAAAAGGATTGGTCAATCTCAAAATCCATAAGCAGTATTCCAGTTGTCAACAGATGGGTCAAGGCGCTAGGGAGCTATGGTGGATAAGCAAGGTTGTAAAGATACGTTTTTAAATGACGACAGAATTTTGTAAGTGAGTGAGCATATTCCAAAGAGTTGGTGCAGCAACAGAAAAAGCCCTAGTTCCAATGTTAGTGTTGACTCTAGGAACAAAAAGTAGGTCAGAACTAGATGATCGAAGCTGGATAGGTTTTCTTACAGGAGTAAGCAATACATGCAAATAAGATGGTTGCTTACTGGACAGTGCCTGGTATGTAATGGTACAGACTTAAATATTATACGCTATCGTACAGGAAGCCAATGCAAAGACTTCAAAAGTTGTACAGAGCGAGAAAAACGAGATCTTGTAACTACTCTTGCTAGACAATTTTGGACACGTTGAAGTTTTGTAATATCCTTGCTAGTGATATTATAAAGGAGGGAATTGCAATACTCAAGTCTGCTGCTAACAAGCGCTGTTGTAATAGTTTTAGCAACAGAAAATGACATATATACTTGCAAATACAGCGACTTGTTTTGGACTATGGAAATTTCAGTTTCGTGCAATTTTAATTCAATGCCTAGTACAAGTATCTTCTCGGTGTGATGCCTAGAACAAGTGGTTTTGTTGGTGCAATGCCTAGAACAGATGGTTTTGTGGTGCAATGCCTAGAACAGATGGTTTTGTTGGTGCAATGCCTAAAACAGGTGGTTTTGTTGGTGTGATACCTAGATCAGGTGGTTTTATTGGTCCAATGCCTAGAATAGGTGGTCTTGTTAATGCAATGCCTAGAACAGGTGGTCTTGTTAATGCAATGCCTAGAACAGGTGGTCTTGTTGGTGCGATGCATAGAACAGGTGGTCTTGTTTGCACAATGCCTAGAACAGGTGGTCTTGTTTGTGCGATGTCTAAAACAGGTGGTCTTGTTGGTACGATGCCTAGAACAGATGGTGTTGTTGATGCAGTGCCTAGAACAGGTGGTCTTGTTGGTGCAATGCCTAGATCAGGTGGTGTTGATGCAGTGCCTAGAACAGGTGGTTTTGTTGGTGTGATGCCTAGAACAGGTGGTATTGTTGATGCAATGCCTAGAACAGGTGGTCTTGTTGGTTCAACGCCTAGAACAGGTGGTCTTGTTGGTGTGATGCCTAGAACAGGTGGTCTTGTTGATGCAATGCCTAGAACAGGTGGTCTTGTTGGTGCAATGCCTAGAACAGGTGGTCTTGTTGGTGTGATGCCTAGAACAGGTGGTCTTGCTGATGCAATGCCTAGAACAGGTGGTCTTGTTGATGCAATGCCTAGAACAGGTGGTCTTGTTGATGCAATGCCTAGAACAGGTGGTCTTGTTGGTGTGATGCCTAGAACAGGTGGTCTTGCTGATGCAATGCCTAGAACAGGTGGTCTTGTTGATGCAATGCCTAGAACAGGTGGTCTTGTTGATGCAATGCCTAGAACAGGTGGTCTTGTTGGTGTGATGCCTAGAACAGGTGGTCTTGCTGATGCAATGCCTAGAACAGGTGGTCTTGTTGATGCAATGCCTAGAACAGGTGGTCTTGCTGATGCAATGCCTAGAACAGGTGGTCTTGTTGGTGCAATGCCTAGAACAGGTGGTCTTGTTGGTGTGATGCCTAGAACAGGTGGTCTTGCTGATGCAATGCATAGAACAGGTGGTCTTGTTGATGCAATGCCTAGAACAGGTGGTCTTGCAGATGCAATGCCTAGAACAGGTGGTCTTGTTGATGCAATGCCTAGAACAGGTGGTCTTGTTGGTGCAGTGCCTAGAACAGGTGGTCTTGTTGGTGCAGTGCCTAGATCAGGTGGTCTTATTGGCTGTTGTTGGTGTAGTGATATATAATGGCACCATCAGCTGCTGCGCAAATATTGGAAGAGAAATGACCTGCAATGGCAGTAAGCTTGAGATATCATGTTTGATATGTGGGTGTGAACAGTCTAGTAGCCAGCTGTTGCTTGGTTTTTGTTTCTCTGGCTTATCAGTGTGTCAATTGGCAACAGAGTGTGATTCATTAGTCTTCAGTGTTTGGTTGATGTGTTTATCTGTTTAGTAGAAATGAGTGATTTTATGCACATGTAATTTAATTATTATTTATAGCTAAAATTGTGTGTGATGTGTGTGCGTGCGTGCGTGCGTGTGGGGTATGTGCATGTGTGGTGTATGTTTTTTCAACTTTGCAGTACTAATCATATTACATTAACATCAACACAAACAAATGACTGACACAAACTACGATTTAATCAATAAATAAATAAAACACCATCCTCTTGTGGTAAACAGTAAAGAGTTTTATTCACATTGAAATATCTAGCTGTAACATACAAGTTATTTATTTCAACTATGTACTTTGTGGACACTGGTCAAATTGCGTGGAACATTTCTTCCAGTCGTCCATTTCAGTGACCCCTTGGCCAGAGATGGTCAGCGGCCAAAGGTCACCAGCCCCGCCTTAAATCACGAGATTGATTAGATGTCTGACCGACTCTGACATCTTAGTCATTGGATCAGTTGATTCAGCATTGATTGGCAGCAACTAGAAGATGTATAATGTATTTAACCTATGAGATAATTGTGATTTGATTAAATGATGGGATTATAGTCATCGGTCACTTAATGTCACTGCGGCCTCACTATGGCTATTAATTAAGTGGAATTCTCCCATTCGCTGAAAGGATTTAATAACTGTATATCTATATTTAGTTTTGCTAGTTGTATTGTTTTAATGGGAAATGGGAAAACATTATTTTAGCTTCAACAAATTTAGGAAGATAAAATGTATATTTTATAAAGATTTTTATGAATAAACAATGTTAATTTTTAGTCCTTTGGGCTGAAGGTCCAATGGACTTATGCCATCACTCTGCGTCCGCCGTGCACCGTTAGCTGCCATATCTCAGAAACTATTCAGCAACTTTTTCTCTGATAATCCCAAACTGGTAATTTTTCAAAATTTTTGCCTATTTTCTCAAAAACTGTGCACAGTAATTTTTCTCTAATTTTGCATACACATTCCATGTGGTAGTGCCATTACACAAGAAATCACTAATTGATTGAATCATTCAAACTAATGACCTGGATACTGTGGACTGTTATGTAGTAATAATAAAGTAGATTTGTTTACCGCCAAAACCAGCAGACTGTTTAGTAGCTATAATATAATGTGTCCACTTGGTAGTTATGTATCATAATGTTCATAGATCTATGTGCAATTGCATGGATACATTTGTCATATATTGGACAAAATGTGCAAATGTGTTTAATTAAGACTGTTGATCGTTGTATGTCCTCCAGGCCTCAAAAGAATCCTGAACTATTTTCAACCAATAAACTCTTGAAAACACAGCCTGTCTGGTGGGCGACAATGGGTTACCAGCGCAAACTATGAACGCAGCTCTGCTAGTGGCAGACCAAGGAACTAGTGAAGTTGTGAGCACGGTGTAGTGATATTTGTTTTGTTCAGATGTTTAACTATATTCAGATATTTTACTATACATGTTGCAGCTATTACTTCAGTCCAATTCAATCAGTATTATGTCATTAATTGCTACTGTTTTTAAGTCAAAATGCATGCTACATATATGTACCTTGTGAACAAATAAAGTTTTATCATAGTTCATCTCTTCTTTCCATTCTGGGGGAGGGTGGTAGGGCAAAATGAGAACAGAAAATGTGTGCACATTTTCTTAAACAACCTATAACTGTGCTACATGCAAGATTGCAGCTCACCAACTCTCCTGCAAGGTTTCTACAACCACTGGAAATCGGCCTAAATAGCAGAGTATTTGGATAAGATTCAATAGTATTTTTAATAACACAAACTAATATATACAATCTTCACAAAATGGTTTATTCAAATATTTTATTTCCAGGTGTATCTTAACTGGCATGCATATAGTTAACATGTCAACATTTTACTTCCATCATAATCCTTAATGATCTGTAACTAAGATTCACCAAATAACATTTTATTAATAATTACAAACTCACAGTATAGTCCAAAGGACTTCAGGGCCTCTTGGCTCATTTTTTAATGAATAAACATTTGTTTATTACTATTATACTGCGAAATCGATTCAAGACACTACAAGAACTAGACGACATTGACACCATGAGCGAAAACATCACTGAGATGATCCAACTAAGTGCGAGAAGTGTAGCCAAAACAACCAACAGGCATGTAAAGATGAGAATATCGTCACCGACACGAGCACTGATGAAGAAACAACGAGAAATGGTGGATAACAGCAACCGTAAAAAACAAATAAGTAAACAGAAATATGCAAGACCATTAAAAAGAAAGAGAAGGAGGACACTAGGAAGTACAAACAAGAGATCATACGAGAAACGATTATGTCATCAAAGAGCCTGAAGAAAGCCAGAAGAACGCAGGCACTAGGCCGAGACAGACTGATTACACTTCTAGACAAGCAGGGTAGAGAAATACAAGACAAAGATGTGATCATGGAACGAATAGAGGAATTCTACACCGAGCTATACGACAGTGAACAGAGTACCATAATTCACACCGACCCGAAAGAGGTACCAGAGATAACATCATCGGAGGTGGAAGCAGCGCTAAGAGATATGAAGATTGGGAAGATATCAGGCAACGACCATGTAAACATTGAAACATTAAAAGCAGGAGAAGATACCATCTCGAAGACACTGGCTAAGCTGTATACTAATTGCTTATCAGAAAGATGAATACCCACCACATGGAAGAATGCAAAGATGGTGATAATCTTCAAGAAGGGAAATAATAAAGACTTAAAGAACTACGAATAGGTTAGAGAAGACACTCGATGAAAACCAACCACGAGAGCAAGCAGGATTCAGAAGCAGGTACTCAATGACAGACCACATACACGTCGTAAACCAAATGATAGAGAAGTGCCGAGAATATAATATCCCACTCTGCATTGCTTTCGTCGACTACGAGAAGGCTTTCGACTCGGTGCACACTCAAGCAATTACTGACCTCCCTTAAAGAACAGGGATAGAATGACACACCAATATACATATAAACACCACGCAGATAGAGATCGTTGAAAGCTACGTCTATCTAGGACAGCGAAACAGAGACAAAAACCAAGACAAGGAGATTCAAAGAAGAATCACCGCCAGCTGGACAGCATTCGCCAAACACTGCAACATCTTCAAGGCTAACTGTGGAACCTGCTTGAAGAGACAAGTCTTCAACTTATGCATACTTCCAGCGATGACATACGGCGTGGAAATATGGGCACTCATCATCCAGGCAAAGAACAAGCTAGCAGCCACACAAACAAAGATGGAAAGAAGTATGTTAAACATCACATATTGGGAGAGAAAAACAAACATCTGGGTTAGAGAGAAGACAAAGGTCATAGACGTGATAGAACAAATCAGAAGACAGAAGTGGACCTGGGCAGAGCACATCAGCAGACTACGAGATAACCGATGGACATCGCATATCACAACCTGGAGACTTTACAAAGGGAAACGATCTAGAGGAAGACCGGCGAGACGGTGGAGAAACGAACTAGATGGATACTGGAAGGGCACCATCTGGCAGGGGATAGCTCAAGACAGGCAAATTTGGAAACGACGTGCTGAGGCCTTCGCCTAACCACGGGACACTACGGCTGCACGATGATGATGATGATTATTATTAGTAGTTCAAAACCAGTGTGGTTAAATGTTAAAGTGTGGAATCATGATGTGGTTGAATCGTTATTTTTCATATTACAAAAAACATCTTCCATCTCTTTTCACCAGAATACACTGATGTAACTTAGGGATAGCAACACTTTGAAAATGTCTTAGAACTGGTGTTCTGTGGCATCACATCCATGATCAACGGCTGCTGTTACACAACTAACACCTACATAATCAGTTGAGAATAACTAATTATGTTTCATCTTGAACTACGGCCAGGTTCAGCGTATGTTCTTATAAGTTATATGGCACTGTATCCAGTCTTTAGGACTGCTCAAGGCACTTTGCATCTTGGTGGACTTGTTCATTCAAACACATCAACTTCTCTGGGAAGCAGAATAATTTCCCATTTGCAGAAATTGTATTTAGAAACTAACACTTATGTAAATGCTAGCCATGTGAATATGTCTAAAAACAATATGTCTCTAAACAAAATTGACAAATATCTGAGAAAAGTAGCTCATACACGGAGATAAAAATGTTGGATTCTCAATAAGCCAAAGGCGTCTTTGGCCACCTGCAGTCTGGGGTTGTTTTGTCATGAACTTTGGCCCACTTGTTGCAAAAAAACGACACATAAAGCGCATGTCTAATTATCAAATATCCGGGAAATAGACTGGAAGTGAACCAGTTTAACACCAGTCAAAGTGGAAGAGATATTAGAGTATCTGCTGCTCTCAACTCGTTAGGCATTCATTAATTACTCTGAACCTACTGAACTGTCATCAAGAGATGTGTTTACTGGTCAAACAGATGTAATGAGGCTAGTGGAAAGCAGTGACCGGAAGGCGTTACCATGCAGACTTATTGTATATTGGCAGTCAGCAATAACTGTTGGACACAAGTCGGCAATAATGGCTGGTGCCATAGCAATGGTCAGGTAATATGTCCAATGGACGTTGCCTGATTACACAAGAGGGTCGTCGTGTCGTTGCCTCATCGCATTAGCCGCATCGCTAGATGCATGCAAATAACACTAGGCGATCGGCACACACGCATTGGCAAACATGAAACGTCAAATGTGAGATCGTTCTCATAAGGAAAACACCACTGTTTTTAGTACAGCGTTGACAACATTTGTGCAAGAATTTATCTTGAGATAAGAATATTATTAATTTTGCATTGAATTGCTGTGCTAGCTGTCTACAGTTCCCCCACCTAGCTGTCTACTGTTCCCCCACCTAGCTGTCTACAGTTCCCCCACCTAGCTGTCTACTGTTCCCCCACCTAGCTGTCTACTGTTCCCCTACCTAGCTGTCTAATGTTCCCCCACCTAGCTGTCTACTGTTCCCCCACCTAGCTGTCTACTGTTTCCCCACCTAGCTGTGTTCTGTTCCCCCACCTAGCTGTGTACTGTTCCCCCATATAGCTGTGTGCTGTTCACCCACCTAGCTGTATACTGTTCCCCCATGTAGCTGTGTACTCTTCACCCACCTAGCTGTGTACTCTTCACCCACCTAGCTGTGTGCTGTTCACCCACCTAGCTGTATACTGTTCCCCCATGTAGCTGTGTACTCTTCACCCACCTAGCTGTGTACTCTTCACCCACCTAGCTGTGTACTCTTCACCCACCTAGCTGTGTATTCTTCACCCACTTAGCTGTGTACTGTTCCCCCACCTAGCTGTGTACTCTTCATCCACCTAGCTGTGTACTCTTCACCCACCTAGCTGTGTACTCTTCACCCACCTAGCTGTGTATTCTTCACCCAACTAGCTGTGTATTCTTCACCCAACTAGCTGTTCCCCCACCTAGCTGTGTACTGTTCCCCCATGTAGCTGTGTACTCTTCACCCACCTAGCTGTGTATTCTTCACCCAACTAGCTGTGTACTCTTCACCCACCTAGCTGTGTATTCTTCACCCACTTAGCTGTGTACTGTTCCCCCACCTAGCTGTGTACTCTTCATCCACCTAGCTGTGTACTCTTCACCCAACTAGCTGTGTATTCTTTACCCAACTAGCTGTTCCCCCACCTAGCTGTGTACTGTTCCCCCACTTAGCTGTGTAGTCTTCACCCACCTAGCTGTGTACTCTTCACCCACCTAGCTGTCTACTGTTCCGCCACCTAGCTGTGTACTCTTCATCCACCTAGCTGTGTACTCTTCATCCACCTAGCTGTGTACTCTTCATCCACCTAGCTGTGTACTCTTCACCCACCTAGCTGTGTACTCTTCACCCACCTAGCTGTGTACTCTTCACCCAACTAGCTGTGTATTCTTCACCCAACTAGCTGTTCCCCCACCTAGCTGTGTACTGTTCCCCCACTTAGCTGTGTAGTCTTCACCCACCTAGCTGTGTACTCTTCACCCACCTAGCTGTCTACTGTTCCGCCACCTAGCTGTGTACTGTTCCCCCACCTAGCTGTCTACTATTCACTCACCTAGCTGTGTACTGTTCCCCCACCTAGCTGTGTACTCTTCACCCACCTAGCTGTGTACTCTTCACCCACCTAGCTGTGTACTCTTCACCCACCTAGCTGTGTACTCTTCACCCACCTAGCTGTGTACTGTTCCCCCACCTAACTGTGTACTCTTCACCCACCTAGCTGTGTACTCTTCACCCACCTAGCTGTGTACTCTTCACCCATCTAGCTGTGTACTCTTCACCCACCTAGCTGTGTACTCTTCACCCACCTAGCTGTGTACTCTTCACCCACCTAGCTGTGTACTCTTCACCCACCTAGCTGTGTACTGTTCCCCCACCTAGCTGTGTACTCTTCACCCACCTAGCTGTGTACTCTTCACCCACCTAGCTGTGTGTACTCTTCACCCACCTAGCTGTGTACTCTTCACCCACCTAGCTGCTGTGTATCACCTAGTACCTGCTGTTCACCCACCTAGCTGTGTACTCTTCACCCACCTAGCTGTGTAGCTGTGCTCCCCCACCTAGCTGTGTAGTCTTCACCCACCTAGCTGTGTACTCTTCACCCACCTAGCTGTGTACTGTTCCCCCACCTAGCTGTGTACTCTTCACCCACCTAGCTGTGTACTCTTCACCCACCTAGCTGTGTACTCTTCACCCATCTAGCTGTGTACTCTTCACCCACCTAGCTGTGTACTCTTCACCCACCTAGCTGTGTACTGTTCCCCCACCTAGCTGTGTACTGTTCCCCCACCTAGCTGTGTAGTCTTCACCCACCTAGCCGTGTACTCTTCACCCACCTAGCTGTCTACTATTCCCCCCTATCACCCACCTAGCTGTGTGCTGTTTCACCCACCTAGCTGTGTAGCTGTACTCTTCACCCACCTAGCTGTGTACTGTACTCTTCACCCACCTAGCTGTGTAGCTGTGTACTCTTCACCCACCTAGCTGTGTACTCTTCACCCACCTAGCTGTGTACTGTTCCCCCACCTAGCTGTGTACTCTTCACCCACCTAGCAGTGTACTCTTCACCCACCTAGCTGTGTACTCTTCACCCACCTAGCTGTGTACTGTTCCCCCACCTAGCTGTGTACTCTTCACCCACCTAGCAGTGTACTCTTCACCCACCTAGCTGTGTACTCTTCACCCCTGCACTTTTGAGATCTCTCTTGACACTCTCCATCTTAATTGATGTCTTCCCCTTTTCTCTTTGTCTGTCTCTTCTCACTCTTTCCTAACTACCTTCATTTTGATTCCTTTCTTTACTCCAATCCATTCTCTTAATTCTACTCTTTTGTCTGTCTTCCTGTTGTTCCAAGCCGTTAGAATTCTCCTACTAGCTGACACCCATTGGTGGAACTACAAACCTAGGGCGGCAGTTATTACCTTTACAGTATTTTAACGTTAAACTCACCCACAGTGGCGCCATCTGGAGAGTCGCTGACCACTCAACAGTTACGATATTTCTCTGATAAATGGCAAAGCGAATATGTAACATTGTAAGTAATGACTTGAAATGACTAACTTTATGTGTTTGTTTAGTGCATTAGTTAGTAGATGAGTGGTCCAGGGATGCAACAGAATTTAGAAAGAGGAGAGTAGCCTTCAGCTCTGCCAGGGGATACACTTATTAGATTCAAATTTATATATATATATAGATATTTATACCCAGTATATAATTTTTTTTCACATTCTGCACTATGAAGGGTTCTGTGGATAGTGATATCTCACTACGAGGGGTTCTGCAGATAGTGATATCTTACTACGAGGGGTTCTGCGGATAGTGATATCTCACTACGAAGGGTTCTACGGATAGTGATATCTCACTATGAGGGGTTCTGCAGATAGTGATATAATATTTAAGATCTGTACCATTACATATCAGGCACTGTCCAGTAAGCAACCATCTTATTTACATTCATTGCTTACTCCTGTAAGAAAACCTATCCAGCTTCAATCATCTAGTTCTGACCTACTTTTTGTTCCTAGAGTCAACACTAACATTGGAACTAGGGCTTTTTCTGTTGCTGCACCAACTCTTTGGAATATGCTTCCTCTTAGTGTTAGATCAGTTGAAAATATTACAAAATTCCATCGTCATTTAAAAGTGTATCTATACAACCTTGCTTATCCACCGTAGCTCCCTAACACCTTGACCCATCTGTTGACAACTGGAATACTACTTATGGATTTTGAGATTGACCAATCCTTTTGTTTTGATGCGCCTCTGAGCTTGGTTTCCAAGGATTTAGGCGCAATAGAAGTTGTCTTATTATTACTATTATAAGCTCATAAGTCAGATTGTGCTCTTTAAAATAAATTTAGCTCCTTAGAGTGATCTTGTGTACTAAAACCTGTCGACACCAGAGTGCGCCACCAGGACACTTTCGCCAACTTGTCTCAAACATAATGTCTTAGGTGATACGGCAGCGGCTTTTTGCATTTTGAAAACGCGCCTTAAAATTAGCAACGGGTTCTGTTTAATGATGGATTTTCCTTGTGATCTCATTATGATCTTAGTGACACGGTCTCCTCGCCACGTAGACCTGGGAAAGTTGACTGCAGAGACGTGTTTGGAGTGGGAGGTGGGTCCATACCCCCCACCCACTGGCATGCATTTGGACATTCGTCTTTACGAGGATTCCTAGAAAATTAACTTTGTAGCTTGTTGCGAGTGACAGTGGAAGGAGATAATGACTTCACTACCCCCCCGGGGATGTGCATTCGAGAGCTGTAATGGAGGAAGTTGTCCAACAGTGATGTATAATTGAGTGTTATAAGCTTGCAACCTTTCTGCAAATGATTACAACGTTAATCGTTAGGTGCGCTAACCAGGCCAAAGCAGGTTGTAGCTGCGAGCACTATGTCTCAGCAGAGACAGAAGCACCACAGTGTGAGTTAATTCCACCATCAAGTATAGTTTATGTAACGGTTCTGCCAGGACCTGTTAGTGGGATCATCCAAAGTGAAGACTGATGACACTACAAGGGGTTCAATGTTGATGGCACCATCAGACATGTCACTTAGTTGTATCATCACATGGGTTTAAAGCTGAATACTGCCGATGTTTTACTGCCATTTCATTGTGGATGTTTTACTGTACAACTCATACATTTAGACAGTGGAAGATATTTGTAGATGAATAGTCGTTAAGAGGTCTGCCAAAGAGTGACATGTAATGTGCTCTGAAAAGTCCTAAATATTGGATATGACACTATTAATGTTTTTAGTTTAGATGTAAGGCCTAGGGTAGGGCCCATGTGTGTATGTAAATATTGTAATTATAAAAAAATCTATTTAAAACAAAATATAGTCTTAAATTAATAGTTTTTGTTATAATATTCTTTAAAATTTATATTTCTTGTACATATACTGTAATTGTATTTGATTCACATTCTATTTGGTCTTACACACATGTTTATGCTATACATATACTGAAAATTAGTGTTTGTATAGTGCTTTGAACATTTTAATGGAAATTGTACATGATGAAAATTAAATATTATAGTTGTACAATTTAGTGGCAGTGTTGGAGGCAAATATTATTTCTATTTAAGTTACTATTTTCCTGTACCTCCTGGATATTTCCCATTGGAGGGAACCATTTTGACTTATCTACCCCCAAGAGGAAAGATATTTGGGTGAAGGTATATTGTCCCAATTTTTGCACACTTTTTATAGAAGTTCTTGTTTGTGTTTGATGTTTGTATTTTATTAGAGGTACACCAAAAACAGCAACTTGTTTTTGGAGTATTACAACTTAATGGCATGCTGAGATTACAATTGCACTAAAATAATCCATCGATTTGTATAGCATATGCAGGGTTTTTAGCTGACAAATGATTTGTTAATCAGTGCTAATGAGAAATGTTGTTTTTCAGAAAGAAGTTCAAGACACGGTCGGGAGACACAATACGACTATCAGACCTGCTGGACGAAGGCGTCCGGCGGTCAGAAGCGAAACTGAAAGAGAAAGGACGAGATAAGGTGAGCAAATCAGTCCAGATGAGATCGCAATTAATTTTCCCATTGTACATGTAATGTTTCCTGGGCCCGTTGGAAAATTTGTCGTAAGATTTCTTTAAACGTTCATAGCCATTAAATATCACTTACCTGACCTCACGTAAGAAATTAATAAAAAACGATATTATAATTCATTTGTTCAGAATGATATATATATATACAGTTGATATCAAACTTGAACCAGTCTGGTAACTGATTTTGAAATGTTAGTGTGTTCTTCAGAATAGCTACTGTGCTGATTTGTGAGTCGCCCTCGTCTAGTCACTGCCGTCATTGGATAGACTTAATACAGAGTAGAGAAAACAGTAACTCTACAGACGTGATGTCCCGGGGGGGGGGGTAATGTTTGGCATGTGATGTGTGTCATATGGTGTGTCATATTTGTGTGATTTATGGTATCTGATGTATGGTGTATGAAGTAACATACCTGTGTGATATACATAGTGTCTGGGGTGTGATGTCTGGGGTGTGATGTCTGGGGTGTGATGTCTGGGGTGTGATGTCTGGGGTGTGATGTCTGGGGTGTGATGTCTGGTGTGTGGTGTCTGGTGTGTGGTGTCTGGTGTGTGATGTATGGTGTGTGATGTCTGGTGTGTGATGTCTGGTGTGTGATGTATGGTGTGTGATGTATGGTGTGTGATGTCTGGTGTTTGAAGTATGGTGTGTGATGTCTAGTGTGTGAAGTATGGTGTGTGAAGTATGGTGTGTGATGTCTGGTGTGTGATGTATGGTGTGTGATGTCTGGTGTGTGATATATGGTGTGTGATGTCTGGTGTGTGGTGTCTGGTGTGTGATGTCTGGGGTGTGGTGTCTGGTGTGTGATGTCTGGGGTGTCATGTCTGGGGTGTCATGTCTGGTGTGTCATGTCTGGTGTGTGAAGTATGGTGTGTGATGTCTGGTGTGTGAAGTATGGTGTGTGATGTCTGGTGTGTGATGTCTGGTGTGTGATATATGGTGTGTGATGTCTGGTGTGTAGTGTCTGGTGTGTGGTGTGTGATGTGTGGTGTCTGGTGTGTGATGTCTGGGGTGTCATGTCTGGTGTGTCATGTCTGGTGTGTGAAGTCTGGTGTGTGATGTCTGGTGTGTGATGTCTGGTGTGTGATGTATGGTGTGTGATGTCTGGTGTGTCATGTCTGGTGTGTGATGTATGGTGTGTGATGTCTGGTGTGTCATGTATGGTGTGTGATGTCTGGTGTGTGATGTCTGGTGTGTGATGTATGGTGTGTGATGTCTGGTGTGTGATGTATGGTGTGTCATGTCTGGTGTGTCATGTCTGGTGTGTGATGTATGGTGTGTGATGTCTGGTGTGTGATGTCTGGTGTGTCATGTCTGGTGTGTCATGTCTGGTGTGTGAAGTCTGGTGTGTGATGTCTGGTGTGTGATGTCTGGTGTGTGATGTATGGTGTGTGATGTCTGGTGTGTGATGTATGGTGTGTGATGTCTGGTGTGTGATGTCTGGTGTGTGATGTATGGTGTGTGATGTCTGGTGTGTGATGTATGGTGTGTGATGTATGGTGTGTGATGTCTGGTGTGTGATGTCTGGTGTGTGATGTATGGTGTGTGATGTCTGGTGTGTGATGTCTGGTGTGTCATGTCTGGTGTGTGATGTATGGTGTGTGATGTCTGGTGTGTGATGTATGGTGTGTGATGTCTGGTGTGTGATGTCTGGTGTGTCATGTCTGGTGTGTGAAGTCTGGTGTGTGATGTCTGGTGTGTGATGTATGGTGTGTGATGTCTGGTGTGTGATGTCTGGTGTGTGATGTATGGTGTGTGATGTCTGGTGTGTGATGTCTGGTGTGTCATGTCTGGTGTGTGAAGTCTGGTGTGTGATGTCTGGTGTGTGATGTATGGTGTGTGATGTCTGGTGTGTGATGTCTGGTGTGTAGTGTCTGGTGTGTGGTGTCTGGTGTGTGATGTGTGGTGTCTGGTGTGTGATGTCTGGGGTGTCATGTCTGGTGTGTCATGTCTGGTGTGTGAAGTCTGGTGTGTGATGTCTGGTGTGTGATGTCTGGTGTGTCATGTCTGGTGTGTGATGTCTGGTGTGTCATGTCTGGTGTGTAATGTATGGTGTGTGATGTATGGTGTGTGATGTCTGGTGTGTCATGTCTGGTGTGTGATGTATGGTGTGTGATGTCTGGTGTGTGATGTATGGTGTGTGATGTATGGTGTGTGATGTCTGGTGTGTCATGTCTGGTGTGTCATGTCTGGTGTGTGAAGTCTGGTGTGTGATGTCTGGTGTGTGATGTATGGTGTGTGATGTCTGGTGTGTGATGTATGGTGTGTGATGTCTGGTGTGTGATGTTTGGTGTAATGTCTGTCGGGTGTGTTGCAGGAGTTATCGGTGGCAGAGTTTGAGGCAGCAAAGGAAGCAGTGGCATACGGATGCATCAAGTACGCGGATCTCTCTCACAACAGGATGCATGACTATGTGTTCTCTTTCGACAAGGTCTGTCTCCCATCTCCCAAATTGTTAATCTTTACTAATCTTTATTCATTTTGTATCAAGCATCATATCTATGCAGTGGTTATATACATATATATATATACAGCTGTATATATATATACATATATAAAACGAGTATATATGTATATATATATATATATATAGGGTATATATATATATATAATGGGGAGTTCATTCCAGATTTTGGGTGCAGCAACAGAAAAACTATGCTTGCCAATATTAAGCTTAGTTTTAGGAACAAAAAGCTATTGTGAGAATATTGCTTTTGATGGCAGTAACACTAAACGTAATCCAACATGAGTGTTCTGCAAGTCCTAACTTACAAGAACAGTGTGCTTACCAGTGTTGTTTGTGAATGATGAATAATAAAATAGAAGAATTAATTCTCCCAGCAGACTACATTAGATGGTTATTTGTTTATTCACCAGAGCTCAGAGAAGGCATGACCTCACTGGAGATTAGTGCAAAAATATGCTATGCATGGGTCCAAGTTGCCTTTAAGTATCGTGTACCTTGGAAATAAAAATGGCAGTGCTGGTGACATTGTCTCTTCAAAGTTGAGTTCAAACACTGTGTTAGAAAGGTAATAGTTTCTGCGACTGCACCTTTGACAGTGTTCCTTTGTGTGTGGCCACTTCTAAGTCTGCAGCGGAGCATTTGTGAAGTTACCTGTGCATGTCTCATGACGGGCAAACTTAAGTTATGGACAACACATTGGTCCAGCTCTGAGAAAATGTCTGTCAACAGAAATAAAACGCTATGGAGTGGCTTCTCTTTTTTGACTTTGGTATGGGTGTTGCGTAACGATGACAATGTAAATCACAGTGGGCAGAAACCACAAGTGTTCGAGTTGAGACATATAAACAAGTGTTCTCGCGGACGTGAAGAAATCAGCTGATGTGTGTACTTAGTATTATTTCATGCAGGTTCAAATAACGGAAAAATCCCAAAGAAATGCTCACAACCTTCCGATTAGGTATCCTTCAGTCAACCTGTGACTCGTGTCTACAAGGTAAATAATTGTTCACTTCCAAGACACATAACCGCTGGGTCTCATTACATCCAGGGTAAAGAAACTTTTCCCCATGGCATACTAGCCCTGATGGACATCTCTTTCTTTTGGATAATGTCCTATCCACCATGTGGCGCCACTGTTCTATATAAATATGTGTCGTGTGTAATCAACTGTGTCACCAGATGCTGGATGACAAGGGAAATACAGCTGTGTATCTTCTGTACGCCTACACCCGCATCAGGCAAGTACACATGTCTCCGTGATGGGTAGGGGTGGCCTCAAGTTTGCAATGTCACAAAATATGTAAAGCATTACCAGTGAGTTGGTCATAGCTAAATATCACGGGAAAATATATTGATACAATGGAGCCACATATCGCTTGACACAATACGTAGCTGTTCAAATACTAGAAATGTTTTTTTTTTGCATTGGCCTGAAGAAAGTGTGGGTGAAATCTTTGCAATTATTAGTTCTACGTACCTATCAAACATTTGACAGTATGTTACGGGAAACACAAATGGCATCATAAAGGCCAAGTACTACTATTAGCCTGTATTTAAAAGAAACATACGTCTGTTAAAATTTAAGGCAACATAGGTTTTACTAAATGTATTTGGAGAGATGCAGTTCATTAACGTGTTAGGAGTGATCTGTGTCTGATAGAATGCGTTAGGTGAAATAGGTAATGTCACTTTAATTGTAATGTAATGTTAGTCAAATGAGAGACGTCTCATTGTAATGACAACGTTGCAGGTCCATCGCCCGAACAGCTAAAGTGAACGCGACTAAGCTGAAGGCCGCTGCAGGTGACAGTGGCGCCCTCAAGCTGGAGCATCCACAGGAGTGGAAGCTCGCTAAGCTGATTGCTAAGTTCCCCGAGATCGTTCTTCGAATTCTTGATGATCTGTTTCTGCACACGCTGTGTGACTACGTGTACGAACTCGCAACGGGATTCACCGAGTTCTATGACGCTTGCTACGTAGTCGAGAAGGATCGTCAAACAGGTGCGTTTGTTTATTTTGTGGGGGAAAAAATACAGCATATTCCATTGTAATACATCAAATATAAAATGTATGATATAAATTTGAATGACTATCTTATTGTAGTCAAACAGCAACTTTGATGCTAGGCAGCTTTCCTACAAAATGCAGTGAATGTTACTATAAATCAGTACATTTATCATTTCGTTTTAGTTTATTTATTCTGTAGTCAGGAAATGGTTCTACCGGTATATTAATATAAGGATACACACTCTTTTTGAAACAAACTTATGCCTATATTAGATACAAATTGACTCAAACTACAGGTTGTCCTGCTGTAGTCCCTTGTGGCATAATAGTATTTGTTTATTCCAGGAGTCATACTGAAGGTGAACATGGAGCGGCTACTGTTGTGTGAAGCCACAGCATCTGTCATGGCTGCTGCTTTCCACATCCTCGGTCTGCGCACCGTCGAGAGAATGTAGTCAGCCGATTGGTCGACACTCTTCAGAGGGGGAGAATATTACACTTGACACAAAAATGTGACATGTTCTTGTGCAGTTTAAGGTTCTTGTGTCACAGAAGAGAACTAGAATGGAAGCCACCCGGTATATTATATCATCTTAAATTAATGTGGAATGTAAGGAAACATATTTGGACTGTGAAAGGTCTGTGGTTTGGCTGAAATGTAGCCCGAGGACTGTGACAAATATTGTTCAGTGGTAATTATTGTGAAAGTATGCTAATAAAACATGAAAAAGACAACTGTTTGGATTTTGTACCTTGAAAATCAGACACACACAACAAATAATCCTACACAATAGATTAATAAAGCCAGTTTAATTTGATATGAAACACTAGCCTCTTTTGGACTTGGTTAAGAAGTCCGGAGGTCCCACAGTAAGACTAGCAATCAACACGGCAACAACGGTGTGGTTTTTTTTGGTGTTTTTAATGTCTGTTTAACACTAAGCGCTTGATATACAGTATATATTCTTATGTTTATATGTATAATATGACAATTATCAATCACACACGGATATCAGACCAAACAATTCTTAGATAATGAGCATTCAATCATATTTACCAACTAACGATATACTTCAAAAAATAGCAAGTTAGCATATTCCACAGTTGGCCTATTCCACTGGATTCTTAGCGAGCGAGCGAGTGACATTTCATCAGTTTCGTCAAGTGTTTTCTCTTAATTTCGTTTTAATAAAGACCTTAAATAGCTACCAATTGTTGGCTACCAAATAAGACACAAGAGCAGCCACCAGTGATGGAGAAAGACTGGCAGGTTGAGGCAGAAACATGATTTAACAACCAACAAACCAAGATTAAATGTGGGCAATGTTGACAATACGCATGCACGCGAAATGATTAGAAAAACACCCCAAGTGAATACGGTTAAAGTGTACGTGGTCAACAGACCTAAATGTGTGTGACCACCCATAGTGCCTCTGTCAGGGAGGCAATTATTCAGGGGCCTCGGAACAATTTATGGTTGGTATCGACAGCACAGGAAAAGATTAGTGTTGCTAATCCGTAACATGATGAACAACAAATGTAAGATGCAGTAGAATGGAAGTAGGCCTTCCACAACTACAAGATGTTATAGAATGGAAGTAGGCCTTCCACAACTACAAGATGTTATAGGATGGAAGTAGGCCTTCCACAACTACAAGATGTAGTAGAATGGAAGTAGGCCTTCCACAACTACAAGATGTTATAGGATGGAAGTAGGCCTTCCACAACTACAAGATGTTATAGGATGGAAGTAGGCTTTCCACAACTACAAGATGCAGTAGAATGGAAGTAGGCCTTCCAGAACTACAAGATGTTATAGGATGGAAGTAGGCTTCCCACAACTACAAGATGCAGTAGAACGGAAGTAGGCCTTCCACAACTACAAGATGCAGAGGTAGGCCTTCCACAAGTGTGTAATAGTGGTAATAAACTGAATATAACTCCAACAATACAGTCCCAAACCCATTATGTACACAGCTAAACGATTACTAGGTAACATACGAATATCCACATGGACAAATCCCAGAAAGCTAAAGCATATCCCACATATCATAGAAATATAGTGTGGGTACTGCCCCCTGGTGTGTTCTGGTCTGAAACGCCAGTGTCATGAATCTACACAGGTCTGAACAGTCGAGAAAATAGCTATGTACGACAATAAACTTAAAATTCAAATGGATGCTAGGGCAGTGAAATGTTCAACAACTGCAGGCATGCTGCAACGCTGCACTTTTCTCAACAGAAATCTCTGATCACCTGAGACGACTCGAGAACATCTACAAAACCAACATGCAGTGATAACATAACACAAACCACTGCAAATGTGTCTGAAATGTATCAAGGTCAGCAAGATCAACAGTGTATTGAGTATGATCTTGTCCAAGATCAACGATGTATCAAGTATGACCTTGATGACGGTAAACAAGATCAACGATGTATCAAATATGACCTTGATGACGGTAAACAAGATCAACGATGTATCAAGTATGACCTTGATGACGGTAAACAAGATCAACGATGTATCAAGTATGACCTTGATGACGGTAAACAAGATCAACGATGTATCAAGTATGACCTTGACGGTAAACAAGATCAACGATGTATCAAGTATGACCTTGATGACGGTAAACAAGATCAACGATGTATCAAGTATGACCGTGATGACGGTAAACAAGATCAACGATGTATCAAGTATGACCTTGATGACGGTAAACAAGATCAACGATGTATCAAGTATGACCTTGATGACGGTAAACAAGATCAACGATGTATCAAGTATGACCTTGATGATGGTAAACAAGATCAACGATGTATCAAGTATGACCGTGATGACGGTAAACAAGATCAACGATGTATCAAGTATGACCTTGATGACGGTAAACAAGATCAACGATGTATCAAGTATGACCTTGATGACGGTAAACAAGATCAACGATGTATCAAGTATGACCGTGATGACGGTAAACAAGATCAACGATGTATCAAGTATGACCTTGATGACGGTAAACAAGATCAACGATGTATCAAGTATGACCTTGATGACGGTAAACAAGATCAACGATGTATCAAGTATGACCGTGATCAAGGTTAGCATGATCAATGATTTAACAAGATTTACAAGACCAACAGGCATCAGTCCTGATCGGCAGGTCTTTGTCATAATACTGCCTCTCACATAGATCCAGCATGCCTGCAATTGAGCAAACGTTCACTATTCAGTGGAAACAGCCAACGACAAAAAAACATACAATAAACAATCTGTGGAAAAACAATCAAAACAACCACCAGACCACACCCCTGGACACTGCTAGGCCAGTGAACTACGTAACTAGAGAAACGCGAATGCATAGCAGTCGTATTATTTAAACAAAGCACCCATCCAATCGCTCAAACTGATCATCTGAAAACGGTGAACAGAATCGCACAAAAAGCTGGATATGGATATACAGTTGATTTATATCAGTATGATAATGACCCACGCCCCCAATTATGACCCGGCCTTAAACTTTTGAGTCACCTGACCACCCTGCAAGTGTCAAAGTTCACGGCAGAATCAACTTTTCAAATTATTCACATATCAAAAACAGGCGCTTTTTTCAGTGTATTTAAAAAATCACCGATCAAATTAATTATGCCCAACTTTTAATTAGCTGGCATGTTCATCGATATCTGTTAAGTTCTGAATGATTGTTTCAACATTATAGTAAATTAAATGTGTTTCGGCATATAAACTGCAGTTAAGTAAACATGCAGTGATATTTTGCAATACTACGTGTATATACACTGGAACCCTTTCTGCCACTGACCAGCCAACATCACGAGTCAAACTGTGCTCGAGACAAACATAAATGTGGTTCTTTGAGCTCAAACACAACACCCTTCTAGCGAGACTATACAAATATTGCGTCCTACTGCAACGTGTATAACATATGCGTACACAACCGTACCAAGTTAATTAATAATTATGCACCAGCAGTCCATAGTATACGTGTAAGTGTACAGAAAATATCACCTAACCAACTAGATAAGGACACATGATCAAGAGAACAAATTTCCGTTATACATTGTCAACTCGTCAAAGTCATGTCTCCACTAGCAAACAGAATCTCACAACGCACCCTTGAGTTCTGCCACCTGCCACCAGAGGGAGACAAGAAGCGATTCTCGCTCATTATGGACTACGTAGCCTCCACCTGACACCGTCACCTTATTGTAGCTCGTCAAGAGTTGACGCGTTGTAACTATGGTAACGCGTCACCCTCTCTGTAAACTGCGTACACACAAACCTTGCATGCAGCAACATCTTGGCCTGTAGGCAGTATACCTGGGCTGGGCTACCCACCACACAAGCCCGCGAAATATGAGGTGCTTCCTCTGTAATGAGAGGATGAACAACATCCTTGTCCTCAATCATTCTCCGAAAGCTCTCCCCTCACAAACAATTCCATCCTTCATCCAACACTGCGACGCCTCCAGAAGTCAGGACTCACTTCAGAAGACAATCTTAACCTGCACATCACACTATAACTTCGACGAATCAATGAATAAAGAAACTGACATCAAGGGCAACACGCATTAAACAATGTTTAAGGAACGCAAACAAAACTCCTCGTACACCAGCTATATCTCATTGCAAACTCAGGTTTTCTCGCCGCAATCGTTCGTCGCGAGAAAACCGTTCCAATTTAATTGCTGCTAGATCGTGTGTTTCACGAAGATTTCATAAATTATTCAACAACCAACACTGGCCCATTTCCAAGGCAGCCGATTTCTTTCCATAACGAAACAAGTTGGTTGTGTCGCGAAATCAAGAAAATGTCCATAAATGTGGCCATGGTTTGGGGAAACGGCACCAGTTGAAAAGACATCAGTGTCCATAGCTGATCTCTGTAGGCACATTATGACGACAAATATGAAAGTTGCGACTGAGTTGGCACTTCAGCCGCTGGCAGGCTGGGTCAACTAACTACAGCTCTCCTCCGAATGTGTCCCAGCCTTCAACTCCGTAACCTTCGTTTTTGTAGCGCTGACTGAACTGGACGAAGGCTCCTTCAACAGCGAGGCCTTTGGTAAATGTCCATCACGTTTGTTGCCAGCTGGTTTTGATGCGTCACCGTGGTCCGGCGCATTCGTGTCGCACTGGCTCGTCTGTCGCGACCTCCGACCTTTGTGACGACTCGTGTCCTTGGTCGAATGATCCGACGACTTCTTCTTGTCTTTCTTCGCGTGGCTGCTCGCAGGGTGGTGGCCCGACTCACGCCGTTCACGCGGGTGACTGTCACCAGCGGCGCCATCTGCCATTGGAGGCTGGAACAAAACAAGAATGTTGTAACTTAACTACAATCCTCCATTCTGAAATATATATACGCCGTATATATATATATAATTTACATACAGTAAACCTTAGCTATAAGGAATTCGCTTATAACGAATTTTGCTTATAACAAATAAATGGTTTAGTCCCATTTTTTTAATATACAATAAATTTCAGATATACCAAATTTTAGATGCAACAACTAAATTGGCCAGTCCCAAGTGATTTATTATATCCGAGTGTACTGTACATAATTTACATGTACATTTATTGTGATGACTATAATATATATTGCTGGCACTTTCTTGTATCGGTAATTACACATTTTAATACCACACAATTACTATATGTATGAAACAAGCGCAATATTTAATAAATGTTATGGATTATTTATCATTACAACAACAGACGAAGAATGGTAAACTAACTGGCCGTGAGTGACCACTCCAGCCAGTGGCTCACTGACCACACACTGACCTAAATTCAGTGGCCACACTGCCCTTTGTCCTGTGCTAAGTGATGATAATTACGGACCAGAATTAGAGTTCAATTTCATATACGATATCATTAATAAATTAAACACATCTCACATGTCCTCCATGCAGCAATTACACAATGATTGTGTGACACAGTTTTCAGAAATATATCAATATTCCTCTAAATACAATCTCAATATACTCTTTAACTAGATGCCGTTCTCTTATGGCAAAACCAAGAGGGCAGCTGTGAACAGGTCAAAAACCGAGCTATAATACAAAAATTAAACAACCTATCTACATTCGGTTCCCCCGCTGAATTGCACATGGCATACGTATAAATCTTGTGATGTGTGTCACATGGAAAATGTTTGTCTGGTAATTTCCGAAGCAGATAGGGTGTCAGCTATCGAGTTATAAACAGAGATCAGTGGCCCAGGCGCAATACCCAGCAGGCTTACAGCAGCTGTCCAGGTTCTGCCAGTTGCAGTAGGGAAATAATAGGAAAATTTAGCATTTTGGGGGGCCCTGAGGTGCCCTTAGAATGATTCAATCAAATACAGATTTCTTGTGTATAGTGGCACTACCATATGAAATGTCTATGCAAAATCAGACAAAAGGTTACTGAAGAATTTTTGAAAAAATAGGCAAAATGTGAAAATTTACAAGTTTCGGGGGCCCTACGTGGCCCTTAGAATTAATCAACCAAATACAGATTTCTTGTGCATAGTGGCAACGCCTAAGATATGTCTATGCAAAATTATAGAAAAAGTTGTTGAATGGTTTCTGAGATATGGCAGCTAACAGCGCACGGCAGACGCGGAGTGATGGCATAAGTCTATTGGACCTCCTGCCCAAAGGACTAAAAATGATACCACTTTTTAGGGTACTAAAAATACAATTTTCAGACCTATACTGTCAAGACACCTGAGCCATAGAGACTAACTAGCATTGGATAATGTTGCCTGCAGTGTACCGCATATTATCGCAAAGAAGATTGTGATTACATATTTACAACACCAGTGATTATACCATGGAGGAATTAGTTCCCAGAAAGTCACAAATCCCCCACTCCATCACTGGCGAGCAGGAATAAACTAATGATACATACCTCAACGCGGAAGTCTTCGAGCCTCTTGTACTTGGACAGTAGCTGCTTGAGTCGTTTGTCAATGTTGACCTTGATGCGAGAGTATTTGAGGAACGCCCAAAACTTCTCGAGGCCATACAACTGACCTGTAGACACATACAGCGAACATAAATCTATCTATATATATATCACTACTGACCCATATAGGGAGTCAACAAAAACATTACTGTCATATACACTGCCTGCTCGGCACCTCTCACTGGCCCTAACAGGAGAAGCAACTCCAGCTGCTGGGAGCCACCCAATGAGTGAAACACGTTAGTCAAAACTGATGCTAATCACAGTGTTGGATGTTAAAAATTACAAGTGACACACTACCTTCTGGAGGATGGGTTGAATGAATGCTAAATGAGAGAGTTTGAGACAACCCCTTACCGTTATCAGTCTCCCAACGTCTCTTCCGAGACAACCCCTTACCGTTAAAACAGTCTCCCAACGACTCTTCCGAGACAACCCTTTACCCCTTACCGTTATCAGTCTCCCAACGTCTCTTCTGAGACAACCCCTTACCATTATCAGTCTCCCAATATCTCTTCTGAGACAACCCCTTACTGTTATCAGTCTCCCAACATCTCTTCTGAGACAACCCCTTACCATTATCAGTCTCCCAATATCTCTTCTGAGACAACCCCTTACCGTTATCAGTCTCCCAATGTCTATTCTGAGACAACCCCTTACCATTATCAGTCTCCCAACATCTCTTCTGAGACAACCCCTTACTGTTATCAGTCTCCCAACATCTCTTCTGAGACAACCCCTTACCGTTATCACAGTCTCCCAGCGTCTCTTCCTGGAAGTCCTCAAAGAGTTCCGTGCGAAACTTCTTCTCGAGTCCATAGCTGTAGAACCGGAAGAGACACTCGATGCCGTACCTGCAACAAACAGTGGCCACATTGAACACCTACACACAGACACACACCGTCTCTGTACAAGATATCCGTACAACTACCATACGCATTTGGACACCCTACATTTTCGGACATATGGTTATAAGCCTCTTGGGGTTTCTCAAGAAACTTCCAAGTTACTCTGCAATTAAAAATGTTTTATCTGTAATAATTTTTTTCTTTTTAGGTGTATAGGCACACCCAATTGCCTTTGTTTCCTGTTAAATTGCCTTGAAAAACTAACACCACTAGATCCCATGTAGGATCTCCCTCTATTTACTGGTGTCAATTTGGAGTGTCTGGTCAGTAGTATAACGCCGGCATTGGTGTTACCTGTAGCCAGCAGCAGCGTCCTCGTTGGCAAGTTGACGGAACTCCTTATAGAGCTTTGTGTTGAAATTCTGGCGCAGGAAGAACGACCAGAAGCGAAACAATGTGTTCATCTCCTGAGACTGCCCGACACCAAACTTCTTGCGTTCTGAAACACACCAATCACACGTCACTACCACAGGTTCAACAGGACCTAGTGCGATACCTTCAAGACACAGGCTTGTGGTTAAATATGTATTTCTGTCTAAACAGGCCAATCTTACACATTTTTATTTGACATTTTCTAGAAGTCTGAGTTTGTATATGATATCCATGTTTGATTTATTTAACCAATAGTTCTTATGTTATAGTTGTTAGTACTGAAGATATCTAAACCAGATTAGGGGTACCAATTAGCTAAATGAAAATGTACATGACATCTAGAAAATTTGCTTGTGTATTACCATGGCAATGAACATTTGCTTGTGTATTACCATGGCAATGAACATTTGCTTGTGTATTACCATGGCAATGAACATTTGCTTGTGTATTACCATGGCAATGAACATTTGCTTGTGTATTACCATGGCAATGAACATTTGCTTGTGTATTACCATGGCAATGAACATTTGCTTGTGTATTACCATGGCAATGAACATTTGCTTGTGTATTACCATGGCAATGAACATTTGCTTGTGTATTACCATGGCAATGAACATATTCTTGTGTCAACTATTTTAACTTTTCTTCGCTCTGAAAAATGGTCATACCTATAAAGTCCTATTTCACTAGTCACTCAAAACTATCTTATTTAATAAAGGAGCATTCTAGGTATTGATTCTTGACAGTTGCATGATCGCACATACACTTGTTAGCTCAGAATAATTGTTGAGGACGTGTTCTCCTCTGTCACATTAGAAGTGTTCATTGCTACAGTCACACACAAGCAAATGAGCCCATATTCCATAATGCAATAATTTCTCAACATTTTGTACACCATTTGTATCTGAATAAAACATAGTGTGTTACCTTTGAGACATCTGCTCTGGTACTTGTAGGGAGTTAGAGTTACTTTTGAGACATCTGCTATGGTACTTGTAGGAAGTTAGAGTTACCTTTAAAACATCTGCTCTGGTACTTGTAGGAAGTTAGTTACCTTTGAGACATCTGCTCTGGTACTTGTAGGAAGTTAGAGTTACCTTTGAGACATCTGCTCTGGTACTTGTAGGAAGTTAGAGTTACCTTTGAGACATCTGCTCTGGTACTTGTAGGAAGTTAGAGTTATCTTTGAGACATCTGCTCTGGTACTTGTAGGAAGTTAGAGTTACCTTTGAGACATCTGCTCTGGTACTTGTAGGGAGTTAGGGTTATCTTTGTGACATCCGTTGTGGTACTTGTAGGAGTTAAGAGTTACCTTTGAGACATCTGCTCTGGTACTTGTAGGAAGTTAGAATTACCTTTGAGACATCTGCTCTGGTACTTGTAGGAAGTTAGAGTTACCTTTGAGACATCTGCTCTGGTACTTGTAGGGAGTTAGGGTTACCTTTGAGACATCTGCTCTGGTACTTGTAGGAATTTAGAGTTACCTTTGAGACATCTGCTCTGGTACTTGTAGGAAGTTAGAGTTACCTTTGAGACATCTGCTCTGGTACTTGTAGGAAGTTAGAGTTACCTTTGAGACATCTGCTCTGGTACTTGTAGGAAGTTAGAGTTACCTTTGAGACATCTGCTCTGGTACTTGTAGGGAGTTAGGGTTATCTTTGTGACATCCGTTGTGGTACTTGTAGGAGTTAAGAGTTACCTTTGAGACATCTTCTGTGGTACTTGTAGGAAGTTAAAGGCTAAGTGAAATGAAACTTTCAATTTTTTTGAAACTTCGTATATGTAAACCTAATGCTCTTGTCATGTGATGTGTCAAATATGAAGTCTGTTCATTGCGAACTGCTGCCACTAAGCCCGGTCAAACATGGTCATTTGCGTGTCGCAAGAAAATCAGCTTGACGTCACCGCAGGCAATGCCGCTGAGCACGCCTGATTCTTTAACATGGTAAACAGCGGTATGGCTATTTGTTTCAGGTTGTAATGATATTGCAATCAAGGAATGTAATATTTTTTTTATATCACCGTAAAGATAATAATCTTACCTAAAACTTTGTCGCTGGATGTACCCATGAATTTTCTTTACTTTTCGAGTTATTGCCATTTGAACAGCGCGAATGCATAATATTATTCGCACTGTGTCGTCAGCTTTGATCGCCACGCAGCGCTGCTGATTCCTCACACTGGCAAGAATCTGCTCGCTGCGTGCGATTTACTTTTTAACGTACTTCTGTTGTTTTACCACCCAACCAATTCCATTTCGATTAGCATTCCATCATTCCACATCGTTTCGTCATATATATATATACATAGACTCAGTTACGTCTGTAAATATTCACCATATGTAAAGGTGCCGCATTATTACTGTATACTGGTCCGGGCACAAACTGTGCGTCTTAATGTTTTATGCCATTTTAGCAAAAAATCTGAAAAAAATTTAAGTACGATATCTATGTGCTAAATCTCTAACGCATATTCCGTCACATTCGTGCCAACAGACTGTTAGAAAAGTTGTTTTCAGTGAAGTACTTAAAAAAATAGACAGTCCAAATCTTGTAAAAGACACCCAGGTCAAAAACCGTGCGTCCTATCTGCGCTGTGTAGACAGCTCTACGCCCATAATGTGTGGTGTGAATCAGTGCGACATCAGGCAGAGTGTTAAAGTAGGCTAAGAGGGTTGAGAACGAGAGGTTTCATTGGCGCAAAGTTTCCAGTTATAATGGAGTATACATTACGCGAATGATGCCGTAATGGCGTTGGTGCGTTTTGTGGTAAGGCAGTTTTGCCATGTTTTTTATTTTAAACACTTCACTCAAGCAACTTTTAAATTTATAACAATATGTTAGCACAAATTAGATTCTAAATGGTTATTCTAAATGGTTTGTATCACACACAAGCATTTTTCACACGAGGGACAATTGACATCACTATCATCAGTCATCACTCTGTGTAAACGAAAAGAATTACCACTGGCACTGTGACACGTCGGGCAACCGTCAGGTTGATCCGGCATATCTCTTTCATCTCTCACGACATCAGCGTCTGGTTCATGCAGATACGGTTGTGCACTACATTAAACCTCCTCATAATCATCTAATTCGTTGATGCCGTGAGAACCAGCATGACTAGATTCATCAACATGATTAATTTTTGGATCAGCCAGGCCGAGTCAGCGCCACGTAGCGAACAAATTAAATTAAATAAAAAGCATTCGCGCTGTTCAAACGGCAATAACTCAAAAAGTTTAGAAAATTCATAGGTACATCCTGCGACAAAGTTTTAGGTAAGATTATTATCTTTACGGTGATATAACAAATATTACATTCCGTTGTTGCAATTTCACATACAACCTGAAACAAGGCGCACTGCCGTTTACAATGTTAAAGAATAGGGCGTGCTCAGGTCATCAGAGCCGCTAGGTGTCGCAACAAATTGTGCAGAAAAGTGCGACCAAAAGGGCCATTGAACAAGGTGACGGAAGGGGTTAAAAAAATTATTAAATATTAGGACACTATTTTTAGAGTATATTTCATTCAGATTGGGAATAAAAAGGGTTCATTTCGCATAGTCTTTAAGAGTTACCTTTGATACATCTGTTGTGGTACTTGTAGAAAGTTAAGAGTTACCTTTGAGACATCTGCTGTGGTATTTGTTGTAGCGGATCCACACAAAGCCTGTGTCTTGCAGCAGTTCGTGGGACGGATGTTGGAATGGCTTGAAAGAATGCGCCACACTGCTGCTTGCACTGGTCGATAGCAGCGCCTCCGACGGACTGAAATGTCACAAGGGACTCTCTATATACTGTTATAGATGAGTTAGATAGGATGCTGCTGTCCTACACTGCCTGGTTGGTGTCTTTCACACGCCCGACCGGGAAGCAACTCCAGCCACTGGGAGCTACATTGAGTGGGTTAGAGATCACCTCTCCCAAGTCTACAACACGTTACACATTTACCCCCTGTGTGGGATCTTCGACTTCCCATGTGTAGGATCTTCGACTTCCCCTGTGTGGGATCTTCGACTTCCCATGTGTAGGATCTTCGACTTCCCATGTGTGGGATCTTCGACTTCCCCTGTGTGGGATCTTCGACTTCCCATGTGTGGGATCTTCGACTTCCCCTGTGTGGGATCTTCGACTTCCCCTGTGTGGGATCTTTGACTTCCCCTGGCATAGACACCAGGTAGTAAGGAATTTCAGTGTCTCTTCTAAAAGACACAGCCAATGTGAGGTGGACAGAATTGTACAGGTCTCAAAATAGGCAAAACACAAGAGGAAACATGACAGTCATGTCACCATGGGTAATACACAGTAGTGCAATCTTGTCACACCTTTGATGTCTCGATCAACATCCGGGTGCATTACTAGACAACTGTGGCCCACAATAATTCTACTCTGTACACTTACTCTGTATATGGTTGAATGGTAGCAACAAATATTACTGGAGTGTAAACACAGTACCATTACAAACCAATGTTGTAAACACTGTTGACAAAACTGTAACTGTTTTTGAAAGAAGACACACATAAAATGCTAGTGTCTGTTCTGCTGTGTAACAAATGCGGATCAGCAGTCGAACCCAAAATGAGACTGCAGACTGACGGTGGCTCCACCTACCTCTGTCCGGCCGAGCTTGTCGTTGATATTGTGCGTTCCCGTCCTGACTTGTGATCCTTTGAGTCAAACACCCAGCCAACATGGCTCTCCACAGGCGGGTTATTGCTGTGTCTTGTCTTTCTCTTGCGAGGAGTCTACAACGACACATTCACGCTCAGTACGGGTGGTCGCAATTGCTAGTGGTGCCACCTAGTGAGTGAATCATGTTAATGCAAACTGATAATGACAAAAAATTATTGGTGGGGTGGTGGGTGGTTTGGACATTGGACCAATATTAAATGCATAACGTTTTTTTTTTTTTTGTAAAATTATGAAACCATCCCCTTGTAAAGGAACTGTGTAGACAGGACACCAGAACATACTTGTTCTCATACTGAAAGGTCAATACATGGAATAAATTATATAATGATTGTGTAAATTCTAGCAGTGTGTACAGTATACTTAAAAAAATTGAAATAGAAATGTTGTTCAATCAGTGTCACAAGTACGAAATATTATCAATCTAAATACCTATTTTGCTAAATTTAATTTGCCCGTAGTCTCTAATGACTTGTTACATGTAACTGGTCAGTTTAAACAAATGGAATAAAGTTCATTTATAGTAGTTTGGTAGGATCTTTGCTGGTTCACGATAACACATTAGAGCAGTAAACTTACTACATCAATGTGGGTGTCAAAGACAAAAGGTGGGGCAGATAAGGCAAGAGATTGGAATAAAGAAATACATGAAAATGAAAGTAGTTTGAAGCAGACTGAGACATGTGGGAGATGTAGAGAGAATGAGTGAGGAGAGTGACAAAGAGAGCAGACTGAGAGATGTAGAGAGAATGAGTGAGGAGAGCAACAAAGAGAGCAGACTGAGACATGTGGGAGATGTAGAGAGAATGAGTGAGGAGAGAGACAAAGAGAGCAGACTGAGACATGTGGGAGATGTAGAGAGAATGAGTGAGGAGAGTGACAAAGAGAGCAGATTGAGAGATGTAGAGAGAATGAGTGAGGAGAGCAACAAAGAGAGCAGACTGAGACATGTGGGAGATGTAGAGAGAATGAGTGAGGAGAGACAAAGAGAGCAGACTGAGACATATGGGAGATGTAGAGAGAATGAGTGAGGAGAGTGACAAAGAGAGCAGACTGAGACATGTGGGAGATGTAGAGAGAATGAGTGAGGAGAGTGACAAAGTGAGCAGACTGAGACATGTGGGAGATGTAGAGAGAATGAGTGAGGAGAATGACAAAGAGAGCAGACTGAGAGATGTAGAGAGAATGAGTGAGGAGAGCAACAAAGAGAGCAGACTGAGACATGTGGGAGATGTAGAGAGAATGAGTGAGGAGAGCGACAAAGAGAGCAGACTGAGACATATGGGAGATGTAGAGAGAATGAGTGAGGAGAGCGACAAAGAGAGCAGACTGAGACATGTGGGAGATGTAGAGAGAATGAGTGAGGAGAGTGACAAAGAGAGCTGACTGAGACATGTGGGAGATGTAGAGAGAATGAGTGAGGAGAATGACAAAGAGAGCAGACTGAGAGATGTAGAGAATGATTGAGGAAAGCAACAAAGAGAGCAGACTGAGACATGTGGGAGATGTAGAGAGAATGAGTGAGGAGAGAGACAAAGAGAACAGACTGAGACATATGGGAGATGTAGAGAGAATGAGTGAGGAGAGCGACAAAGAGAGCAGACTGAGACATGTGGGAGATGTAGAGAGAATGAGTGAGGAGAGCGACAAAGAGAGCAGACTGAGACATGTGGGAGATGTAGAGAGAATGAGTGAGGAGAGAGACAAAGAGAACAGACTGAGACATATGGGAGATGTAGAGAGAATGAGTGAGGAGAGCGACAAAGAGAGCAGACTGAGACATGTGGGAGATGTAGAGAGAATGAGTGAGGAGAGCGACAAAGAGAGCAGACTGAGACATGTGGGAGATGTAGAGAGAATGAGTGAGGAGAGTGACAAAGAGAGCAGACTGAGACATGTGGGAGACGTAGAGAGAATGAGTGAGGAGAGTGACAAAGAGAGCAGACTGAGACATGTGGGAGATGTAGAGAGAATTAGTGAGGAGAATGACAAAGAGAGCAGACTGAGACATGTGGGAGATGTAGAGAGAATGAGTGAGGAGAGTGACAAAGAGAGCAGACCGAGACACGTGGGAGATGTAGAGAGAATGAGTGAGGAGAGTGACAAAGAGAGCAGACCGAGACATGTGGGAGATGTAGAGAGAATGAGTGAGGAGAGTGACAAAGAGAGCAGACTGAGAGATATAGAGAGAAAGAGTGAGGAGAGCAACAAAGAGAGCAGACTGAGACATGTGGGAGATGTAGAGAGAATGAGTGAGCAGAGTGACAAAGAGAGCAGACTGAGACATGTGGGAGATGTAGAGAGAATGAGTGAGGAGAGTGACAAAGAGAGCAGACAGAGACATGTGGGAGATGTAGAGACCACCACCCCAAAAATGGATCAAGAAAAGTACCTGTGGGTCTTGCTTGGCCATATCCTTGACAACGGGGTAGAAGCGTGGGCCCCTCTTCGGGTCGTTGCGCCCGGGTGTACGAGGGGTGCGCGGCACATTGTCATGACTGGGAATGTCAGTGGGCAGTGAATGCGCCACGTCAGATGACGTTGACGATAGTGTCTTGAGTCGACATGGCACTGGCTTGCTGCCAGCCTCTCCTACGGGAATGACAGTGTGACGTGAACAGTGTCACTAGATCTATATGGTGTCATATCATTAGATCACATGGCACAGAGGATTCAGGACACTTTATCTACCATTTTAGCAGAATTCAAAGTCAGCTCATGAAGCCACAATCCTGATTTCATTGAAGCACATTAAATAATTTAAACTCAGTTTGTCTCCCTAATGGCAGTGCGGTGAATCTCAACTAATGGATTTTTAGTACATATTTTTCTTATAAATCAAAAGTCCTAATGCAGACCATTCAATATAAACTGGAAGTAAACCCCTACTTCAGGAAACTCCTCAACATGTCTTCATTATAATACAACTTGTATAGTTCTGGTGTTTGCCAATAAACCCATTAATTTCATTACAACAATCAAAACAGAGAGCCGAACATGTGACAAGGATGGGGGTTCTTACCTGTCATCTCTGGGGGTGGCGGAGGGGGTGGCACTGTCTGGTTGCTTGGAACAGGGGGTTCCTCGGGGTGGATTGACTGGAACTCTTCCTTGCTAATCAGCTGAAGGGTCTTGTACTGGACGAACCAATCCTGGGGACACAAACAATGTCATATATGTCATCTGTGTTTGCTAGTTGAAAGCTGACAAGTGCTTCAAACAAAACCAAATGTCAAATGATGACTACAATACTGAACTTGCAGATCTGGTACTTATGACTTGTTGCCAAAAGATGCGCAAAACAAGGGTAATGTACTTGAATGTTAAAAAAAAAAAAACCGCACTGTATTCAAATGGCTTATGGTGTGTGTTGATAATAAGTTATAGATATAGTGGAAATAAAATTATTAACAAATACGGTGAAGTTTTGTGTTCGTGTTCAATATTGATGTGAGCGACAAATTTCATCCATCAAAAACAGACAAGTCGACCCCAGCTGACTTCAGCGCTTTGTCTCCCAAAATCGATTAACACAACTGCTATCAAACTCACTATATTTCACAACAGAAACATCACTTTTGCACCGCACAAACCAAAAATATCATGTATTCTTTTCATTTTATTTTTGGCTTGCGAATCACGGGAGTGAAACATAATTTGCGATGTAAACATCAAATAAAAACTTTGACAACCTCCACAGGGCAACAAAGTTCCGTGACAACCGGAAAAGTAGATATGTCGGCGAGATGACATCGGCAACTTGCCAGCAATACTAAATTTCATCGTTCAAAAGCTGTATAATTTTTGAAATTCTGCTGAAAGTTCGCTCACTTTATGTTGTAAGAAATTATGTCTTTACACCTTATCGAATAAATCATCAAATTTGATAGAAATGATTATTTTGGAATTTCCACCATTTCCGGTTTATGACGTGACACTCCCCGGTCGAATCAGTCCGCGTGGGGAATTTCACGGTTTGTGGCGTCAAAAGATATGTAGTAATCTTTTATTTTTAATGATCTTCGACCCTGTAATGATGTTCGACTCTTAGTTTGTTCAGTTTCAGGGATTCAACTACCAATTTAAGAAGTTTTACATGAATTTTTTGAGTATGGTAGAATCAGAGTTGGAAACATGCATTTTCACCCATGAAATGATTTGGTGTGTGCATTGCACTTGGGTGCAAAATCAAGTCTCAGATTACTGCATCTCGTCGTAATCATGATGTTTGACACCATTTTGGTGTCAAACATCATGATTACAACTTGCTTGTCATGTCATGTTGAGTCTTTTATGTGCCTGAAATAAATGGCAGATTAGAGAAATATAAAGGAGTGTTTGTTGTTGTTTTTAAAACGTTAAAATCTGCCGAGAGTAAAACATCAGTGAATATAACAAATAAACTGACACTGATTGTGTTGATGTGTAATCGCTGATGTTCGACACTTTCCCAACAAATTTTCTTTAATTTCAAATTGCTCAAAAACTATGAGAAACATTATCTTCTCTTTACACATGATGATGACAGGATGATATGCCCAATCTAAAAATGCATTCATCCTTCTGATTATATCAACTTTGTTTTGACCCCCTTTGCCCACGGCTTACACAGCAATTCACCATGTTCCGTGATGTTCTGCATGACCTCATTACCACGTACCTTGACATCCTGCTCAGCAAGTTCCTCCTGTTCGTAATAGAAGAGTCCATCGTTGATGACCATGGCGAGGTCGGCGGAGATCTTGGCACGGGGCGTGAAGTCACTCGTGCGGTCACCACCAGGGTGCTTGCGGCTGCTAGGGGGCGTCTGGGTCACTATGAGGATCTTACTCAGCATACGGTCGTCTAGTTCGTCATCAGAGTCGTCTGACCTATACGCACACAAACATCACTGGTTGAACGGTGTATCGGTGTGAGTGAGTGTGTATGTATTATGTGTGCACTGTGTATGTCAGCGAGTGTGTGTATGGGTGTGAGTGTGTATATAGTATGTGTGCACTGTGTATGTCAGTGAGTGTGTGAGTGAGTGTGTATATAGTATGTGTGCACTGTGTATGTCAGCGAGTGTGTGTATGGGTGTGAGTGAGTGTGTATATAGTATGTGTGCACTGTGTATGTCAGCAAGTGTGTGTATGGGTGTGAGTGAGTGTGTATATAATATGTGTGCACTGTGTATGTCAGCGAGTGTGTGTATGGGTGTGAGGGAGTGAGTGTGTATGTATTATGTGTGCACTGTGTATGTCAGCGAGTGTGTATGGGTGTGAGTGTGTGTGTGTATGTATTATGTGTGCACTGTGTATGTCAGCGAGTGTGTGTATGGGTGTGAGTGAGTGTGTATGTATGTATTATGTGTGCACTGTGTATGGCAGCGAGTGTGTGTATGGGTGTGAGTGAGAATGTGTGTATGGATTATGTGTGCACTGTGTATGTCAGCGAGTGTGTGTATGGGTGTGAGTGAGTGTGTGTGTATGTATTATGTGTGCACTGTGTATGTCAGTGAGTGTGTGTATGGGTGTGAGTGAGTGTGTGTGTATGTATTATGTGTGCACTGTGTATGTCTGCGAGTGAGTGTGTGTATGGGTGCTGAATGTGTAGTGTGTGTGTATGTATTATGTGTGCACTGTGTATGTCAGTGAGTGTGTGTATGGGTGTGAGTGTGTGTGTATGTATTATGTGTGCACTGTGTATGTCTGCGAGTGTGTGTATGGGTGTGAGTGTGTGTGTGTGTGTGTGTAAATTATGTGTGCAATGTGTATGTCTGCAAGTGTGTGTATGTGTGAGTGTGTGTGTATGTATTATGTGTGCACTGTGTATGTCAGCGAATGTGTGTATGGGTGTGAGTGAGTATGTGTGTATGTATTATGTGTGCACTGTGTATGTCAGCGAGTGTATGTGTGTGAGTGAGTGTGTGAGTATGTATTATGTGTGCATTGTATATGTCAGCGAGTGTGTGTATGGGTATGAGTGAGTGTGTATATAGTATGTGTGCACTGTGTATGTCAGCGAGTGTGTGTATGGGTGTGAGTGAGTGTGTATATAGTATGTGTGCACTGTGTATGTCAGCGTGTGTGTGTATGGGTGTGAGTGAGTGTGTGTATGTATTATGTGTGCACTGTGTATGTCAGTGAGTGTGTGTATGGGTGTGAGTGAGTGTGTATATATGTATTATGTGTGCACTGTGTATGTCAGCGAGTGTGTGTATGGGTGTGTGTGTGTATGTATTATGTGTGCACTGTGTATGTCGGCGACTGTGTGTATGGGTGTGAGTGTGTGTGTATGTGTTATGTGTGCACTGTGTTTGTCTGCGAGTGTGTGTATGGGTGTGAGTGTGTGTGTATGTGTGCACTGTGTATGTCAGCGAGTGTGTGTGTATGGGTGTGAGTGTGTGTATGTATTATGTGTGCACTGTGTATGTCAGCAAGTGTGTGTATTGGTGTGTGTGAGTGTGTATGTATGTATTATGTGTGCACTGTGTATATCAGCGAGTGTGTGTATGGGTGTAAGTGAGTGTGTGTATGTATTATGTGTGCACTGTGTATGTCAGCGAGTGTGTGTATGTGTGTGTGTGAGTGAGTGTGTGTATATGTATTATGTGTGCACTATGTATGTCAGCGAGTGTGTGTATGGGTGTGAGTGTGTGTGTATGTATTATGTGTGCACTGTGTATGTCTGCGAGTGTGTGTATGGGTGTGAGTGAGTGTGTGTGCATGTATTATGTGTGCACTGTGTATGTCAGCGAGTGTGTGTATGGGTGTGAGTGAGTGTGTGTATGTATTATGTGTGCACTGTGTATGTCAGCAAGTGTGTGTATTGGTGTGTGTGAGTGTGTATGTATGTATTATGTGTGCACTGTGTATGTCAGCGAGTGTGTGTATGGGTGTGAGTGAGTGTGTGTATGTATTATGTGTGCACTGTGTATGTCAGCGAGTGTGTGTATGTGTGTGAGTGAGTGTGTGTGTATGTATTATGTGTGCACTATGTATGTCAGCGACTGTGTGTATGCGTGAGTGTGTGTGTGTATATAGTATGTGTGTACTGTGTATGTCTGCGAGTGTGTGTATGGATGTGAGTGAATGTGTGTATGTATTATGTGTGCACTGTGTATGTCAACGAGTGTGCGTATGTGTGTGAGTGAGTGTGTGTGTATGTATTATGTGTGCACTGTGTATGTCAGCGAGTGTGTGTATGGGTGTGAGTGAGTGTGTGTATGTATTATGTGTGCACTATGTATGTCAGCGAGTGTGTGTGTGTAGTATGTGTGTACTGTGTATGTCTGCGAGTGTGTGTATGGGTGTGAGTGAGTGTGTGTGCATGTATTATGTGTGCACTGTGTATGTCAGCGAGTGTGTGTATGGGTGTGAGTGAGTGTGTGTATGTATTATGTGTGCACTGTGTATGTCAGCGAGTGTGTGTATGTGTGTGAGTGAGTGTGTGTGTATGTATTATGTGTGCACTATGTATGTCAGCGAGTGTGTGTATGGGTGTGAGTGAGTGTGTGTATGTATTATGTGTGCACTGTGTATGTCAGCGAGTGTGTGTATGGGTGTGAGTGAGTGTGTGTATGTATTATGTGTGCACTGTGTATGTCAGCAAGTGTGTGTATTGGTGTGTGTGAGTGTGTATGTATGTATTATGTGTGCACTGTGTATGTCAGCGAGTGTGTGTATGGGTGTGAGTGAGTGTGTGTATGTATTATGTGTGCACTGTGTATGTCAGCGAGTGTGTATGTGTGTGAGTGAGTGTGTGTGTATGCATTATGTGTGCACTATGTATGTCAGCGAGTGTGTGTATGGGTGTCAGTGTGTGTATGTATTATGTGTGAACTGTGTATGTCTGCGAGTGTGTGTATGTATTATGTGTGCACTGTGTATGTCTGCGAGTGTGTATATGGGTGTGAGTGAGTGTGTGTGTATGTCAGCGAGTGTGTGAATGGGTGTGTGTGTGTATGTATTATGTGTGCACTGTGTATGTCAGCGAGTGTGCGTATGTGTGTGAGTGAGTGTGTGTGCATGTATTATGTGTGCACTGTGTATGTCAGCGAGTGTGTGTATGGGTGTGAGTGAGTGTGTGTATGTATTATGTGTGCACTGTGTATGTCAGCAAGTGTGTGTATTGGTGTGTGTGAGTGTGTATGTATGTATTATGTGTGCACTGTGTATGTCAGCGAGTGTGTGTATGGGTGTGAGTGAGTGTGTGTATGTATTATGTGTGCACTGTGTATGTCAGCGAGTGTGCGTATGTGTGTGTGTGAGTGTGTGTGTATGTATTATGTGTGCACTATGTATGTCAGCGACTGTGTGTATGCGTGAGTGTGTGTGTGTATATAGTATGTGTGTACTGTGTATGTCTGCGAGTGTGTGTATGGATGTGAGTGAATGTGTGTATGTATTATGTGTGCACTGTGTATGTCAACGAGTGTGCGTATGTGTGTGAGTGAGTGTGTGTGTATGTATTATGTGTGCACTGTGTATGTCAGCGAGTGTGTGTATGTGTGTGAGTGAGTGTGTGTATGTATTATGTGTGCACTATGTATGTCAGCGAGTGTGTGTATGGGTGAGTGTGTGTGTGAATATAGTATGTGTGTACTGTGTATGTCTGCGAGTGTATGTATGTGTGTGAGTGAGTGTGTTTATGTGTGAGTGATAGTGAGTTTGTGTATGTAAGTGTCAGAACGTGCATGCGTATCAGCATGGATGATGTACAGGTGTGAGTGTATGTCTGTCTGCGTGCCTGCGTGCCTGCGTGCCTGCGTGCCTGCGTGTCTGTGCATGTACTGTATTTACTCACCATTCCGTGAAGCTGTTTTGTCGTCCACCGTTGAATGCGTTGATCTCTTCATCAAACATGAAGTCCAACTCCTCAGGTTCCTGCATAGCTCCAGAGTCCTACGACAGAGTCAATGCACTTACTCTTTAAAACTCTCTGCCATTCTATTTTCACTCTTTGAAATTCTCTGCCATTCTATTTTTCAACTGTCTCATTTTAAGATCATTTAGCAAAAATCAAACTATAACATGCTAGCTAGCTCACTTATGCAAATGCATTACTTAACCTTGATGAAATGCATTCTTAACATGATAACAGGTGCTGCTTAAACCATTTGCTGCTACACATTTGAACATAAGGAACCTGATTTATGATGGACAAAATGAATTGTGGCTTTAATAACAAATGATGCTACTAGTACAAACTTCAAAAGTGATTTCCTCTTTACTTCAGTTGAAGTTATCAAATCAATGCCTGTGAGTTTACCATTAAGACTGTGAGGTTGGTTTGTGCATGTAAGCAGCTTTGATTGTTCACGCTCATATAAGGAGATGGGCACAAACCAGTATGTCTGCTAGCTCTCTCTGCCAGCCCTGGGAGGACCAACATGTGTAAAGACACAGCGGTCAACATAACCAGCGGTTGGGTCATTGAATAGCCTCATGAGGTCTACTGAGGCACAGCAGCCATCTATATAAACACTTCACATTATATACATATTTTATGTTTGACAAAATCATTGGGTTAACAACCTAAAATATTATGATTTTAAAGAATTTACCTTGGCATAACTGCAAAAAACTGTCAAATGTGCACAACAGATAGTTTAGGAACAAGTTACTATGAGGTTAAGTAACAGAAATATGAAACTACAGCAAAAGTATCAGTTATGATTTATAGAGAATATGGATCCACAACTGCCCTTAATTGTCCGCACAAATGAATTTATACAACTCAACAAGTTTCAAACAACGTATTTTTCATTTCAGAAAAAGGCAAATTCCATTTCAAATGACATATTTTCCATTTCAGAAAAAGGCAAATTCCGTTTCAAACAATGTATTTTCCATTTCAGCAAAAAACAAATTCCATTTCAAATCATGTATTTTTTGTGTCAAATGACACATTTTCCGTTTTAAAATGGCATACTAGCTAAAGAAGACCAAATCTGTTAAGAAAAAAAATATTTTATTTCAAAGTTAACCTTAAAAAAAATGGGCCAAGTGGCCCTGAAGTCCTTTGGACTAATACGTCTATATGTGACCCCGGCTGACCAAATGAGGTATAAGTCGGAAAAATTGTAACATTGTTTCCTTAAATCCTTGTAAAGGTTTGGTAGGGTGCTTTACATGGTTTCAAAAAATATGACTGCTACAGAAATTGGCAAAGTTATGGAGCATTGAACATGGTAGGGATCAAAAAGTGAAAATGAAGAAAACGGCTGTTGAAGTTTTACATTATACATGCAAATGGATTGCATGGAAATATTACATGCACAACATTCAAATGTGGCACACAGTATGTAATATGTATGTTATGTTGCAATGATACACTGGAAGTACAAATGTGCTGCTACAAAGACTTATCAAGTTATGCCAGATTATGTCTAAGAGGACAGATTATTTGAGAGCAAAAGGTAGACTCACTGTTTGACACAGTTTAAAACCTACAGGCAACTGTCCAGTTTAACATGGGTCTAGTGGCTAATGCTGTCTGTTGACACAAGCTACTGCCAGTGACCAATTACAGATTAGTCACAGTTTCCATCAAACAATAGAATCTTAGCTCCACAGCTGGGTGTAATACACAACCAGAGTGATTCATGGTCAAGTAGATCAGCTCAATGCACCAACTAAGACAATACACAACACTGTGAGTGACAGTGTCCAGAGTGAGGCCTAAGCAGTGTCCTCATTGCTGAATAGATCAATTAAACCTGCCAAGTGGGTGACATTCTGCACAAGTGTTCATTAATCCTTAGTGATTGTTCAGATCACCAGACTGACCACATACCTAAACAAAGCGAATGTAATAGGTGAAGAACAGGCAGTGTTCAAATAGGGGTATTGGTTGAATTGTATTTGTCTCAACCCAAAAGGCTTTATTGTGCCTTCATCGATTATAAGAAAGCATTTGATTTAGTAGACCGGTCCTCCCTGTGGTCTAAGATAATTTAATACGGTATTAATGTTATTGTGTTGAAAGTTGTATACAACATATACAAAAAATGGGTCAGCTGGACTGTGATAGACCGTTTGAAATTGAAGCCTTTGTAAAACTTGTCTCGACTTCACCGAAGGCAGTGTCCTGCTGTCAGAACTTCGAAGGTGTTACTCACCTAACTTACAAATATATAGGGAGCTAATGGAGAGGCCCATCATAATCCATAGCACTACAAAATGAAGTATCTGAAAGTCACACTTCATATACTGAGTGACACATCTCGTACTGTCTCTCTGCACTGTCGCAATGTCCAATAGTTTCCTATCACATCCCTCGTGTACAATATACCAAAGCTATATATTTCTAACATCACAACATATGTATTATCATTGGATAGGTAACTGAATAATCTTTCAGATGAATGCAACTTGTAGCAGCAGAAAATGAAACATACAAAAGTTACACCGCAAACAATGACATGCATTCTCAAAATGTGATTCATTCAAAAATTAGTGCTATATAATAGTAACTTGTCAAAATGTAAACAAACTCAAAGACAGTTGCAGCTTACTGTCCACCAAGCAGTAGCAGAGCAGTTTTATAATAATAATAATCCACAAGTTAAGTGGCAGTGATTTTCCTTTTATCATTCATGTGATGTTTATTGTGAGCAGGGCAGACAAATGGTTATACGTAGACAGGTACAGAAAGAAACTGAAATTTTCTATAAAAAGAACACGTTTGCCTATCAATGGCATGTATTTTCCTATTGTTGCTGTTTCTGCCCGGCATAAATCAAACAACCCTGTAGGTAATTATTAATCAAATGTTTTTTGGTGAATCATAGTTACAGATCATTAAGGGTTATGATGGAAGTAAAATGTTTACATGTTTACTGTTCACTGAAAAAAACAGCTCCACAGAACTAATTATAGTTATTGTTAAGATGTTTAACCTAGTTCCATTATCTGACATTGTGCCAACAGATTGGTGTATTGGGATCATTAAGCCTATATAATTATTATATAAACATAACAGCAGACACTGGGACAGTGTGACTGCTGCCTGGCTAAATGGATGCAATGGTGCTTTGAAGTTAGTTCTTCTGCCAACTATCCTTTTCACACAAGCCTATAGGTTTAGTAGCTGCCAGCACACTACTGAGCCTAAACTACCATGCAGGTGTGAAAAACGTGCTGATGTATTTGAACTTGATCCACTAATTAACTGTCCACCAAGCAGTAGCAGAGCAGTTTGATAATAATAATAATCCACAAGTTAAGTGGTAGTGATCTTCCTTTTATCATTCATGTGATGTTTATTGTGAGCAGGGCGGACAAATGGTTATCATACGTAGACAGGTACAGAAAGAAACTAAAATTTTCTATAAAAAAGAACCACATACCTAAACAAAGCGAATGTAATAGGTGAAGAACAGGCAGTGTTCAGATAGGGGTATTGGTTGAATTGTATTTGTCTTGACACAAAAGGCTTTATTGTGCCTTAACTATGTCAACTCTTCTAATGGTTGACATTTGGTTGTTTCAGGTGTCAACTATATTGTGAATCTGTAATTATTAGTCTATATTGATACAATTGATTTACACAGTACCATGTCTACACAAGGCATGGCAAGCATAAACAGAACAGTAGAATGCATTTGATATAAATAAAGTGTAGGATATTTCACTCTATAGTTGTCCAGAATATTAATTTTCTATGTTTGTCACCTACAGGTGACAGAATATTAATTTTCTATGTTTGTCACCTACAGGTTTCTACAGACAATACATCTTTAACCAATAGACACCACAGTCACACCATTTTATAATAATTAAATGAACATCAAAATAAACACAACTTGCAATTATAGAAAATCAATAGTTTTTAAGATACAGTTTAAGTGTTAGGCAACTGTTCAGTCTAACAGGGGTCAAGTGTGTCTACTCTGCCTGGGTGCTGTGACCAATTAAAGATTAGTCAAGGTCTCAATGGCCTAGGCTGTAGAAATTAGTCACAGCTTTTGACTTTCTGGCACATTTCTCAACATCTACTGTTGGGGGTGATCTCAAGGGCCCTTCTCAAAACCACATCACTAGATAATGTAAACCTTTTGCACTTTGGGGGCCCCTTAGGTGCCCTTAGAATGATTCAATCAAATACAGATTTCTTGTATATAGTGGCAGCACCCTATGATACATCTATGCAAAATTTGAAAAAAAGTTGCTGAACAGTTTTTGAAAAAATAGGCCAAATGTTACATTTTTACCAGTTTTGGGGTCCTTGGAGGCCCTAGGGAACCCTTAAAATTATTCAATCAAATACAGATTTCTCACGCATAGTGGCAGTGCCCCAAGATATGTTTATGCAAAATTAGAGAAAAAGTTGCTGAACGGTTTCTGAGATACAGCAGCTAACGGCAGATGGCGGACGCAGAGTGATGGCAATAGTCCCTTGGACCTTCGGCCAAAGGACTAATAATATATTCTGCGAAACATCTAAAATATCACAATGTTATGATCTCTGCATCTAAATAATAATACAGTTTTACGGTGTGGTTAACTTTTCTAACAACAATTTGAGCAATATTTGCAACACAGTAACAACCGTACATAATCAATTTAGATAATAAAATAATTCTGGCATACAATTACATATAGATGACAGGTTGTTTCTAATGCAGCAGTGCTTAATATATAAGTTAGCAAATGTAAATTATACAAGCAATCATATTAACAATTAGGAATGTTCAAATCACTGTTTGCTGTTTCACTAGTAATTTTGTTCAACCATAACATTTTTAGCTAGCCCTATATATGATGCAATCCAACGGAGTTTGTTAGAACTACGAAATGTAGCTCAAACTTGATTAGAGCATGTAAGCAGCTTTGATTGTTCACACCCATATTAGGAGATGGGCACAAACCAGTATGTCAGCTAGCTTTCTCTGCCAGCCCTGGGAGGACCAACTAGTGTAAAGACACTGCGGTCAACATAACTAGCAGCTGGGTCACTGAGGGAGTGTCTCAAATATATTGCGAAACTAAGTAAGCGACCGTCCCAAATCTACTGGATGATTCAGGGACCATCTCGAGTCTATTCGACGATTCAGGGACTGTCTCAAGTCTACTCAATGATTCAGGGACCGTCTCAAGTCTACTCGATGATTCAGAGACTATCTCGAGTCTACTCGATGATTCAGGCACCATCGCAAGTCTACTTGATAATTCGGGGACTATCTCAAGTCTACTCGATGATTCAGGGACTGTCTCGAGTCTACTCAATGATTCAGGGACCATCTCAAGTCTACTGGATGATCCAGGGACCGTCTTGAGTCTACTCCATGATTCAGGGACTGTCTCAAGCCTACTGGGTAAAGAGGAAACTATTCTTTATACTGTATTTTTTCATGGACAATACTTTAGATAGAACTATTACTGCACATATATAATGTGCCTATGAACAACCTTCACTGAGCAGGCCCTATAATATTTATTACTACTATTCATTGTTGATTAAATACATAAACTTTAGATTATATATTAATTTTGTACAAAATCACAGTTGGAACACTGAGAGTTCATAGAATCCTTGTCAGTATTAGAACTGTATCCGATGTAATGGAAAGGGAACACGAACCCAATGCCCCCCTGTCACGAGATACCCCAGCTGATGCCCAGCAGGGAGGGTATATTTGGACTGATTGCCTACCAGCAACCTCTGGACTCTAATTAGCATATAGAGTAGTGGGCGCTGCCACCGCTGTTAGTGTAGTGAATCAGTCCAGCCTAGGATTTAAACCAGTGCAGCTGTGTATCCAGATAGTAACGTATCAAACATATTCTTCTCACGTGTTGTTTGTATGTTATATAATACATAGATATGAGCAATACCGTTACACCCCCCACCCCCCAATATACCATTTGTAAGCATCATGTCTCCTTCAACATGCCCAGCCTACCTCGGCAGTGGCGCTGCCCTTGAGTGCCTTCGCTCGCTGTTTACGCCTCACTTCCGTCCACATTCCTTCAAGTTCCGGCGCGCTTGAGGACAGTGCTGCCATCTTGTAGGTGCGGTAGGTCAGCTCGTATTCCACTAGGCCCTTCTTGCCCTCACTGCCGCCCTTCGACGGGGCATAGGGCGACGTCGGGGCCGACTCTACAACACCCCAGTTGCCATGGTTAACATGTGCAAACAAAGTGACTAAACCACTATTCTCCATTATTGTTGGTGGCTTAGATACGGATGCCACCTGGCGGGCAGAAGAAGAACTAAAGCACAAAATTCAGTTTCTGAAGAAAGCAACTGAGAGGTGGAAAGTCAACTTCATAACTTTGCAAGAAGAAATATGAACTTTTAGGATAACTGAAGAGCCTAGTTGAAAATGTACTTTAGTCATATAATACTAAAACTGAGAAAATGAGAGTTGAACATTTTTAAAACGCTCACAAATCAGGTATGACAAGGTATGAAGGTTTCAAGGTTATGTATTTTTATTATTGCGTATACATCACCAGCATACAACACACCTGATACTGACTGTCTAATGTTGATATTGTAATTATAATTAATTTATTAAGCAACTGCCTTAAGTACATTTTACCTTGAAACCATGTAATCATGCATATTTGACTACCTAAATATACCAAAGGTCCACTTCTAAGATGTTATTAATATAGGCTTGGGCACGCATTTTTCGGTGAAATTGACCATATTTCAATTTGTACTCCAGACCTTGCTTTGCTACCTTGATTTGTTTGTGATAACTCAAAAACTACAAGTTCAGTAGGTTTCCAAAACAACCCATGAATCCACCATCTACAGGCCATGGCGACATGCTGCCTGTGCTAAGATGCTATGTTGTTATGCTGGCACCGGGTGCCTCGCTGCGCATTTCGGTCAGGTCGAAAAACAAAGCGTAAATCGTGCTTTTTCACAGACCTCGCGCCACACCAACATTAATCGTATTCAGTCAGAATAAAGTTTATATTGATGAGGAATATTAGTTCGACCGATCAGTAATAAGCACTAATCCGAACGGAAAAAAATATGCCGGCCACATAGGCATGGAACATAAGCCTATGAGTAGCTGGCATCTTTTTCTAACAACTTCATAATCTCATATCAGATTGGCCAGAGAATATCACCAATCGATCGGGCATCACTTTTGAAATCAATTACGTGTTGTTTCGTGAAGATTACATTTAATTTGTGACCACACCGACATTTAAAAGTTGAAAGATTCGCAAACTTTCTCCAAGTATCGACACTTAGGGCATGCCATCAGTTAAGTTGTCAATGTTTTATTCCACGCGAATGCAAGATATTTCTGCACATTGTGGTTCCTAATTGCAAACAAATATGCTCTACACAACAAATAATATTGTATTGATAAATTGTAGTGAATAATTTTAGTATTTGTTTATCGTTAAGGCGAGAAGCGGGTCGGAAAAAAACACATTTTTTATCGGATTTTGATTTTAAAATAATTTTTTTTTTGCATTTCCATTTAGAAAAATGAGTAAACTTGCCGTTCATGTGAGTTGTACAGCTGAACTAAATTAATTTATGTCATAAAACATATCTTTTGTGTGATGCCTATTGTGTCTAAGTCTTTGTTTATGTCACATGAACCATGAATAATCTATATTTGATGCATGTTCAGACATCGTTCACATGCAGGAGCATGAAGTAATTCCAACATGGCGGGTATCGGTGGAAAGCCCCGTTTTTGCAGAGTATCATGGCAGTAACCGTTCAAAAATAGTCCCAAAGGTGGCCGAGTAATCCCGATTATTAATGAGCCCCCGTCTGTCCACGCGGAGACAAAGAAATTATCATAAAGCTCGAGTATTGGCTAGATCGCCTTGTTTCATTAATATTATTACCGTGTATGCTTTTAGTATATCAAGACTGCAATCTCAGCAGTTCTCTTCGTATTCAGCATTTAATAACCGTCCTATGTCGCTGTAAGTTGAGAAAATGTACCGGTCTCAGGGACTGGCAATTTTTAAAGGTGGTGGCCCGAGCCAAAAGTTGCCTGTCTTGGGCCAACAGAGTGATAAATTTTTCATACCTATTCCGAGGCCCCACTCACCTGTGCGCTGGTACATCTTGCCCGGGACAAACTCTGGTACATCAGCCTTCAGACTGGAGAGGTGCACGTCCGGCCCCTCTATAGGCCACTTCTGTGGGTCCTCTTTCGTGCGGATGTAGAGCTGGTCGGCCGAGATTGCCACCTTTGTACTTCCTCGCATCGTCTAAACACAGAGACACACTTGCACTTGTTCACATCGTCTACCAACACAGAGACACACTTGCACTTGTTCGCATTGTCTACCAACACAGAGACACACTTGCACTTGTTCACATCGTCTACCAACACAGAGACACACTTGCATTTGTACACATCGTCTACCAACACAGAGACTCATTTGCTCGCATCGTCTAAACACAGAGACATACTTGCACTTGTTCGCATCGTCTAAACACAGAGACACACTTGCACTTGTTCGCATCGTCTAAACACAGAGACACACTTGCACTTGTTCGCATCGTCTAAACACAGAGATACACTTGCACTTGTTAGCATTGTCTACCAACACAGAGACACACTTGCTCGCATCGTCTAAACACAGAGACACACATGCAATTGGTCGCATCGTCTAAACACAGAGACACACTTGCACTTGTTCGCATCGTCTAAACACAGAGACACACATGCACTTGTTCGCATCGTCTAAACACAGACACACACTTGCACTTGTTCGCATTGTCTAAACACAGAGACACACTTGCACTTGTTCGCATTGTCTAAACACAGAGACACACTTGCACTTGTTCGCATTGTCTAAACACAGAGACACACTTGCACTTGTTCACATTGTCTACCAACACAGATACACACTTGCACTTGTTCGCATCGTCTAAACACAGAGACACACTTGCACTTGTTTGCATTGTCTACCAACACAGAGACACACTTGCACTTGTTCACATCGTCTACCAACACAGAGACACACTTGCACTTGTTCACATCGTCTACCAACACAGAGACACACTTGCACTCATTCACACTGTCTACCAACACAGAGACACACTTGCACTTGTTCACATCGTCTAAACACAGAGACACACTTGCACTTGTTCACATCGTCTACCAACACAGAGACACACTTGCACTCGTTCACATCGTCTACCAACACAGAGACACACTTGTACTTGTTCACATCGTCTAAACACAGAGACACACTTGCACTTGTTCACATCGTCTACCAACACAGAGACACACTTGCACTTGTTCACATCGTCTACCAACACAGAGACACACTTGCACTTGTTCACATCGTCTACCAACACAGAGACATACTTGCACTTGTTCGCATTGTCTACCAAAACAGAGACATACTTGCACTTGTTCACATCGTCTACCAACACAGAGACATACTTGCACTTGTTCGCATTGTCTACCAAAACAGAGACATACTTGCACTTGTTCACATCGTCTACCAACACAGAGACATACTTGCACTTGTTCGCATTGTCTACCAACACAGAGACATACTTGCACTTGTTCACATTGTCTACCAAAACAGAGACATACTTGCACTTGTTCACATCGTCTACCAACACAGAGACATACTTGCACTTGTTCGCATTGTCTACCAACACAGAGACATACTTGCACTTGTTCACATTGTCTACCAAAACAGAGACATACTTGCACTTGGTCGATGAGATCGTTCTAGTATTCACCCAGCACTGCCAGTAGGTCCAGTTTATGACAGTCTCATGTCAGAATCCTACTTATGAGCATTTAGCAGCAACGTTTAGATATATATGTGTAACGAATGCTTGGGATCATTAATTTATTTGTTATACCCGAAATTTACTGTATATAGTAATTAAATAACAAAATCGGGACCAACTCATTTATTCAGCAGTATAAGCAAGAATGTGTCATAAGCTAATTTTTCAAGGTCTATTAGGCATTGTATACATGTATATACGTGTGTTTATATATACACATATGTAGTAAGGCAACATCTGTCAGATTAAACTTTAACTTAAAACAAGTTAGCCCTTTGGTTTTGTCGCAGATAATTTTTGGGAGGCGAGAATTTCAACAAAATATACAATGGAATGTGCACCATCTTCACATATGTGGTAGCCATTTCGATAAGCTTCTTAGACCTGGTTGCTAGACAACTGTCACTGTCTCTACACAGCGTGGACAATCACCTGTATGATGAGCTGGACGTTCTGCGTGAGGGCCTGAATGCGGTGGAAGCTGGCGATGAGGCTGAACGCAATCCAGCCCTCCTTGTCCATGTTACGGCGAAGGAAGAAGTCTCGCTGTAGGTTGTCAGAGCTGAAGTAGTACTCTCTGCAACGACCACAACAAAACATCAGCTAAATACGGCAAGTAGGTAGGATTATTTTTTTCATTGATGCGAATAGTCCATTTTTCTGCCCAAAGAAGAAAATGGGTCTTAGAGTAAACATGTTTATTGAACTTTTTCAACCAGACCCCGTTTCCATGGTAACAAACAAAATGCCCACCATGTTGACCAAATGTTGGCAAATTTGGAAACATTGCCATTCGTTATTTTGATGATTTATATTTTTTTCTTGAAAAATGTTTGTTCAGTAGACATTCTATTGTGCAATAACAAACGCATTCGCTAAAATGTTAAATAATCTTTTTGTAAATTGCAAAAATACTAGTTTTTTGGCAACAAATACAGCTAATCTTTCAAACTACACTACTATTGTGTCTGGTGACTGTGTAGATCAGAGTGTGCTGAATGGAACAGTCAAAACCTTACTTAAATAGCATAATTACTCCCAGAGATATCCTTTTTACAAATGCAGAAATTCATGAAAATTTTGATGTATATAATTGGTACAAAAGTGTACTTAATTTATAGAAAACATACAAAGCTATCATAATCTGTCAAAAAAATATTTTGAGTGTTTTTGTTAAAAAAAACGCAATTTCACCTGGTGTGTCTATTTCACCTGGTGTGTCTGGCCTTAACTTTAAATGTTTTATACACAGGGTCCGTACACAATGACAGATACCAAACTCAAGGCTATTTCAAGGCTTATCAAGGCTAGTGAAAGGAATAGTCACGGCTATTTAACTAAGAACGAACTGCCACCAGATGCATGAGGCATCTATAGATGCATAAGCTGCTAAATCAAAGTATGTAACACCCATACCCATAAAAGTGATTGGTCAAAGAACATCAGTTTGAATTAACAGGAAGACTTGCATCATAATAGTATATATAATTTCAGAAATGCTCCCCAGCCAGGGGGAGGGGGGTACAAAGGCTACCAGGGTCAATGGGCAACTGTAGCCCACAGCAGTGCCAGTGTTCGAAATTATTGCTGACCCGGAAGCTCAAAACCATTAAATGTTTTGTCGGGCCGGTAACTTTGAAAAAGTGCCGGCCCGCAAGACCTGTAGATTATTTAAAGAAAATAATGGAGCACTCGTCTAGTATCTGGGCAAACCTCGATTTTGTCATTATAACTACACGTTTGCAAAAATTTGATACCTCAGTGGTTTAGTTCTATCATTCAACATCATCTCAGCTGTATTTATATTACAAAAATATTGCACCCTAGCAAACTTTTGAGGTACAAAGAGCGACCCGGTTTGCGTGAGTCTGCACTGCTGCGGCCGCACGTTTCCGCAGTGAGCGGTACAGAAGCATATGTTGGTGCGAACTGTCTCGCCCTTTGGGGCTCAAAAGTACGGTAAGACGCGATATTTTGTAATGTAAATACGCATGGGACGATGTTGAATGATGCCAATATCAAAATTAGGCAAAAATTTTGTTATAACGACGAAGTCGAGGTGGGCCCGGATACTAGACAAGTGCCAATAATGGTGATATTTGTGTATTTCCGAATGGGAAATTTAAGGTAAGCGTGGTAGAAAAACAAGGTTGAAAAAAACAAAATGTCGAGCTGATCAATGCCGATAAATCAATTGAATTTAGCGAGTGAGTCACTGTCCGAGTCCAGCTTGGATTCAGCTGGAGTCACTGTCAGTGACTGACGCGAGTGTTCCACAGAGCCAGGCAGTCCAGCTGCTCCTGTAGATGATGGCAACAGTTCAGAGTAGTCCCCTGCAGACATTCGTTTAGCAGACCTGCCTACCCAAAAACTTCCTGTCAGTAATCCATCTTCCCATTTACACTGATTTTCAGGAATATAGGCTTCCTGTCAGTAATTGTTCAGAACCGTGTCAGATATTGTCACCGGGGTGGGGTAGGGACGGCATTATAGGCTGTAAATGATAGGCGGGGGGAGTAGGGACGGCAAAACCATTACGTTACGCTAGTCATCGACATCGTCTAGACTCTAGTGACTGTATGATAGGCTGTAAATGATAGACTAAACTCAATAAATACACTAACTTAGTCTTAGTACAGTCAGTTGGCCTAATACTACAAGTACAACACTCACTAAATTTTTGCATTACACATTTCTTTTTGGTTGGCGGTGGCGTCGTTTCGCTGTCAGCCATCATTTCGTGCCGCGTGACTTTGATCGCGGAAATGCGAATTTGTCATTACGCTGTTTCCTATTGGTTAGATTACGACCAGACTCAGCGAATGAAAAACCATGTCACAACATGCTGCATACATATGCTGCCACCTATTGAATATAGTGGAAGCTAAACTGGAGGAACACGGAAGTGATTGGCGAACATGGTGACAGTCCGTAATATTTTCATCCCTCGCCGTAATGCCGTAATACCGTAATTTGAGGTGACTTTCCGGAATGATTCCGGACAATCCGGAATGGTAGGCAGGTCTCGTTTAGTGGTATTTGTTGTAATTTGCAACATTGATATTTTGCTGTCGTCAATAATCTAGTCTTTCCTATGTTGTTATTTTATATTCGCTGGTTCATTAATCTGAATATAGTAAATATGCAGGGCAGAGTTGGCCTGGACTAGTATATTAATAATTGCCATGGACTACAGCTGCAAAAGTGTATACTCTTGCAATTATGTTAATATTTGGACCACCAACTTTTGTGTGGGACTACCAACTTTTGAAAGTTGAAAGTCCGACTGACCAACTTTTCAGCTAAGGTGTAGAACACTGAGCAGTGCCATGGATTATGCAAAAGAAACAGATAAGGCAACCTGGATCTCTGACTGAGATCAACAGGGAATGTACATTCTACCAGTGAACAAAGGCCAAAACCAGAGTATAATCAAGGCTGCAAGCCAGAATTCAGGGATACCTAGGCGTTGAAATGGGATTGGTGTAATTCAAGATTGTCAAGGATTTCAAGGCCCCGTACGGACCCTGTATACAGCGAACAGAATAAAAATAATACAACTGTTATAAAAACAAACGTCATTAGAAACTATCTGAGCACTTTCAGAATGAGACTAGACACAGCGGGAGAGACGTACATTTGTTTGAGGACGTGTTCCTTGACGAGAGGGTCTTCCTCGACCTGGCGTGCGGGCAGGTTGTTGAAGTAGATGGTGCCATTGAAGAGAGGCGCAGGCACTGTCGAGTCCATGTAGTAATGCTCATCAAAGAAGTGCGGCATGTGACCTGAGCAAACACAATGTCAGTGTTTTATACAAATGTGTGTGTGATTCAGTTTCTCTAGTTTAGTTTGGAATAACAGTCTTAGGTATATTTATTTATTTGAAGGGAATCAAAGGGAATATGGGAAACCAATATGAGTCGGCATATTCATATATACTTGTGGATGAAACGGGAATTCAACGCTTTACCACAGCATCAAGGTCAAAGGAGCTTTCGGGGACCTATTGGTCAAGCACCCAGGGACCTATTGGTCAAGCACCAGGGTGTGTCTCAATAAGTCAGCCATCAGGAAATGCGAGATTTCATTCACTCGAATCTCCCACTTTGAACAAAAATATTAAGTAAACCACTGGCGTGATATTGTTGATTGTAGTTCAAACCGTTAAATTGTATGGATTCTTTTAGGTGCATTTTCTATGGTTAACCGATGCAGAGTTTCATGTAATATAAATCATCAAAACTTAATGCTGGCAATGATTGCAACAAGAACTTACCCTCTGAGGAGTCACTGCGCCCCCCTCGCCCACCCCACCCTCCACGACCTCTTCCTCTACCCCTGCGCGTCCCCCGGAACCCACCACGCCCCCCACGGTCTGTGGGGCTGAGGGGCTTCATCCCTTCTCTCCAGTTGCGGGAGTCCGAGTCTGCATGAGAGTGAAAGAATGAAACTTTAATTCAACAACAACTGACATACTAAAATAGCGAAATAGGGCAATAAGTGTAACACTTATAATTACTTACCCTGTTACACATAAAAACCTCTATAATATTGTATAACACAGTACAAATGCACATATGTGATATCATGTAGAATACATACGACATAATTATCATGTCCAAATCATGACAGGCCATTCGTAAAAAGAAGTTATAGTACTAATATAACCCTAACATCAGTATTTTTTTAATACCTACTCATTAAATACATAACTATTCAATAAGAGTGGCAATGTCACACAGAACATGACCATCTAGCTGTGGTCCAACTAGTGGTTGTATTATTGACCACTACATGTTTATAAACACATGGACATCTACAATATTGGGCCACAGATTTGGGTCAAGAGCATCACAAAAAGAAAGTGCAAGAAAACATCCAAAAGATGTTTCCTAGTAAAGCTTAAAACATCTACCCACTTAATGATAATAATGCCAAGTGTTTTGCTTGTTAAAAAATTGTAACTAAAATAATTTAGTTTAACTATATTTTATGAACCAAGTTCTCCCGCATCTCATAAGTTAAGGTTTTGATGAATTGAAAAAAATGTCCATTATGCATTATTTACTTTTTAGTAGTAAAAAACTGATGTTGATGAAATTTGTTGTGTGTACCGATTTTGAGCTGTTATTGCTTGAAAAAAGTGGAGAAAGTTTTTTTAGATGAATATATCTTGGTTGAGACAGTCACTTACACAAAACTGTGTCAATTATTGATGTGTCAATTATTGATGACATTGAGAAGAGTCAAAACTGAAATTTCCTTCCGTTTCAAGTTCTCACATTCATAGTTTCCTTATCAACAAAACCATAAACTTATATTAATGTGTTTGCAGTTAGTGTATAATTGTGTAAGTATCAGTTTTGCCCAGTATCAGAGACGTTCACATATCAACCTTGCTATTCAGTAAATTGATAAACAGCTGTTGACAATTTCCGATATCTGACAGTTTATCAGACTTGACAGGACATAATGGGTATAGTACTAACGACAATAAAAATACATTCACATCCGAATCCAAAGTGAACTTGTAAACGTGGGCCACAGGTATTGGCAATCACTGACACCTGTTCACAAATATACAGAACAGTAATGTTGGTATTTATAAGCCTTTTTAACAGGATTATTGTTTTAACAGATGCTAAAAATGTTACTAATATTATTTGTGCACATATTCAAAGGTATTTATTTGAAATCTTTTAAAAATATATCTTTACTGTGTGATCCAATGTACTGTTATGTACTTATGTATTTTAGCAGTAATATGTTTACCTATAATTTATGTATTAAACTCAGTACTCTTAGTAAGATAAAATGTATATTTTATACAATTTATTGTAAATAATATTCTGATACCAGTATCCTGTTTTATAAAGATTACATGATTGCACTGCGATGTTAAATAACCAATACTGGCGGTAGTCTTCTTGTTTTGTGACCGACAGCAATTCCATGCTCGACAACGCCGCCATTTGTCAGTAACCCGGGCTTGACCCCTAGCCAATGAGGTGCCATCAAAACACAGGCTAGCACGTGAGGCCATGGGCCAGTCATAAACACGAAGTCATTCAACATTTAGTCAATACAAATACAGATTGCAGGGCCTAGTTGGCGGGAAAATACGGGGATATCTCAAAAACAGATGCCTCCATCAATTTGTATTAAAAATAAACAGCTTGCCAATGAAAAAACATCACATTTTATGCAAAACCCGCCTACTGTTGACATGTCTGTATCAATGACAAACAGGAAGCATTACTTATTGTAATTTTTTTTTAAACTTCAATAGTTATGAAGCTTGGCATGCAAGCTGGCCTTACATGAGCACCAAATTGCACGGGATTGATTTACGATCGGTGAAGGAGTTGTGCCCAAAATACACTTCAAGTTTTGGCTGTCTTTCAACAGTGTTGTAAAAATTTTATGAAGTTGTAGCACACTTAATATGCATTTGTTCACAAAACAAACCCACATGAATGTCAATAATATACTTGTGCTTACAAACATGCACATTTTTCTTTCAGGGTATTTCTCAAAATAAAATAATATGCCATTTTGAGGTGATTTTTGAAATGTTTTAACGGTCTTTAAAAACATGGAAATGCCACTAAAAATCATAGAAAATTATTTCTTTTTTGACTGGAGTATTGCTTGATGTCTTAGGCAGAGTCTGAGAAAACTATGTTAGTCTATCTTAAAAATAATATACCTTGGCCTAATATTAACTTTATTTCTTTCTTTAGCAGACAACCAATTTCATTAAAAAAAGCCTATCCGTGTATATACTATTCACCTTGTTCCGGTTGAATGTACTGTTTTAATGTTACGTTGTAATTTTATGGAATACAGAACCTGACTGATATAATGATGATTATCCAGGTTGTCCTTGACATAAGCCTCTTTGGGGTTTCCGGAGAATCTCCTCAGTTGCAGTATTGTTTTTTGCAATCCATCGTAAATATATTTAGAAATGCGTATTGTGACAATAACACAGTTCTATTCTATTCTAAAAACTTTTATTAGAAATGATTAATTCAAAACATGCATGTCTTTGCCACCCGAGCCACCTTGACTCCTTGAGACACATTTTCTTTAAGATACACAAGAATATAGACATTGATTATATAGCTGTATAATATGATTTTAGGATAAAAAAAGTTTAGTATCTTCAACAGAATGATAATTATGTTAATCAATGATTAAATATGTTGTGATTTCGGATGCAATTTTCATAGTGTAATTATAGCATAAAAACAATCAAATTGTTTACTTAATTTTTTTAACTGCCTGAACTCTCACCCTACGAATGTCATAGAAGATGAAAAAATGTATGGTGAACCATTATTGTGCGTCCCAAACCCTTCTGCAGTGGTCATCTGCCTACCTTTGTATCCACCGTCACTCCGTGTGTCATCTCGTCTATGTGACCTTGACGACAGGTCACCACCGCGACCTTTGCCCTTTCTGCCTGACCTGTCTTTCTTTGGGTGCTCGATCTCCATGGGAACCCATTTTTGTTTGTTCCCTACAAGTAAGATTACCCGATTTCATACATTTCGCAGAACATATGTTGTGTTGTACAGTATTTTTGAGGTTGCAGGTTGCTCGTATTTCCAACACATTAGCCATGAATAATAAATAGCAATAATTAGCATGGCTATGTTCAACAAGATTGTTAAATATTTATAACAATGCAACAATTTATTTCTAGGTGGACACAACAATGTATAAAATACACACGACAGGAGCAAAACAAGTGGAAAACATAGAAGGCACCAATATAATATTTTTTACATTTTACAAGAGGAATATTGAGAAAACTGTCAGTAAATTAGCTGCCTCATCCATCTTAATACTCATCACTGGCCAACAGTTGCACGCAATTGTTTGAATTACAAATAACAAATAAAACAGCCTGGGTCCCTATAGCTCATTGCTGATATCACTGGAGCCATGAACCAGATTTTGCAAAGCAAAAAGTAATTGGTGTTGACTCCAGCCAGTGTTGTAAACATAAGCTTCTGTAAGTCACAGTTATAAGCACGTACAAGCAAGTGTGTTATCTGTATTGTAGAGTGTGCCAAAATATCCCATCAGCAAATATGTCAGATATGTCACAGTATGTGCTTTATCAGCAGTAACTGAGAGTGAAGCAACCAGGGCCTGGCCCTAAGCAGTCTCTGAGTAGGATCTCTACGACTTCTCACTGCTTTCTTATGCAATCTTGGAGCCATGAACAATATATTTCACAAAGTAGGCCTTACATTTTCCCTACCTCTGAACTAAGAAAAGGTGTACAGAGGTACCATAAAATTGCAAAATCTGAGTTCTAAACTAAAAATGCTGAAATTCTATTAATAGGACAAAAGTTGCTTAGCCTCTTATGCCATGACAAAAGGCTATTCAGACATTCGCAGATTCCCCAATCTAATGAGCATTTTTAGAAATAAACAATTTACTACCAGTTTTAATAATGTAATTTGAAATTATTATCTTGAAAAGGTGTTTTGATGTGTATTTTGGATTGAATGGCATATTGTTTGAAACATAAACAACTAACTTTGATATCACCTGTCTCGAAAGTTGAATTCTTCGGGTGTGTCAATTCATTCACTCATAACTTAAAAACAAATTAACTTTGGCCAAGTTTGAACAGTGAGGCTCCACTGTACCACATGTGTTACCCACCCTTCTTCTTGTTGGCGGCTTTCAGTTGGTTCTTCTCCGAGTTCCCGTTTTCCTTGTTCTCCTTTGACGAGTCTTCACCCGAGTCGCTTGACGGCAGTTTCTTTGACGTCGGTGACGAGGGCAGCTGTTTCTCTGGAGGCAACTCTTCCACCGAAACTGGCTCCGGCTCGGAGACTGCCGGGGGTGTGGTAGGGGGCGCCACCATTGGCTTGTTCTGTTTGTTCTGTGCACACGAACAATTGGATTTAAAACATGGTAAAATGTCCTCCGCTTCACTATAGGTAACACCTCAGTGTAATGGATGCCAGTTTGAGGATTCACGTGTAAGAAACAAACCCGACTACAGGACACACACCCGCCCACACAAATTACCCACCCACATGACACAAACCCGCCCACCATCCAGTTCACACTCATCCACCTGCTTTACACACTGTACATTTGCAAATAAATTATACAAATTTATTTTATATATTGTAAATAGCTTACAAAGTAAGTGTATATTTGACACTGTCAATTACATTTGGCTAAGGATGCACACCACTGCAGCGTACTGAAATACTATTCGTACTCAAGTACAAGTTCAAATACTGAAAAAAAAAACTTTGTCTCAATCCACAATACCAGATAGATATCTATTCATCATATCTATATTTGTTCATATAAAATAAAGGCTTCTAAGCATACTGAAACCAAGCTAAGGTACACATAAAAACAAAAAGTTTAGGTAATCTAGAAACTGGTATGTAATACTAAAGTTTTCAACATATGGATGAATTCAGTGGGAGTTATCGAGGATGAACAGGATTAAATTTAAGATATTTGTTCATCATATTTACATTTGTTCATCATATTTACATTTGTTTATCACATTCATTCAATCATTCAATCATTCAATCATTCAATCATTCAATCATTCATTCATCACCAGATTGGCCAGATACTGATTGAGCCCCACCAATGGCCAGAAGCCCCCGAGACAGTGACAGCTACTACTGGTCTGTGAGCCCCACCAATGGCCTACCCTGCCAGAAGCCCCCCAGACAGTGACAGCTACTACTGGTCTGTGAGCCCCACCAGTGGCCTACCCAGCCAGAAGCCCCCCAGACAGTGACAGCTACTACTGGTCTGTGAGCCCCACCAATGGCCTACCCAGCCAGAAGCCCCCCAGACAGTGACAGCTACTACTGGTCTGTGAGCCCCACCAATGGCCTACCCTGCCAGAAGCCCCCCAGACAGTGACAGCTACTACTGGTCTGTGAGCCCCACCAATGGCCTAACCAGCCAGAAGCCCCCGAGACAGTGACAGCTACTACTGGTCTGTGAGCCCCACCAATGGCCTAACCAGCCAGAAGCCCCCCCAGACAGTGACAGCTACTACTGGTCTGTGAGCCCCACCAATGGCTTACCCAGCCAGAAGCCTCCCCAGACAGTGACAGCTACTACTGGTCTGTGAGCCCCACCAATGGCCTACCCAGCCAGAAGCCCCCCAGACAGTGACAGCTACTACTGGTCTGTGTGCCCCACCAATGGCCTACCCAGCCAGAAGCCCCCCAGACAGTGACAGCTACTACTGGTCTGTGAGCCCCACCAATGGCTTACCCAGCCAGAAGCCCCCCAGACAGTGACCACTACTACTGGTCTGCCAGTGCATAGCCAGTAATAGGTAGATGTACACAGAGCATCCAATAATTAATGACGCGTGACACAACTCACCTCAACGACCTCGTTTAATGTTGGCCAGTTTGTCGTGTCACTGAAGTCACTCGCCTGTCAATATAAAAATATCGTCAGTATCACACATAATATCGGCGCGCCCACATTCAAAGACCTTTTTTGCATTGTAAGATACCTAGCAGTTGCCATTCATGCTGACCTTTATAACATGTGACTCATTTACTGTGTAAATGGGTCAAACCAAACCGTTTCCAATCAATGATGACCTATTTATAATAATAACATACTGTATTTGATATAGTGCCACATCCATACTTATTAATTTCACAACATATTAATAATAATAATTCTGTTTCTTAATATAGCGCTTTTTAAGTAAGTAAATACCAATCAAAGCGCTTCACATATTAAAATACATAGTGTAGAATTTAATTTTTTTTACAAAATATGAGGTATTAAAATTACGCCCCCTGTGAGATTAGTACAAAACACTATGCATGAAGCACTGATGAAAAATCTGCTGATAAATTATTATAGTATCTGCTACAGCTGTGATATGTGGGTAGTTTGGATCTAAAGAGAAGAAATGTTTGAGATAAAATACTACAGCAATGTACAGACTACACCCTGGACATCTCCACAAATATATCTACAGCATCGGTACGTAGTGAACTGAATGCCGTGTATCACCAAACTGGATGTACAATTTCTGAAATATGGCCACATGAAGATGCACGGTGGGTTGGGAAAGACTATACTGGCGGGAATAATGGCACAGGAAAGGATACAGAAACACGTCATAACAAAGACATACATGGCTTTGGGAAAACAACATCGGCAGGTAGAATAACCGAACAAAACCGATTTCACAAAAAATATTTTGGGATCAACAGTGTGACCTGGTTAAATGTAAATTGAAGATGGACATGTGCTGTTTTTCCTCGAATCTGAAACTTAACGCAAGAAAATCAGTCAAGTTCAAATATTTACCTGAGGTTTGAAGCAATTCTGAGATTTTTCTCCCAACCCTATTGTTGTCTTTGCTTCAATGTAAATTATTATCAAAATATCATCTTCAATTATATTTCTTTCTAAATCGAGTGAATACCTTTTTGTTTCCGCAGCAGTCTTGAGTTTCTGACCCCAAAATTACCTACCTGACATCTACGGACAACGTTACTGCAGCAGGTATGTTGACAGATATAAATTAAGAAAGGTGACAGCCAGACATTACTGCTTACCTATAAGGCAGTATAATATTACACACTGTATCCAGCCAACGACAGAAATACTAGGGAACATCTCAATACAAATAGTTTTACACTACATGATACTGATCTATGTCATTCAACCTAATGACCCCTCATGGTATACGAGCTTTTAATTATACTGAAATGTGAACAATTCTGACAAGTTTGTAATCACCACTGGTACTTCATCAATTATAATGCAAAATTGTGCCTGCTCTTAAACTCACCCCACCCCCATGGACTGGGTTCGGATTACAGATTGTATTTTGGGGTAAAATACATCAATGTACAACACCAAACAATGGTTAACCCCGCTTGAAACCAATTTTGTGGAGTTTTGTACATGTCAATATTTTGAACTGATCCCTTACTGTGGTAAACACACGAAGATACCGATGACAGAACAATAAAGCAGGCAAAGCAACAAAGGCCACGTCTCCTCCATACCACTTTGGCCCAGTAGAACCAATGTCACCAGTTTCATGGCCACAATTAGATGACAATTTAGACATTTTCCTTGGAGACAACACACATTTACCCTCTGGCACCCGGGTCTTATTCAAGTGAACTGGATTGGCAAAATTAGACACCCTTTGAATTAGAGATGGTGTATCCTGCTCCTCTCCCCTGAGAGCCAATGCTCTGAGCCTCTATCTACCATGACACTGCACCCGCGACTACACATGGAGCAATAAGAAGGGTTCCTCTTCACAAAATGTATACATATCCAGAAAATATAATCCTGCAGTATCCGTTTCAGCAGCAGTTTCTAACCACCAACCAACTTGTGGATACCAACATGATAATCAGGATTAAGAAGATATATGCAGCTTCCTGATCTCCTAAACGATAACTTAAAGGCCGACGAGAAAACTGCCGAGAGCTACGTAGATCAGGTTTTACGACTGCATTGACTGCACTGGGACGTTATAAACAAGTTCAAGATGAGCCAGCTCGTCATTATTGTAGTAATTTACACCAGTATACTGGGGAAATATGCATGAAAGGCTTCAATCCTTGAATTTTTATGGACAGCTGTACCTATTAGTACCCAGAATTAAAATATGCAAGTGTATAGCAGTCAGGACTGAATGTTTTCATTTAAATATTTTATGTAGCCGAGTGTATTTCTGTAACACATATTATTTGATATATTACATAAAAAAACACTTGCGAGCCTGTTTACAACGTATATTCAACAGTTTTTTCCAAATGGGAACTTCCCAAACATGATAAATAGTTTGGTCACAAAAGAACCAGCCAGGGTGTTTAGCTGCCAACAACATTTTGTCAACAGTAACGAAAACAAAACTTATCAGTAATATTACCATACAAACGGTTCATTATGGGGGTATAATCTCACATATGTTCATTATGGGGGTACAATCTGACATGAGTGACAGGTAAAGTAAAAGTGTGCGTGTGCTAAGTCAACACGGTCCAGTGTATGTTGTACCAAGTGCTTACTGATAATTCTCTCGGTAAATAAACCTGACAAACTTAAGATTTAATCTGGTTTTGGTCATTCAATGTGTCATTGACTGTTTGTTGTATGCAACACTGATCAAGCAGTTACACTCCCCAGAACTCGACCAACTAGTTAATGCATAGCTACAGGTTAAACTGGTAACACAATAAAGGAAGCAGCAGGTAATAGAGCTTACCTTAACGTCGACCTTGCTGTTGCTCAAACTGGCTTTTATTACCTTCGGCTCTGTAAACAAACAAAACATGAACATTAACATCTCAAGTTGTGTTTATCAGTTAATGATATGAAAACTACTTTGAATTCCTGTTCACCATGAACAGAACTGGTTTTTTTGCATTTTTAGATATATTAAGCTAATTCAGGGTAACAATTTCCTAGTTCCATTTTAGTCATCTAATGGTGCCATCATTAAATTTTATCAAAATACATGGTGCAAACCAATGGCATATTTATAATCGAGGGGCAGGGGTCAATCTAGAAAAAGACATGCATGGGGCACACCAGAGATAGAACTATGTGCCGTTTCGAAATCTGATGTGCCCCAAATCAGTCGATTAAAATTTTAGTAATTAATCTTAATTAATGATAGTATGATCACTTAAATAACCTGGTAAATGTGAATATTACATTTCTTTAATATTAGGCATGTAATCATGTTATTATTTTAACGTGTTTTGAAATCTATTCAGGACTGCCTATGCAATGTATAACCATCAATATCAAAGTGCTCAGAGATGTACAGGTTTTTGCAGTCTGTAAAGTTACAATACTAGATACATTCTGCCCCTTTTTTGTGGACTGGTCATGCTACTAGTCTACTGCTCCTAGGATAGGGAGATTCTAACTGTGAAATACGATGCAGCAGTTTGTGACATTGAGTGACAACGATTCACATACGAGAGAGCATGAACTAAAAATATTCAAAGAACCATGTTGATTAAACATTAAAAACTCATTGATACACCAATGAACAAGTGTATGGAATAGCCTCACTCAGTCTGTGGTTGAGTTGTGGTCGACGAGTTATGGGAAAATCACCCAATTAAATTAGCCCAATGAAATTATACTATACAGTAAGACTAGAACATAGCATTATCTTTTTTCCACAGTTTATGACCCAAGGTGACGGGGGCATTTGTAATTAACTATTTGTGAACCTTGGTGACAGCGGCATAATTAATAACATGCTTTTCAAAATGTTAATTTTTTCATTTATAATGTACGCCAATTGGAATATTTAGCACATACATGAATTTTAAAATGTGCATAATTATATTGTACATGTATGGATGGATATTATTTTGTATAGAGATGAACGGATTGCACTTTGTTTGGCAAGAGTTGAAAGTTGGCGATGGGTGATAATGTGGTGTCGGCGGCAACAAACGCTGTTCACGGTGCTCGACTAAAGCTTATAAACAATGTCAACGACAGGCAAGGAGTGGGCAAGGCACAAGGGTATTGATTAGACTGTTCTCTGTTTCCAGTCTTCAATGTAATATGTGATTTAAATAACTCCATTCAGGCCATTGTTCTGTTTGTTGTCTGTGTTCGGGTGCAGACTGAAGCAAACAGAGTGCTATTTGGGCCTCAAAATGCACCAAAGTGTAAAGTGCAATATTTTATAGCGTAAATATGCCTGGGATGATGTGCAATGATTTAATTGTCAAATTTAGGCAAAACTATAGTTAATAACAGAAAATCGAAGTAGGCCCGGATTCTACACAAGTGCCCCTCAATTTTCTCAGACACATGCGTCTTTTGAGCATTCCAGCGTACAACATATCACCGACGCGTTTCCACGCTCCATGGGAATCCCTGGAGGGGACTGGGTGATTGCCCCTTTGGCGAATTGTTCTGTTCTGCCACTACATTTTAACAAGGAAAACTAATGTGTAACTAAGGTTGGCCCCCTGTGAGGCCCTAGATAAACCGCGGATACATATCTTACACTACTGTAAACAGTAAACTCAAAGAGATCAACAAAAAACAGGCACTTTTTCTTCTCCACCAGAATGTTAAAATCGTGGAATTCGCTATCAGACGACACAGTTTAGGCACAGACCATCAACCAACTGAAGTCCCACCTCTGAAGAGATTGGAGAGACCACCCAGACCTATACAACTATGGCTAGCCTAGAGTAGGCAAACCAGAAAAAAACAATAACACCAGTTCAGTAAAAACAATAGTACCAAAATCAAGAGAAATTGGAAAACAACTACAGAAAAGTAAACCAACTTTTGAGACAGTCTCAATGTTCAATCATGGGCAATTATTGACCGTTCTTGAGGTAAGAACTTGAGGTAAGTAACACTATCACCACACCACATCTGCCAACTAGATCTTACATTTTGCAAAGGTCGACAACTGGAAAATGATACCCCTGATATTATCACCATTCAACTCATGACAGGCTCAACTAATCTATTCAACAAAATAATGTACACTTATGTACAGTGACCTGCTTTCAAACACACTCCCAAGATGGAGCCATTGCATCCCAGGTGAACATTAGTTGTACCTTTGGTGATTGATTGGTGTGACCCAAATCACAATGTGACACATTAGGTGCACCAGTGATCACTTACCCACACTACGATGCACACAACTAACCATGCACGCCATAAAGACTCTACTGTTTCACTTTTAAAGGTTAATAATGGATTCTATCTAAATTAAAGAGAGAGAAAATATGTCAGGACAGAGAGGCAGACAGTAAGTTTTTATTTACTTGTAACATTGTCTGGATTTAGGTATGTCAAAGATAGCATCTTCAATTACTTTAAAGTGCACATAATACATACTGAATGACAATGTTGTCAACTTCACACAGTTCTATGGTAACAAACCAGTATGTCTAATATGAAGGTACATTATGTAACACACATTATGCTAAAACCTGGAGGTGAGATGATTTTATTTGAACTGCATAAGTCTAGCTATAGGGCTGTGGGCAGAAACACGTACAGTACTAAATGTCATTATCTGCATTCCTCAGAAGTTATAAAGTAAACCCATGCCTATTGACCACAGAAAACATACACGGCAGCCAGTCATATGGAAAAGATAAATACAGCGCTGGTAATCAACATCAGTATTTGTGCCTGGAGCAATATTCTTATAAATGCTGAGCCATGGGAACTGATACACTGAGGTAAACCTGGATCATGTAGAAAGGCTGTGCATATTTATGACATATAATAATCCTAGCCTGGGCTAGAGTAGAACATAATGTCAAGCAAGTGATCAAGTTAGCTTGCCCTGGGCTACAGTAGAACATAATGTCAGGCAAGCGATCAAGTTAGCTTGCCCTGGGATAGAGTAGAACATAATGTCAGGCAAGCGATCAAGTTAGCTTGCCCTGGGTTAGAGTAGAACATAATGTCAGGCAAGCGATCAAGTTAGCTTGCCCTGGGCTAGAATAGAACATAATGTCAGGCAAGTGATCAAGTTAGCTTGCCCTAGCTAGAATAGAACATAATGTCAAGCAAGTGATCAAGTTAGCTTGTCCTGGGCTAGAGTAGAACATAATGTCAGGCAAGTGATCAAGTTAGCTTGCCTTGGGCTAGAGTAGAACATAATGTCAGGCAAGTGATCAAGTTAGCTTGCCCTGGGATAGAGTAGAACATAATGTCAGGCAAGCGATCAAGTTAGCTTGCCCTGGGATAGAGTAGAACATAATGTCAGGCAAGCGATCAAGTTAGCTTGCCCTGGACTAGAGTAGAACATAATGTCAGGCAAGTGATCAAGTTAGCTTGCCCTGGGCTAGAGTAGAACATAATGTCAGGCAAGCGATCAAGTTAGCTTGCCCTGGGCTAGAGTAGAACATAATGTCAGGCAAGCGATCGAGTTAGCTTGCCCTGGGATAGAGTAGAACATAATGTCAGGCAAGCGATCAAGTTAGCTTGCCCTGGACTAGAGTAGAACATAATGTCAGGCAAGCGATCAAGTTAGCTTGCCCTGGGCTAGAGTAGAACATAATGTCAGGCAAGCGATCAAGTTAGCTTGCCCTGGGCTAGAATAGAACATAATGTCAGGCAAGTGATCAAGTTAGCTTGCCCTGGGATAGAGTAGAACATAATGTCAGGCAAGTGATCAAGTTAGCTTGCCCTGGGCTAGAATAGAACATAATGTCAGGCAAGTGATCAAGTTAGCTTGCCCTGGGATAGAGTAGAACATAATGTCAGGCAAGCGATCAAGTTAGCTTGCCCTGGGCTACAGTAGAACATAATGTCAGGCAAGCGATCAAGTTAGCTTGCCCTGGGATAGAGTAGAACATAATGTCAGGCAAGCGATCAAGTTAGCTTGCCCTGGGCTAGAATAGAACATAATGTCAGGCAAGTGATCAAGTTAGCTTGCCCTGGGATAGAGTAGAACATAATGTCAGGCAAGCGATCAAGTTAGCTTGCCCTGGGCTAGAGTAGAACATAATGTCAGGCAAGCAGTCAAGTTAGCTTGCCCTGGGCTAGAGTAGAACATAATGTCAGGCAAGTGATCAAGTTAGCTTGCCCTGGGCTAGAATAGAATATAATGTCAGGCAAGTGATCAAGTTAGCTTGCCCTGGGATAGAGTAGAACATAATGTCAGGCAAGCGATCAAGTTAGCTTGCCCTGGGATAGAGTAGAACATAATGTCAGGCAAGCGATCAAGTTAGCTTGCCCTGGGTTAGAGTAGAACATAATGTCAGGCAAGTGATCAAGTTAGCTTGCCCTGGGTTAGAGTAGAACATAATGTCAGGCAAGTGATCAAGTTAGCTTGCCCTGGGCTAGAATAGAACATAATGTCAGGCAAGTGATCAAGTTAGCTTGCCCTGGGCTAGAGTAGAACATAATGTCAGGCAAGTGATCAAGTTAGCTTGCCCTGGGCTAGAATAGAACATAATGTCAGGCAAGTGATCAAGTTAGCTTGCCCTGGGTTAGAGTAGAACATAATGTCAGGCAAGTGATCAAGTTAGCTTGCCCTGGGATAGAGTAGAACATAATGTCAGGCAAGTGATCAAGTTAGCTTGCCCTGGACTAGAGTAGAACATAATGTCAGGCAAGTGATCAAGTTAGCTTGCCCTGGGCTAGAATAGAACATAATGTACGGCAAGTGATCAAGTTAGCTTGCCCTAGCTAGAATAGAACATAATGTCAGGCAAGTGATCAAGTTAGCTTGCCCTGGGCTAGAATAGAACATAATGTCAGGCAAGCGATCAAGTTAGCTTGCCCTGGGCTAGAGTAGAACATAATGTCAGGCAAGCAGTCAAGTTGCAATATCACTTAAATGTCAGGACACCCACACAAATCTCAATTAAAATGTTATGAAAATGTGCTAGAAAACATTTAGGGGGTGTGATGACACACTGTAACAGCGTCATCTGTCAAAGACTGTCATCCAGTGAATACTTACTGCAGTCATAGTTTAGACGATCAACCTGCACTGTTGTGGGATACTACACTATCTAATTCACAGGTGCATTGGGTTGCCTACTTAACAAAAACAATTTCCGTAATCACCCCCACCACACCCCAGTACACTTGGCTGCCAGTCAAGCCTTTTGTCTGAAGTAGCTACAGCGACACACCCTATTCCCAGTGCCTGGAAATATTGTTACATCTAGGAAGTTACTAAGTTAATCAGTATGTACTTTGTTTCAACATATTAAGTTGCTATACTGTAACTTACAACCAATAAGTTACATTTTGTTAATTATTGCTGTCAGAGTCCATGCATGACCAGACATTTACAAGCTGCAACATTGTATATACAGGCATAGCATGGTGCATTTAGCAGTTCTTGAATGTGTATCATTTTCTAGTCTAGTACAGCAGCAGTTTACACAATGCTATCATTTGAGGTCAATTTCCATAATGAAGGCAGCTGTGTGTGCAGCACGAGTCATACATGACACCTTGCCTGCTTCCCAATATATATAACACATATTTATTAAAGTTCACAAAATAAAAAACACACCTTTGAACTATGCACAAGCCACAACAGTGTGACATGTTGACAGCAAGATATATTTTTAAGAGAAACAAAACCTTTAAAATTCTTAAATGATTTCTGCAACACAGGCCTACATCTTTTCACACCTGAAAACTATGTCCAACAAAAGGAAAAATGTAATGTAAACTTACGACAAGAAAGTCTCTGTTGCAACGACATAGTTAGTCCAGCATCAATGGCGCAAACAGTGAATGGCCAAGTGTAGACAGACATACAATGACGCTATTGACGTCATACAGCATAAAGACAAATGATCAAAAGGTACTATATACCACTTGGTCATGCAAGGTATCCGACAGACTGACAAGCCACGAATTCAACCTCAAAATTACACCAAACAGTTCTTTTGAAATCTCTGAATTCGCTTCATTTATTTGAAGAAAAAATCTCTATGATTACCTGTCATGTACTTTCATCTAAGCAATTTGGGCATATATACATTCACTGCCAAGTCAGCAGGTACACAGATGATCTTCTTCTAGCATACTTTTTGTACCCAGTGTTGTAACAAACAATGGAAACAAGGCTTCTTTGGGCGTTACACTAATTCCTTCGATCACTCCCTGTTAGTGTCGGGTTAGCAGGAAACATAATATTCAGCGAGTCACTATAATCTGAAGACTTATATTTTAACCCTGCGAACCCACCTTAGCTTCTCAGTGTATTCATCAATTTGTTGACAACTTCTAATCAGCGTTCAAAATAAGCACTTGTCTGGGACAAGTGATTTGTTGTCCGGACAAGTAGAATGATCTGCATGGTTGTCCGGTGGACAAGTGAAAATTTACAGTAAATAGTTATCAAGCCTGGGTTTAATTACACTGCAATGTAATATATTACTATTACTTTGTTTCTTTCATATTACTATTACAAGCTTTTTAAGATTACAAATTTTTCATCAGAACATTTCATGGTATGCACTGTATGCATAAATACAATAAGTACAATTGTTTGACTGGTTTCTTCCATTTATTGATACCCATGCCCAAAGTATTTGAAATAATATTTGAGAATATCAAGTACTTTCATCAATATCATCATCATTAGGGAAGTATTATAAAGTAGAAAAATCATAAATATTTACAACAAAATATATCTATATGGTATATACCATATTTAGTACAATTTACTAACTACATTGACTAAAGATAGAACATGTATGTTCCATTTTATATTTAAATACCATAGACAATGCCACATAACTCGGTGGATTGTATTACAGTCTAATTAAATACAATGGCAGACGGCATTACTTCAACTAGCAATTTACCACAGTATGTTTTGGACAGATTATTTGATAGTTCTAGTAAAGAATCTTTGTCGGATGTTGACGACTGACACAATAATGATGTTGGCAAACTTAGTATACAACTCTGTTCAGCAACTGCAAATACGTTGAAATCTTGGCGGCCATCTTGGATTGCTGGTTACCATGATGACGGAATGTAAAATAATATGGCTAATTTTACTCACTGATTATCATATTTTCCGAAAATATATAACATTCCTATTCATAAAATAAATTTGTGTTGCTCAAATCTTGACTTGAAGTGGGGTGTTCCATTGTCTTGCATATTCACTGGGAACGCAGTATTCAGTGGTCACAGCTGGTCAGGGCTGTAGTACTGAAATGGTTAACAGCCAATACTGGTGCATCTAAGGAGTCAGCCCAGTTAGACTTCCTGTTTCATTACAGACGAAAAAACAGTCAGTTTTCAGAAATGATTTTTTTAAATAAAATTCACATGCTCTGACATAAGTGCGTTTGAGTAGTCAGATTTCTAGGTGTGATTGTAGGTGTTGACAGTAAAATGGTGTATTTTTAGCTGATTTTACTAAGCGGAAGGATATTTGGCAGCAATTTGGCTATTTGACCCTTTAGTCGGAGTACCGCCTGCATCCATTCGTAAATATTGACGGGTGTCATTAATATTCAATTTTGACTAAACTCGACCAGCACGTCAACGAGATGATGATAACAGCAGGTAAGAAGTTTAAGAATTTGTGTAGGTCACGTTTTCTTATAATCATACAAAACGCTAACATGACAACCAATGGGAAAACTAACTGCAGACTGACCCCCTAAAGTAGGAAAATCGAACACTAACATCCAAATACCAAACCTGATCTGTTACTGGATACCTGATACCATAAAACAGATACCCATCATTCTTTGCTAGTCAGTGCTGCTAGTAGGTGTGGAAGCCTTACCAGGCTAACATATATGCATCTACCAGGCAATGGAATCATAACAGATACCAACTCATGTATTTACCATGTGACCTATTGCCTAGCAACAGGATCCATCAAGCTTACAAAAGGCCGATGCTCATGTGACATTCTGTTTTGTTTTGATGAAATTCTGGCCCCAAACGTTGGTATTTGTGACAAAACAAACCGCAGGTCAAAGATGTTTAAGCGAGAACTGTATGCTGGAAACATTTATCTTGCGGATGTCACATTGCCCTAGTAATATAATGTAACAAAATGTAACAAATGTAAACATTGCTAGTAAGGCAAGGCTTGACAGAGGTCAGGTCGGAGGTCAGGTCGCACCCATAATTATGATGTCAGTTTCTACATGTCAATTGTCTTACCAACTTCACCAACATAAGTTAATACCTGAGATGTGTTTATATTCTTCTATAATCTGATGTCAACAGTGGCTTACATATATCATGAATTATCTTCCAACTAATATTGCTGCACGCTTATTATTTAATTTATTTTACATAAAAAGTATGTGATTTTCGCTGACATTATGCAAACAGAGGCATTATATCACTTTAGCTGAACAATGAGAGTAAATATTTTATAAAAATAATTCTTTTATGTATCCCCATTCAGCATACACACAAAAATCAATGACAGTATGTTTTTATTCATATACCAACCCAAGCCATACAACCAATAGATAAAAAGACTTACTGACACGCTAGTTTGATATACTGATCTGGCAGTGTAGTCGCGATATACCAATATGTTTGTATGACTAAACTGGTATAAATAATAAAATAAACAACCCACAGTGTATTATCATTACTGTCTTGTCCTAACTGTTGTACCGAGGCATATACAGGCTGTATATATATTATATATATATATTCAATGCAGACGTGTTGGTATTCCATCATCCCTTACCACAATCACATTAGCCAGGACATTTGTCAAATTGTTGTGAAAGTACATGACAGGTCTATTGTAAAAATACGGGCCAGTGAAATGCTAACTTGTCAAAATGTATACCAGGTTAATAGGTCAAGGGTCACACGTTGGGCCAACAGGTGCAACCTTTCACATATTTAAAGGATATATTACAACACCAATATGCCTGCATTTTTTCTACAAACATGTATGCCTGGCTGCTGGTGAGAGGAAACATATTAATTAATGAAATAAAGCATAAAATGTTTCTATTTACAGGCTTCGAACAGACCACTGAGCTATATGTATGTTGCAGGCCTAGAATCTGTCAAATGCGAGGGTAAGGACAGACGGGCTTGACTGTCACATATAATGAGGTTATTCACATGTTATTCGCAGTGATCACAGTCAATTCTTTGAATAGTTTTAACAAGGGTGCATCTTATTTTCCGGTGCCATCACAAGTGATAATTGGCTGCCCTCATCTCACACCAATTCCTGCATCTACCTCAATCCGCCATGTGCAGACTTCTAATAAACTCAGTGTAACTATTCACACCTTATAGCTTTGAACATTACTCAACATCATTTGTGCTGCATATCACTATTCAAAATATACATTGACCCAGTGGTCACTGACCACCTTCTTTTCTGCCGGGTCAGTAACTGAGCTACAGGTCCATGTGACTGTGTACTTTTCCGGGGAAACAACCACTTTTTAGTTTTTATAGCAGCATTCATATCAGCTGATCGTTAAAACTGATTGTTGAAAGAATTTATCGAAGAAGCAGTTTTACAAATAGTATTGCCCTGAAACTATTGCCTTGCATTTGCAAGACGCGGCACCCATGAAGGGTGCATCTTATACTGACTTTGTATCACTGCAAAAACGCCCAGAATGTCTGTTTACAAGGTAATGTAATTTTGGTAGCTGGCCACTAGATTAACTAATAGTTTCAAGCCTAGATGCCCCCATTAATGACTATCATTGGCACAATTGGAAGGAAGCAAATTGGAAATGGATCAGTATTAATTAAATAAGTGGCTCAAAATTAATGATGCAGGTATGTCATTGAAAAAACAAATCTGGCAAATAATGGCTGTTATTAACGTGAATGGCTGCCACAAAAGCTGTTTGTGCATTAACAGGCACACCTTGGATAAACTCAAGACTGGCAAAACATTATTTCTGGCTAAGGGCCTGGAGTCCACCAAACACACAAAACATACGAGATACGTTACATATCTTCTCAATTCAGATCTGTAGCGTGCTTTCTAATGTGTCTTGTAATATGTTTTATAAAACGCTGCCATGAAAAATATATATGACTGATAGAGCACCGAAGTGTGACGTCACACTGCAGCGTTGGTTCCAACAAATGTCTCCCGTCGTATCTGTTAGTGTTATGTTTTGGTCCAAACTGTAATCATTACTACTTGTTCGCAGTGACAAAATCGATCGCGGTGCAACATATGTTTTGTTGTGACTCATGCTACTTTCATCGCAAAATGTGGAAGGACCTGTCAACATCGTACAATTATTGTACGAAATTATTAAAATCGAAGGATTTGATATTATCTTGAAAAATGGAACAAAATCTATTTTAGGCTGAGAAGTCAGGGAGTGGTAATTAAGTTGGTGCAATTGGCTGGTTTAAAAAATGGTTTTGAGTTGTTTTTGTCCACAATTGTAATCACACTTTTATGCTCCACTCGTACAGGGTTTACTGATTTCTAAAAGTTGCAAGAAGAATGCAACTATAGATAATAATCAGATATTCTAAAAATATTTTGTTGAGAAAACCACTCGTACTCCCCGGGGACCACTTCCTGAAGATCTATGGGTACCCTTGTTAGTTCACAATTAATAAAAACACCATTTTGTAGGGGGATTTACTCCCTGAAAACAAACCGCTAGCATTACTAACTTTTGTTCTAATATGGCAAATGGCTTCAGTTGGCCCCTATCTCTGCACTTGCTGCATACTTCTCAGACGAGCCCAAACCGCTTAAAAGGGGAGAAAATCATGTCAGATCTGATCATGTTAATAGTTTCCCTTATTTTCCAAGCATTCTTCGAGGTGCGGTGCATGCTGGTATACAGGAGAAATAATTCATAATAGCGCAAAGTTTGAAAATATGCCATGAAAACTACCAGAAATTGGTCCAAATCAAAGACAATAACCAGTTTTTGTGGTAGCAAGGCTCCCATTTATATGTTCATAGATATTTGTGGAGTTAATTATTATATGCAATACATATGACTAATGTTACTGTTAACTGCATAATGTGTTTATTAACTTTGTATAGTTAGTAATTTTGCTAACAGCATATTTACATTTAAGGTGGCTCTGGTAGCAGACATGTTTGCTTTGATTGAATCATTTCTAATAACATGTTTGAAGAGGTACACTGACCAAAAATGTTAGTCTAAGACATCAAGCAATACTCTAGTCCAAAAAGGATTAAGTTCTAGATTGCTTAGTGACATTTCCATGCTTTTAAAGACAATTTTAAAATCACCTCCAAATGGCATTTTATTTCATTTGAAGAAATACCCCGAAACAAAAATGTGCATGTGTAAGCACAAATATATTATTGACATTAATATGGGTTTGTTTTGTAAACAAATGCATATTAAGCGTGCTACAGCTTCATAAAAATGTTACAACAATGTTGAAAGACATCCAAAACTTGATGTGTAAATAAAATCATAAATCAATCCTGTGCAATTTGGCGCACATGTAAGGTCAGCTTGCAAGCCAAGTTATGGCTTCATAACTATTGCAGTTTAAAAAATAATTACAATAAGTAATCAGGGTGCACGGTGGATTTAATTGACAGGTAGTCCGTTGGACTAGCTGACTCAGAAACAACTACCCTGGTAGTCCTCATATTGTTTTACTAGTCTTTAAAAATCAATCATACTGTGGTATCATATATGTGTGACAGTTATAGCACATAGTAAAAGTGGCTTTATTTCATAAAGAAAACAAGCCGTTTCCCATTTCAATTAAATGTTCAACTAAATGTGTCATTAATAGAAACAAATACATGTGATTTCGTAGATCCAATTGCAAAGTTATCAGAAGAAATGACTAGTTTAATCAGGGGAAGCAAACAGGAGTCGTGGACAAGGCGATTCCAGCAGAATTTGAAGCCTAACGGCGACAAAGGACCGACATTGTCGGACTAAGTTGCATCATTTGCCCTATACTTTTCATTAGCGTTTTCTTTCACGAAGCTGACTAAACAATCAGTAACATTGCTGGCGTTTGGTAACTTGCTAAAATAATCACCCAATGCAGGAATAACGCAACTACCATCACGACGGGATAGCACGATGTCAGTAACCCGTGCATGTATGTTTGTCCATGTCGCTCACCACTCATGGTCGCTAGGTGGCTCTACCTATCCTACGCTAACCGGATGTAAACAGCCGACATTTACATTCACTGCGTTCAGCAAGTTTCCGATCTGACAGTCGTACGGAATATTTAGCTGCCTGTGATAAAATGCTACCTTACTGTCTGATTTTGTTTTAATCCATCACAACACCCAACTAGCGTATACATAGCGTAAATTAATTTACATAATAACAGCTAGTCCGATGGGACTGATCAACTAAACATGGACTAGTCCGATCACTGAAACTACTCGTCCGGGACGATCGGACCGGCCTTATTTCGCAGCCTGAGTAATGCTTCCTGTTTGTCACTGATAACAGACATGTCAACAGTAGGCGGGTTTTGCATAAAATGTGACATTTTTTCATTGCCAAGCAGTTTATTTTTAATACAAATTGATGGAGACATCTGTTTTTGAGATATCCCTGTGCTTTCCCGTCAACTAGGCCCTGCAATATGTATTTGTAATGACTACTGGTAAATGTCGAACGACTTCGTGTTTATGACTGGCCTACGGTCCCTTATGCAGTCTGTGTTTTGGTGGCACCTGATTGGTCAAGGGTCAACCCCGGCTTACTGACAAATCGTGACATTGTCGAGCGTGGAACGGCATTCGGTCACAAAACAAGAAGACTACCGCCAGCATTAGTTATTTAACATCACGATGCTATTATGTAATCTACATAAAACAAGACACTGGTATCAGAATAATAAGACTATATGATATGCGTTCACGGCGAGCGAATTTACACTCGTGGAAATCTGCGCTGGCGTGAAACTGACGTCATAGTTTCTACGGAAACGTCGTTAGTTTCCAAGAATTTGAAGGGGAATTCCACTGAGACACACAAAGCAGTAGTTTTTAAAGGATGGACTGGTGACATATGGCATTAATGCCATGTTTTCTTTTGTAGTACATATGTTCATACCAACACCTACTAATGTTCTATGAAGAAAAAGTAAAGAAATCAACTGACACGATAATCGTCGCTCAAACCTTAAACAAATTTGTTGAGTCACGTTGTTGACATTTTACATATGCGTCGGAAGACTCGGAACGTGATGAATATATGAATATATCATCAAAACCCTCCTACTGCAGGCTCACTAAAATCCCCAAATGTACCCCCACATAAGGTTCCCCAAAACCCTCTGACTGCCTCACCAAAAAACGCCAACTTATCTAATGATGTCTGCTCCCCAACTTCTCAGTCTGAAACTTATTTTGTTCTGTATTTCACAATATTATCAAACCTTTCGATATTGGCAATTTTGTACATGAATTAAATAGTACTGACTGGTTCTCCCTTTGCATTTTGCGGTGAAAATAGCGTGATGCCTAACCAAAAACTGTGTTGCACCGCGACCGATATTGTCAATGCAATAAAACAGCTTACGTTACAAAATAATTTTCTCATTCCAGAATATAAAAAATACAAAATTTGTTTCACACATGTTTGCTTCTCACTTTCAACTTATGGGAACCATAAAGAACTACACGTATGACTTTCAGAATATTGATTTCAGTGTAGAACAAAACGTAACACCATGTTAATAGATACAGCTGAAAACATTTGCTGGAACCAGCTGGGCTGGTTGCTAGGCGGCATGACGTCATCACTTCGGTTCTCTATAATACTGCTTCAAAACTAAGACATCTACAAAGAGGACTCTACCACAACGTTGGTGTAACAACAGTACACCCAAGTGGGGTTTGTTGTACACGTGTACAAGGCACACATTGATTCACACTGTGTCTTGCGTGATTTTGTAAATACATCATCTGATGAAACAGTAGGAGGAAATGCATATACTGGTGCTTCTGAATGGAATAAAGGAGAGAAGAGATGAATAGAAACAGAACACACCGCTGTCTGGCTACTGTTGGGATACTTACTAACTAATCATTCATGTTGAATGCCAGCGAGGTTGGTTGTATTGCAGCTGTTTCTAAGTCTATGTAGAATGGCAAATGATCTTCCCCTACACCTATATGTGATTTTTAACCAGGCTTACTTTTTCTGTATTTGTACAGTTTTCATAATATAGTTACAACTACATGTGTAGTAATATCTTGTATAGGATTCTGGACTGAAGAGTCAGCCATTTTAAAACACTGATTATATTGACTAGAAAAATGTTCTTTAACATTTGTGAAACATAACAATATTCAACACTATCGTTATACTTACAGCTGACCCTGCATTAACCATCAGTGTCTGGAGCCGAAATTCGGCCCAACCGTACCTGCCTTTGTTGTAACAATTTTCATCATCACGCGCAACTGACATGCGAACATTTGGTATAGTTCTATGGATTTTTCTAGATTGTGTATATTTATTCATGAGCAGATTCAATGACAGCTACTCACAATCTAGCTTATAAAACAAGTTATGTGGTTGACGCCCACATTTTGGTTATTTTACTATGTCCTGTGTATTGAATTTACGCATCCATTCATAAAGTCTAGACCCCCGCACACGTGGTATCAATGGAAAGCTCTGTCATTGGCCAAGCTGCCAAAAATGACATCAGTGGGCTGGCTTAATTCAGCGAATCAGAACCATGGTTTCATATATAGCATCATCAGCCCTCCAAACCGAAAGTCAAAAACAAAATGGCAGGTATTTGGCAACTTATCCACTTCGAAAGTTTACTTCGGATTATCTCGTTTCTGCGTGAATATTTTGACAATATTCTAATTCATAAATAAGGTTATTATTAGCATTACCACATGAAAAATAAAAACTGCATTACCTAAACATGTTCTGTTATGCATGTAAGGAGCTTCTTCTTCTGAAGTAAATGGTTTTGATTTCATGAAAATCGGACAACTATTGACAAAGTTATTAAGTTGGAAATGTTACTACCCCAGGGGTTTTCGTTGGAACGGTGAACATGAAAAATAACACAGAAAGAATAGGGTCACAGTATTTCCAGGGTGTGCCCCTATTTTACAATTTTTGTCATTATTTTCACAACAGATAAGTAATTAATTGAGGTAATTACTTCAAATTTTGCATATATATATAGGTATTTTCACACGAGGAATTTTTTGCATTTTCGTTGACCTAATTTGCATATTTCATTACCTAATTAGCATAATATGGCTGACATACTGAATCATAGACTGTAACAAGATGCAATTCATGTCATGTCATTAATTGTTTAGAGTATATTTACAGGGTATTAGAAAGTGTAACATATCTTGTTTATTTTTTTGCTAAATTGGTGCATCATTAGCATAATTATTACAAAATGGCGGCTATATTGAATGAGGATTCCCAATGTTTTTGTGAAGAAATTGTTGTTTAGCATGTAATTAACTCAGTAATGGCATTTACAATAGTACAGCTTAAACTGTTTCATTGCTATCAATTAATTACCACAATTTGAATAATTTGTGGAGTAATTTGCATAAAATAAAATGGCGGACATATTAAATGTAGAATCCCAATTTTTGAATACATATTTTTCCAAAAGCACATCATTAATATTTGAGGCATGTTTAAAATAGTGCAACACAAACATTTTCATTATAACTCACTTAGTTGCCATTTACATAATTGATTATTTAATTATTAAAATGGCAGACATAGTAAATTTTGAATCCTCATTCGTGTTATAAAAATGTTCAAAAGCATAATCAATTTATCATTTAACGCTTCTTATCATAGTACTACACAAAGAGTTTAATTACTATAATTAGATGTCACTTAATTCCCACTTTGCATAATTAATGTCAATATAAGTTATATTTCGCAAAGTGAATTGCAGAAAGTGTCCTGGACCTGAGAGATACCTGCATTTAAATACACAGAGTAATGAATAATTGCACCAACAACTCAAATTTTATTGTTAGTCTCTGTTGTTACAATAGCTATTTAAATGTAGGAATATGTAAGTATTAATTAAATAATATATAGTTCTACACACCAATAATATAATTGTGGCAATAAATGAATATTATAATGGTGGAAATACCAATCTTAAACTGGCTAGTTATTACTACTAGTAAGCAAACAACAAATGTAATAAGTTCTTATTTTATATTTAACAGAGTAAGTTTGGAATACAAGTTTCTGAATTTCAAGTTTAAAATAAATTATTAAGTGTAGCCAGCGTAGTGTGAATAGGGATTGCCTGTATGACAGCTAGGCGCCAAATCCGCCTAGCGGACAACCAGCGCAACGCGGTTGTCCGCCTGGCATGCTGACGTTACCAGGCGGATGTTACTATTTTTTAGCACAGCGTCACCGTCTGCAATGGCGTTCTCGAAAACCGTGCAACTAGGTCGCACAAAATGCGATTTCCGCACTTGTAAACCTTTTTAAAATATCACATAACATATATCATCTGAACAGTCTGAAACTGACACGTAGGTGAGTATATACACGAACTTGAATTTTACACGATAACATTACCAAAAATTCATGTTTATACGTTAATTCTACATAACTTTCGTTTGGCTTAACGCAGAAACTTCGTGCAACGACTGCAGTGACGACGAACACGTCTTCTAATTGGTCGAGCAGATCTCATGATGATCCAAATAGGTTTACAAGTGCGGATTTTCAATTTGCCACGAGATCTATTTTTACTTTTTTTAAACTTTATGCTAAAATGTGCTAAAAACCTAACATTATGATTGTCTCTGTACAAATTCATCAGAAAAAAGTATGGTTGATTTTGCAGTCTGTGATCACACGTTTCTGGTCTCGCTGGTCTTACTAATAGAGCAATTTTTTACCAAGCCAAAATATATTGTCTTATTTTGTGTAACACTAACACATTGCATGCCAATGTCTACCATAACATGCCAGTGACTCCCACAACATGCTGACTTGCAACCATTAACACTCTTATTTATTCAGACACAATCTGTCAAATGCTTTACCAATGTGCCATGGTCCATAGCGGGACCGGTTTGCCACAAGTGATTTTGACATTCGTATTTATTAGACCTTGACACAACTTCCACATGCAAAATAATATGTATGACGTCATCTAGCACAGCTCTGGAATAACACATCGCAAGTTGCTAACACTGATCAAACTGATGTAAAAATACGACTTAAAATTTGTATACAACCGTTGCAACCAAACATGGTATTCTGAAACATCTAACTAGTTGGTAAATTGCACACAGAATAGATTTATAAATATTATGCTAAAGCTAACATGGAAATATGTACAAGTTTTCCATGATTGCGGAAAACGGGCAGAAAATGGAATCGACATCCTCAGAAAATTATAAAACGGAGCTTGTTCATTCGTTTTTATTGTGAAATCATGTTACACTGTATAAGCTACATCTATTTTAACATGTTACACAGTATAAACTACATCTATTATAACATGTTACACAGTATAAACTACATCTCTTAATAAGTCTTATAACATGTTACACAGTATAAACTATATCTATTACAACATGCAGCATGCCCAAATTTGATTTAAACCATTTGTTGTTGTTGAAGCATTATTGAAGGAAACAGTTTGTTGACGTCACATTGCGCCGTTTCGAAGACGTAGCTTCATGTCTAATTATTAAACACGTGTATCACAGAGTACATCACCATGACCTTGTCAGGGCACAACCTTTCTCTGAATTATCTTAGCTCACAAATCAGGGATTCAAGTGACATCTGCATTTAAACGTTGAACTGTTGAAATAAAAAACTGTATCTGCTTTGTTAAAACATTTGGGGCATTTTGGGCAGTAACGCCAGAATTAACGTTAGAATGTATACTATAGTTTATACTTTATAACACGATTGTACAATACAAAATTACCGGACAATCTCCCTTTAACTTCTCAAATCGAAATTCCAATTTGTTTGAACAACATAAAAAATCCAGTTTGATAATAAACTTTGAATCAGCACTTGCTCAGCACCATTCAGCCCCTAAAGGTTGAATTATAGCATCTAAACAGCTCAGTGCTGAACTTAAAAAAAATACTTGATATTGATAGTGCTGTAAATACGACAGCAGGCTTAGTCACAATAAAAAAGTTAATCTATGTTACGGCCACTGATTTTCCACGATGGTGACTTTTTTTACAGAATTTATCATTTAAAATGAAATATACCGTATTCATTCTATTAAGAGTACAGCAAATACTTATTTGAGACATGGAAATATATCAAATGTTGTGTTCCAATAAGCGTACAGGGGTGTGCACCCATTTTCTTTGGTTCCTGAGTACAGTCATCTCAGTAGACATGACTGGCAAGCGATTTATGCATCTCACATACGAGCAACAGGATACCAGATCACTGTAAAAAAAGTGATAATTTGGGTTGACCTTTCAATGTTGTTTCATCACCAAGCTTTGAATCTAGTGTGATATTGGTAGAAATTAAAACAATGATGGATTCAACAGTCAACGCTGGCATTGAGATCACTATCACGGTGTCGGATGCTGTTAAAAAGAGGGTGTACGCTAATTAAGGCATGTATGTTTAATAGAATTAATACGGTTCCTCTTTTATTTTCATGATAGCAGGAAAAGGGTGGAATAAACGGAATTGATGGCTGACAAAATATTGAAAAAAACATTAACTTCTGAAATAGAAATTCCAATTTGTATGAACAACATAGTTCTACAACTTTAAATAGCTGTTCTAAAAGTGCAGAAAGTACATTTTGTGCAAACATGTCATCAGGGCTCCCGTTAGCGTAATATTATTATGCATTATATATGCACGATATTTGGCATTTCACGCATTGTTTTGGACACCATTGCGTAAAACTATGCATCGGCAGTCACATATGTTTTTAACCTGCCCTGGTGCAAGCAATCGGGGTTCGCTGCGCCAGAAAACTGTGTCGACAAAAAATTATGATAGCGGGTGAAGTTTTGTTAACACTGGTCTGGAAGCTGATACATTTTACTAGTGATCCGATTGGCAATACCCTGTGAGCGTGCGTTCCCCATAACCCAGACGCACCCGTGGCCTGAATTTTCAACGTTAGAAAACAACCGAGTTATTACGAAGATTTATACGGGAAGCGTTTGCGATGAAACATGTGACAAATCAGCATAGTGTAGGACGCGAGCCTTGTCCAGGGAATTTTGTAAAAGTCATAGTCATACATTGTCATACCAATTGCAAAACTTTGCCTTAACACATCTTACGTTTTTGTAAAAAGTGATCGCTATAAGATAATAAGTGTACTTTTACATGTGATATGTATAATTGTATCTACGTGTTGTTGATATTGTTGTGAATAAGTTTGGAAGTTCTACAACAAGTCTACGAGTTTACTTTTTAAATTAAAAAAAGAAACTTATTTAACTTCTTGACAATGTGTGAAATTGCATATAATATTATTGCAGTCCAAGTAGTGCCGCAGACTGCAACAGCTGTGAGCGTCTTCGATGTTGTCTGGTAACGTCACCGGCTTGTATTATTGCTCACAGCGGATGCAAACCACGGCAATATTTTACACAAACGTGCATAAAATATATATTTTAAGAGTATGTTTTTCTAAGTGGAATGATTGCATTGCTAAACACGAAAATGAGATAAGAATATCGTTTACCTGGATAAATAATGCATTGGACACCCATAGAACATGCACATTCACAGCCGCAGAGCACCAATCGTGCCTGCACAAAGACAACAGTGTATGTGTGGTGTGGTGTGTGCGTGTGCGTGTGTGGTTAATACAACCACGGGCTATCATTGTTCTGACTGAAAACATACACACACTCACACTTACAGACAGACACTCTCCCATACCCTCTCCCGTTGGCGGTCAAAAACCTGAACAAATTACCCCTTGATTTCAATTTTTACCCCTTGTTTTCAACAGCAAGGGATACGAATCCCTTTCCACAAACCCTAGCGAGAGCTCTGGTCCTGTCATTCTTTGAACTGCTGCATGCGAGTGATAAAGGTGCTAAAATACTAGTTAACAAAAACTGCCCTTACACACATTGAAGGGAAACCAGACACACAATATGCTAAGTGATGAATTAATGCACTATCCGATGGTGACATATTCACCCATAATGAAACGAAGACAAAAATGAAAATTAATAATTGTATCTCATGAATCAAGACGGCTAAATATAAAAAACTGTCATGTATGAAATTGGCAAAGTAACTGCTTACAAAGATATAGCAAGAATGTATATTGTAATGACTGTTTTATTTTATTTTAATAAGCACTGGGAAATTAATGGGAATTGTAACAGTTCTAATAATGTGCTTATATTGTGTACTAAATAATCACATTAAAGGTTGAAATTTATACTTTGACATTCTAACCAGCTCATGTTTAATAGCTAAATTTGTTTTAACCATTTTTATATATATATGATACTTGGTAAAAATGATATGCAATTTTACTTGATATACCTGATATAGATTTAGCAATGTCATTAATTACAAGTTATTATTTTGCACAAAGAATGTGAATAGACACAAATATGAAATCAATATAAACATGTACATGACTATTAACAATAACATGAATACTTCCCAACGTTTAAAAGCTGGTGACACAGCACTAAAATTATACTTAACTGTTGGTTACATGAGACCATATGGATATAATTTAATACAATATGTAAACTTGTAATGTTTTCTATTATGCAAAAGGTAGTTGATGACCATATGGTTAGCATTCATAGGTCACAGTATATGACCGTACAAATATCATGCACTTTGCATACAGCTGACAGGATTATGACATTTATGAACACAGCATATGATTAGAAATTAAAGAATTATAAATTGATCACCTACTTTAGTAGAAAAGGATTCCTCACCTGTTGGAGTTTCGTCTATTGGTGCTGGCATATCAGGTTCCTCTACATGGACATTGTTGCACACATGCGGAGTCTGAGGAGTTACCTTCCCCCAAGGGTTTTTTGTAGGAAGAGGTGCCTCTACATAGTTCATATTGTCAAATATCTTCGGTTTTGCAATTTCCGGAGATTCATTGCCATCTTCCACGTCTGATATGTTATCATCCATGGAAATATCCCTCGGTTTTGATACTTCTGTTGCAGCCATATTGTCCCACCCGTATATCTAACAATTGTTATGAAAAGGATCCACAATCGGACTTGTTTATTTCAAGTCAATATTTCATTTTTGTTACTGTCAACATAGTATACACCATAACAAATCCACCTGCTGCATCATATGGCGAAACAACGCGCTTACAGTTTGATAGATGTGTGAAATATGTTAGCCAGGGCAGTCGTGGAGGACACTCCCACGCGGCACAGATGATCTCTACCCGTCCCGTGCTTATCTTGCGCTGATGCTGTCTTCGAACCAGGTCAGGTCAGATATATTCGAAGAGCGATTGTCGGTAACTTTTCAACTTATTGGCATAAACAAACTTAGTGTAGCCTCCGAAATACTTTCGCAAAGTTACCTTCAATCATAATAAAGTGACGATGTGTTTATCAGACGGCTACGGTCCACAGCTGTGTCTGAGTCAAGCACAATATGTACGAAAAAGACGATGCAGTGATGAGCGAAGAAGCTAGAAAACAGACCACGTTGCAACGGCGGTCGCCTTGACAGCTTGCCTGTCGTATATCCTTCAATACAGCTTCTGACAACTCTGCCTGCAAACGGTGCGAGTATCTAGGTTGTGGCACGGCATTCGGATACTTCTACGCGGTATGTAATGCGGCAAACATGGCTAAACTTTTTCACGCCACTTACTCACGAGCACATGTCGCCATTTGCGCAAGGGAGGTGAGCGATCTACGCATGTTCGGCGTACCTTCGGCTGTCACGTGACACGACTGTAGCCGTTGACGTCACATATGTTGTGTACGTGTACCCTATTCGGTAACATGATTATAATTGCGCCTACGTTTCTTATCGTGGGGTTCATCGTATCTTAGCATATACAATTGTTGAATTTGCACGGCATTTTTAATACTGTAAATGGTTGACGCGAAACGCAAATGAAAACCTCGTGATTCAGTTAATGTGACCTCTGATCTTGTTTGTTTATATTTCATACTGCAGCGAATGTTGGGATCCCGTCGTTATATGGCTGACCAATGAACTATGGGTATTGCAGGTATAATTATAGACTAGAAACGTACGCAGCCTGATCGGTGTTACCGTAAACTCATATAGGATTCACTACAGCTAACACAATTGTTATATCAAATGGCACCTTTGCACATCGGTTATTGCATGCAGTGGCGTGGTAGCACAAGTAGTAGTACCTATCCAGCGGGCAAAAATGGCGTACTTTTACGTATAAAATACGTCTTCTTGAAGAAAAAGAACATTTGTTTATCACTTCAAATGATACATATAATACATCCATATCAAAAATTGTATATAACCTTATAATAAAACATGGTATAATGTATGGAAAATAACAAAAATAGGGTCAGGAGACTCCTCTAAGACAGTGCATGGTATAGTCGCTAAAATTTAGCTGAATCAATACATCACCGTAATAAAATTCTTCCAGAAAAAAAAACACTAAAAATATATAATTATGTATGTGTACGTACGTAGAAAAGGTATGACTGTGTGCGTGCGTGTGCGTACGTGTGTGTGTGCGAACATGACCATATATTTACATAGTTTGTGATTTACCTTACCTATCCTCTTCGGGCCTTGTAGCCCATAAGGCTGCTGTGCGACTCCGCCATCTCGCCCTGTCAACGGCTGTGTGTCTGGCATTGCTCCAAGTTGCCCAGCCCAGTTGTTTTCGTTCTTTTTTTACTGTAGTTCTCCACGTTGTTTTTGGCCGACCAACTTTTCTTGTTCCTTCTGGCGTCCATGTCAGTGCTGTCAGGCAGTGGTTGTGGTCCTTCTTTCTCAGCACATGCCCGATCCAATTCCACCTTCTTCTTTGTATTTCTGTGCTGATCTTCTCTTCTGCTGTTATGTTCTCAATGTTTTTGTTCGAAATTACTACTGGCCATCTAAAAAAATTCTTCTGAGACAATTGAATTGGAAAATGTCAAGTTTTGTTGTTGTCGCTTTTGTTTACTTTCCATGTTTCACATCCATACAGTAACACTGATTTGACCAGAGTATTGTATAATCTGAGTTTAGTTTTTAATGTGTACATATTTGAGCTCCATATCTGCTTGAGTTTCCTGAATGATGTACTTGCTTTTCGTATTCTGTTGATAATAGCATCACCCCTCCTCTTTGCTTGCTGACGTTTGCACCCAGGTATGTACATTTCTCTACTTCATTCAGTTGTTGGTCTTCAATCTGTATTCTGTCGTTGCATTTGGTGTTTATTCTCAGTACTTCAGTTTTTATTTTTTTTTATTTTTTTTAAGCCAGTTTTTATACAAATGCATTCATCTCTGTTGCCTTTGCTTGCATGTGTATGTAACTTGATGACATTAGCGCAATGTCATCTGCGAAGTCCAAGTCTTCAAGTTTTTACATGAATCTCCATCTTATCCCTGTGTTGTTTTCTTCAGTTGTTTTCCTCATTATCCAGTCGATTAATTACCACCAAGAAAATCGTGATGACAAATTGTGTAAAATTCTAAAACTGTTGTTACAGGCAACAGTAATATCTTTCAAACTCTGTTTTTTAATTTACACCAAAGACTTGAGGTGTACATAGCACCACAGTAAGATAGAAATAGGTAAGTTTTAATGGTAGAGCTGCAAAGGCGACATTTTCGTGCTAAGACGTTGGCCTGAGCATATAGGGATCTTTTCTGTCTGGCAATGTCGTCATCGTCAGTAAGATTATTGTTAATTATATGACCCAGATATTTACATTTAATAGTGTGAGGCAACGGGCGATTATTGAGAATGACAGGATGACTATTTTTCATGTCCTGAGGTTTGTTGTCAATAAACATACAATATGATTTGTTGGCATTATATGTTATGTTAAACATTTCGCCATACTTGGCACAACAATCTGTTAGTTTTCTCAACCCAGAAACACTAGGTGAAAAAATACAGAGATCATCTGCATACATCAAATGGTTAATTATGGTGCCTGCATAAAGACATCCAATTTGTTAAGATTTACACTTAAGTCATCCGTGTACACATTAAAAAGGTGGGGAGAAAGGATTCCACCTTGTTTAACACCATTTGAGACAGGAAAAAATGACATTGCCCACATCTGACTGCAACTTTTCATAGAACTGGTCTTTCTCTTCGTCACTTAATTGTTTCATTTGTTGGTGCATATGTTTGTATGATTGAGAGTTTCACATATCTTGAAAAGAATCTAACATAAATAATCCTATCACTGATATGTTTCTACTCTAGTAATGTTTGTTCTGCTTTCCTTTTCATCATTATTGCCACTCCGTGTCTGTGCACGTTGTCTTCTTTCCCAGAGAAAATAACACTCTCCAGTGTTCAACTTGACTTTCCCTGTCCCGTCCATCTGCATTCGCTAATGCCCATGACATCGACTTTGTATTTATCCATTTCTTTTGGAAGTTGTGTTGATTTACCTATTGAATATAGCGTTCTCACGTTCCAACGTCCTATATTTACAGTTTCCTTTGGTCTGGTCAGCGACGCTGTCGGCTGCCGAACGTCCGATTGGCTTTGGTCCGAAAGTGTCATATTTTCCATGCATCTGATGTCCTCAGGTATATGGAGCGTCGCCTCGTCATAATCGCTTCCAACATGTGCTGGCGAAGTCACACATTTAGTTTCCGTAACAATTATTGAACTGGGGGGTTATTGGCCCTCCGCAGTAGGTTTAATCTTGGGGTTTTCCTTCCCCTAGTAAGAGCCTCGTTTGCCCACAACCGCAAGGTAGTGGTTTCCCAGGGGGGACCGCAAGGAGGTGAGGTTAACCTGGGTGTTCTACGGTTTACCGGCAAGCTACTATTTTTATTTTTCACCCACAGAGGGCTAGCCGGTCCCAACGCCACTTGCTGTGGCGCTGGACGCTTGAACACCCCATTCCCCACAGTTTGTGATTTAGGCACCGTTTATTATAAAATATAAACTTGACAGGTGGTTGTACTGTTTAGTATTTCTTGCACATATAGCAGTTTTGCATTGTACATGTAATTTGATAATTTCGTACAAAATGAAGTTTAACGTACTTGGCAAATCAACTCTAAACTATGTGTATTAAGTTTTTTTTTAACTATATCAGGAATGTTATTTACTAAAAGTGGCAAGTTATGCCTAAGACATTTCTTTGCCTATTCGTGTTTAGCTTTATAAGTGTATAATTCATTCTTAATTCGTGTATCATAATTACGTATGTCATAGTTAAAAACTATCCTCCAGTTTTGGAAATAAACTGGTAACTTGTTGCGTAAGTATTTATAATAAAATGTTAATTTAATTTCTGTAGTTTAAGAATGTCGTCTGTTTTAATATGTTGAAAGTGTTATATAGTGGCTCTGTGTGAGAATTATAATTACTTATGGTAATAATTCTTAAAGCTTGTTTTAAAGTTTTATTCCATTTGATTGAAAACCCCATGCCATGATACAGTAATTAATGTGTGGTAAAATTAATGAATTATATAACAGTATTTTAACTTGTAGAGGTAACACATGTTTTAATTAATTTAAAATTCCAATCTTTTTAGAACAGGCATTTGAAATTTTTTCATTGTGTTTTTTCCAGTTCAAATTTGTATCAATAATTAAACGTAGGAAACAAAATTCCTTAAATTTTTCCCTATTTATATTGTCTATCTTGAGAGTAAGGCTCTGTATACTTTTATTTACCTTTTGAAACGTCATATATTTAAATTTTGCTATGTTTAAAGATAATTTATTTATTTGTAGCCATTAATTTTTTTTTAAGTTCTTCGTTTATTAGAAATTCTACATTTTTTGTGTGTATGTTATCGTTAAGTGTTTAATGTACTAGATAAACTTGTGTCATCGGCGTAAATGATGAAATTAAACATTTTATATTATAAATTTCAGTATAAATTATTGTTTACGATTATTTAGGTAGCTATGGAATAAGTTATGGTTTGTACCAGTTACACCATAATATTTTTATATATCAATTGGTATTAAATGGTCAAATGGTGCCAAACGTTTTGATGGGTCTAAATAATGTTTATGGGTTTCATCCTTATCCATTTGGGTTGTTATTCTATCTATTAATTCCTGTGCGGCATACTTTGTTGAATGCTCAGATCGGAAACCATACTGGTGGTCAAAAAATCTTTTAGATATGAAGACAATTGGTCAGGAATAATTGTTTCCAGTACTTTTGAAATAGCTGGTTGACGTCTTAAAGACGTTAAATATAAGTTGCCTGTGAAAGTCTAAATTGCGTCTCATTTTTATGTTTAACAAACACTTAGACGTATTTAGGCGTTACAAAAAGACGTCTAAATTACGACAATTTAGCTCTTTTCGAGTGCATTTATTTTATAATAATTTTCATATGTATGTTTATGACACAAACTCGCCGGTTGAATGCAATGATTGCCGCTGTAATAGGACCTGTAGGTCTAATATAATATATTATATCGATGCGAGCTAATATTTTATTCAGACTAGCTTTGTTACCTATTGTGTTCATGTGCGTCATGCGTCGTGAAAGAACGACGTACGAAGATGTTGTTTACCATACAATGTGTTTCCCCGTGTGAAATGTGAATGCGCGGCTGTACGAGGCGCCACGCTTCAGTGCAAAACCAGAGCGACGCACTACACTGGCTAGACTGTGACACCTGCGGCTGACGGCACATTTGACCACGTGTTTGTCACAGATTAAGATAAGAAATGGTTCTTGAAGCGTGGCCTATTTTTCTATGTTATGGTTGTGTCTGCGAGCGTACGTGCGTGCGTGCGCGTGTGTATTTGAGTGTGTGTGTGTGTGTGTGTGTGTGTGTGTGTGTGTGTGTGCGTGCGTGCGTAGGCCTACATGAATATATTTGGTCAGTTTTTGGTTTAAATAGTAAAACATACATTCTTCACAGTATCATCATCAATGTATGTTCTTGTAAATGAATTGCTTGTGTCCTGATGCTTAGGGGAAGCTGGTGTAAGACGGCCCATTTAACAGAAAGAAGGGTATAGAACAAAACAGTGCACGCATATAGGTAACCAATATAGGCCCTAAATGTGTTACATTAAAGACTTGGTTTTTGTGTGATCAACGTATGTTTATAATGAACATGCTTGAGGATCTCATTACTGAGTTATCACAAAAACAAGTCTCGTCACCGGGGCCGCTTTGTCCATTAGGCCTACTAAGGACAATTAATCAGTGTTTTCACTGCCGCCTGCAGCTAACGCACGACCAATTGTGTACCGGATATGACGTAGCCTATGGAAACTATGGCGATACAACGGTGGAACCTGTAGCAACAGCCAATATAGGCCACCATACTTTATGTTTGTCTTTATCCCAAAGCATGATGGGATACGACATGTGATGTCAATGTCAAGTTTGTGTTGAATAAAGATGGTTCAGCGTCTGTCAAAAAAGACTCACTTACGAATTCTATATGGTGGCAGCGTGTTTTAATACACCCACAGTCGACGCTAATACAACAAGATAAACATGAGCATACCAGGGGAGAATCCTACGGTTCAGCCAGCGCAGAATATTGCGCCCACTGGCATCCAGCTTGACATTCCACTGCCGGGAAAGTTCGATGGCGCAAATAGCCCTCAACAGGCTGAACTTTGGCCTAAGTGGCTAAAGCGGTTCGAACGCTATAGAGTAGCACCAGGGCTGAAAAATAAGCCAAATGCAGATCAAGTCAGCATCCTACTCTACAGTATGGGGGACTGTGCAGACGATATACTGTCTACGCTGACGGTAAACGAAGAAACCGATGCGTATGACGATGTGAAGATGGTGCTGAACGAATACTTCAAGGTAAGACGAAACGTCATTTGTGAGCGTGCGAGGTTCAATAAAAGAACTCAGTCACCGAGTGAATCGATTGACACCTTTATACAAGACTTGTACAAGCTGTCAGAATTCTGCGACTACGGCAATCTGCGAGAGGATCTAATCAGGGATCGAATCGTCGTAGGCGTGTTCAGTGATGCTTTATCTGATACGCTACAAGGGAAGTCCGATCTGTCGTTGAAAAAAGCGATAGAAATTAGCAGACAAGCAGAGGCAAGAAAACAAAATAGAGAATTTGTTAGAGAGAACACTGTTGCTAGCAAAACTGTTGATTTTGTTAAACCGTCTCACCCAATAAACTGTCTCAAAGCCGGTACAAAGCACAAACCTAAGAACTACAACAACGCAAAAACAAATTCTGCCACAACAGGCACACACAACACATGCAAATGGTGTGGCCGCAGTCGACACGGTCGACAACAATGCCCTGCAAGAGAAGCTATTTGTCGCAATTGCCAAAAGAAAGGACACTTTCACTCTGTCTGTCGATTATGTTGGGGCACGAGACGACACAGAACACTGGTCAGCTGAGGTGGAGGTCAATGGTCACGCCACAAAGTTCAAACTAGACACGGGTGCAGCTGTCTCTGTGGTCAGCGATCAAGAGGCGTGGCTTAATACAAAAAAGCTGCTACCGACAAAGCAAGCACTACGTGGTCCGGCTGGCACACTTCTACCAGTAATGGGAGTGATCAAGGCAAAACTACGCTATCGTAATAAATCACTCGATGAATTGGTGTACGTCATTAGACACCAAGAGTATTCTCTACTCAGTCGGCGAGCGTGTGTTGGTCTTGACTTGGTCGCACGTGTCGACAACGTCCAAGAAACAACGAGTCAGAAACCAAACTACCGTGCCGAGTACAGCTCTCTCTTCAAAGGCATCGGTAAACTGAGAACCGAACATCACATCACACTGTGCGCAGACGCCACACCAGTCTGTTTGTACACCGCAAGGAAAATCGCCCATCCTATACTTCCACTAATAAAATCTGAGATTGAGTCGATGGTGCGACAGGAGATCATATCGGCGGTGACCGTGCCGACAAGATGGTGCTCCGGCATGGTTCCTCTCCAGAAAGCAAACGGCTCCGTGCGGATCTGCGTAGATCTGACGCAACTGAACAAGCCGGTACAGCGAGAGATACACCCGATGTCATCAGTGGACGAAAGCCTTGCAAAGTTAGGCAGCAGCAAAGTCTTCTCGAAGCTTGACGCCAACAGCGGCTTTTGGCAGCTTCCGCTTGACGACGAGTCGCGGCTGCTGACGACTTTCATCACACCACATGGTCGCTACTGCTTTAACCGGCTACCATTCGGGATCAGCTCCGCTCCGGAGATTTTCCAACGAACAATGTCGATCATTCTGGAAGGACTCGAGGTGGTCATATGTCACATGGACGACATTCTCATTCACGCCACAGATCAAACAGAGCATAACAAACGTGTGAGAGCCGTTCTTGGTCGCCTTCAGGAAGCTGGACTCACACTGAACGCAAACAAGTGTGAGTTCTCCAGGAGCTCTATAACGTTCCTTGGTCACATTGTCGATGGCTCCGGCATTCAGGCCGACCCGCGGAAAACGACAGCAGTCACACATTTTCCGACTCCAACGACGGTCAAAGAACTGCAACGTTTCATGGGCATGGTAAATCAGATGGGAAAGTTCATCCCAGGGATGGCTGAGTACAATGAGCCGCTACGCCAACTACTGCGCAGCGACAATGTCTGGTTGTGGGGTGACGCACAGGAGAAGTCATTCCAGCGAATGAAAGACGCGCTGGTCGCGCCCGAGACACTCGCCCGTCCCACAATCATTGCAGCAGACGCCTCGTCGACAGGCATTGGGGCGGTCCTGCTACAAGTGCAAGATGATACCAAGCGTCGTCCAGTTTGCTATGCGTCGCGATCGCTGAGTGACACTGAGAAACGCTACGCGGTAATCGAGAAGGAGGCCTTGGCATCGACTTGGGCATGTGAAAAGTTCAGCGAGTACGTGCTTGGGTTACGGCTCACACTCGAGACAGATCATCGTCCGTTAGTGCCATTGTTGAACACCACCGAACTATGCAAAATGCCGCCAAGGATACAAAGGTTTCGCCTACGGCTGATGCGATTCGCACCGTACGTCCGGTACGTGTCGGGAAAGCATCAAACAACAGCCGATGCATTCTCGCGTGCGCCGGTAGAAGCGCCCGCATCAGAGGACAAACTGTTTGTCGCAGAAGTCGAAGCGTTCGCACAACAGACGGTGAACATTCTCCCGGCAACGAACAAACGCCTACGGGAAATAGTCGACGAGCAGAAAGTAGACGAGGAATGCAGTAAAATCCGAGAATACTGTCTTCATGGATGGCCTGCATATATGCCAAACCAGCCGCTACTACGTCAATACTGGGAGAGCAGGAGCCATCTGGCGATAGTTGATGACATTCTCCTATATGACGAACGCATCGTCATTCCTCGAGCATTGAGACTGGACGTCCTTGACTGTCTCCACCAAGGGCATCAGGGCATAACGAAATGTCGGGCCAGAGCGTGTGCATCTATGTGGTGGCCGGGTCTGTCGACGATGATCGAGGCAATGGTCTCAAAGTGCGTAACGTGTGCGAAAGATCGACCGGTGCCAACTGAACCATTGATGACTTCGTCATTCCCATCTCGTCCTTGGGAGAGGCTTGCGATGGACTTGTTCGAACTCCGTGGGAAAGTGAGTCTCATCGTGATCGACTACTACTCGCGGTGGATCGAGAGCAAATGTCTCGACGATATGTCGTCGGAGAGCGTAGTGCACGTGCTGAAGGAGATCTTCGCAACACATGGTATTCCCGACATCATCATTTCGGACAATGGCCCTCAATTCAGTGCAGCGACCTTTCGTCAGTTCGCAATGCATTACGGGTTTGTGCATGTGACGAGCTCTCCGCGATACCCTCAATCGAATGGAGAGGCAGAACGGGCAGTGCGCACGATGGCGGGGCTTCTGAAGAGGAACGAAGACGTACACGTCGCTCTCATGGCGTACAGATCGACGCCGCTTCAGAATGGCCTGTCTCCGGCAGAAATGCTCATGGGACGACGACTTCGCACTCTGCTACCCGTCCTTCCCAGCACACTGAAACAGAGGGGTCCTGGCGACGAATCCCTGCAAAAGAAGGAGAGCTTGCGTCGTTCCGACCAGCAGCATACCTTCAACTTGCGACACACAGCGCATGACTTGCCGACGCTACAGCCAGGCGATCCAGTTTGGATCCGAGACCAAAATCGCCAAGGTCTAGTTGTGAGTCGAACACCTGAGCCGCGATCGTACTTGGTGAAGACCGACCTCGGCACTGTGCGTCGCAACCGTAGAGCGCTGGTGCAGACTACAGGGTCTCGCGCTGGTGACGACTCCGACGGTCAGCGGACACTGCCTGCACACTTCGCTACAACTGCTGTCCTCGCGACACCCGCTGCTGAGATGCAGCTGTCAGCTACACCAGCGAAGAGTGCTTCACGTCCTGCTAGAGAGACATCTTCACTCTCTGAACCAGCGGCACCTGAAAGGGTGACTCGGTCGGGGAGAACGGAGAAACCACCGAAGCGTTTAGACTTGTAAAGTGCATTACTTCTACTAGTCAGAATCATGAACACTAATAGCTGTTCAGACATTTAATTAAAGTTCACTTTCAATGTTAACTACTAATCAGACAATGGTTATGTCATACACACGTAATTCATTCTGACTTTCAGTGTTATTGTTTCTACGTGTATGATGTTCAATATACTCAACAGCCAATATCGGCCACCATACTTTATGTTTGTCTTTATCCTAAAGCATGATGGGATACGACATGTGATGTCAATGTCAAGTTTGTGTTGAATAAAGATGGTTCAGCGTCTGTCAAAAAAGACTCACGAATTCTATAGAACCTAATTCGAATATACAGTATATAAATGCAATGCGTGTAGATCCCTGCGACATGTAATAATAGTAAAAGTGGTAATGGGCCTAAACAGTGTTTATGCAGAACTCTAGCACACTGTGTCGAGCGGTATTTTCTTAGAAGGTAGCAGCAGGGGCCGGTTTCATGAAGCGTACTTAAAGTTACGCAACTACTTAGCGTCACGTGTTTACGTAAACTCCTATGTTCGCTTATATTAAAAAAATCACGTCATTTACTAAGACAATCATCTTAGCGTTAAGAACGTTCTTAGCCGCTTCATGAAACCTACCCCTGGAATGTAACAACCCACTTCTGCCGAAGCAGACAACGGAACTTTGGTCTGTGCGGAAAGGGAGGCAGTGCAATAGACTCGAAATGTACGTCCCAACATAATTATATCACTAATTTGTTATCCTCTCCAAGGACCACGTGTCTACAAACTGTATCATGTTTCAAACAAACAATTAATACACCACGTTTTGATTTATCAGTGTTATATTAATTCCACGAAATATTACATCGAATGACGACAAATTAAGGGACCGTCGACAATATAGCGAACCGAAATTGAAAATGACTGACAGTTGAAGACGGCGGGTAAGCCATGGAAGGAATCTATAAGCCGGCCTCCCAAAACCCTGCTAGGGAAAGAGGAGGTGTGGTTTTTCAATTAACTGCTATGAACAGCGAAAGGAATATACATGCACTCTCCTCCCGACCATGCATGGTTACCTAAACTAAATTACAGCGATCCAGACCTATCTGTACCTTAATAAACATTAACGTCCGATAATTATTACTAATGTAACAGTTCCCATAAGCCGCAGCTTCGTCAACCTGAACACTTTCAACGTCTCGTCTCTTTCCGTTGAAATTCGCGAATAATCTTTCCTGCAGATTGCGTTTTCATCGGGTCGGTTGTGTCTCCTCGTGCAAATGACACAGGCGACTGATTCTTGCTCTGCATATCTTCTTGCACTGGAGACAGGAGGTTCCGGGTGGAAGTGTAGTCCACATCGAAAAGGCGCTATGAAACACGTCCATCCACTTCGATGTCGTTCGTTGATAGGCAGAAACAATAAGCGTCACGTGATGAAAGTGTTATACAAAGTCGTGACCGCCAACTTCATGTCATGCTTGCAGGTTTCTTTGTTGCAGAGATATGAACGATTAATAGCGTCCCAATTACAACCTCACAATATAGGACAATTCAGTATACGGTCGTCAACCATTCGGTGGACAAAGCCGAGCCATCGCAGACTTTTGACTGATATGATCATATCAGTAAAAGCGCTAAAATGTAGGAGAAGGTGTGTGTGTATTTGCCTCACAAGGGAGCTTTGAACCAACCCTTGTAACTTTGTTAATAGCGAGCTCTATTAATAACACCCCTTGCCCTCGGATAAGGGGAGAGGGGTGTTGTTGAATTTTTTTGCCGCCACGCCGCATTAACTTCAGACATCGGAAGACTGGAGGAGGGTGCTGTTGAATTTTTTCACCGCGACGTTCACCATTTTTGAAGCTCTCCAGGCTATCAGAAAACCTCGATTTTGTATACCCCCTCCCCAAGGTTCACCAACACGCTTTCAGGCTTTTCAAAAAACCTACAGTTACACTAACAAATATTGGGAGCTAATCCTATATCCAACACCCTTATCAAATATAGGGGTTCACCCCTCACCTCCGAAGCCCCCCACCCCGGTTCCGGCGCATTAGCGATGAGACATCTATTTTTTTCGAGTTTTGTTTTTCAAGTCGTGTTACTTAGAACTTCATGGCCATTTGACTAATGACGGACGACTATCGGCACAAAGAATCATTGGTTGCAGACTAGGCCCGTGTGTTTTAATTTTTAACCTATATCATTGGCTGTAAAATATTGTTGAGTATGCATATCTACCATATGTAGGCCCTAATGTTGTCGATGATGACTTATTGCCAACAACGGATACATACTCTGCCAAAGACTGTAACAGTTTTTTGGCAGGTGCCAATCTAATTTCCGATAAAACCTGTTTGCATGTAGGGCTTACGTTATGTAATTTATGATTTAGTTGCGCTCAGTGGGATATATTGGTAGTATTGGAATATTTATATAACTCCCCTACAGTTTATAATCTGAACACTTACAGTTGTGACTAAGAAGTGCATTTCCTTGCCTCAAACCGATGTTAACTGGGAACTCGTCCGACATCTGAAGTCCATATAACTAGCTACTCTTTCTTTCGTTATCTCGTGCATAGCTATATTACCATCTGACATCTACTTCTGGCCGTCCGTCACCATTTCTTTCTCGGAACCATGTCATTACAAGCAATCTAAATGTCCACAAATAATACTAGGCCTACCGCAATATTGCTGCATATTTTCTACCAGCTCTCTTGCTGAATATATTCCGTCACCCGTCGATCGTCCTTCTTCCTCTGAAGTTCTGAACTATTGTTGTTGTTCGCCCAATTCCTAATCAGCTCTGGTCCGTATACATCCGTCTAGAATCTTTTCGGTCAGCTTCATAAAATAACTTAGAAGTGTGATGCCTTGATCCTTCCCAAAGAACAGTTGTTTGTAGACATTTGGTATTAGCATTGCGCATAATGTTTTATCCTGATAAATAGTAGGCCCTAAACAACTATCCCTGGTAAATCGGTTCTCTGCACATGTAGGCCCCCTATAGCATTTTGTAAATGCCCATTTTAAGGCTCAGGAGGCCTAGGGTGTAATTTTATGAGAAGTGGTCGTTAAAAGTTGGGTTATAAAAAGGAGACAATGCGCTAAATTGCTATCACATCATTCTTCGGGGTGGGGGCATTTTCGGAGGGGGGTTCGTAAAATTAGTATTTATCCGAACCTCCCCCCCAAAAAAAATACTCTAGGTATATGCATGTGAGAATTATGTGCATCATTTCATTGGACAGCGAACAGTAACCACTGATAGCCATGTAAAAGGTAAAGTAAGTTCTTATATAGCGAAGTATCCAGTCCTTATAACTGCTCAACGCTCTTTATACTTTACTCAACTCCCCGGCAGACCTATTCAATCGAACATCATGTCGACTTCTCTGTGAAGCATTCAGCCACGCTGCAATTAATGCGCGAAAGCTGTCCGTATGCAAAATATCCATCAATGTCTATATCTAGGTACTCATTCATACAGCTGAGTGAACTGAAGCAACATAGAGTGAACAAACTTTCCCAAGGGTTCTCTCGATCTCCAGCCACTGCGCCGCTGCTCCCCACGCATAGCTGGTTTTGCATGAAAATGGGAGCATAGGCGTCGGAACGGGGGGCTTATCCTCCCAATATTTAGAATGGGTGATAAGCCCCAATATTTTGTAGATAATTTTGGCGAGCGTCATCCGAGCCAAAATAATTGTAAACAAAAACACCGCGAACATATCCAACTCAACCCCCCAACTTCCAATGTCATGTCGACAGCAGCGACGTGTTGAGGTTTCGGCTCATCCCCCACATATTCACCACGTTCCGGTACCAACGGAAAGGGTTCGTAAAAGGGGTATATTGGAAAACGACCCCGTATACCGTTTCGTTCACCGCAGAGGGGGGGCGTATGACCCGACTTGCATGAAGTTGGGCATATTAACGGCAACATTTAAGTTCATACTATCCGTTAGGGAGTATCAATGAATTGTATTCCAAGGTATCGACAATATTTGATTTTCGATCTTCGTGATGGTTTACGAAGTTGCGATATTCAACTTAAATCAGAGGGGAATAAAATCGATATTTTGATTTTTCCGGCAACTTAACACCGCTGCACGTGGGCCGCTCACTGCCATATTACATATGGCTCAGGTATACCTGTCAACTCTCCGTGACACTCTGGAGTCTCCCGGAATACAGGCAAACCTCCCGATTTTCTCTGAAAATCTCCAACAGCTCCCCCACCGTCGTTGAGTCTTCGAGACAGCGAACCGCTGAAGTTCCGGCGAAAAATCTCCAACAGCACTCCCCCACCCCATCTTCCGATATCAAGATCCAAGACCGCGCAACGAGACAGCGTGACACGGAAAGCGTGCTGAACCGCTAATGAATCTATCTCCCGGATTAAAAAAAAGTTGGCCGGCATACTCAGGTCAAGGTCGGAAGCCGTTGCACCTGGTCAGCAAAACGCGACAGCACCTTATAGCGGAGATATAAGGGATGGCCATCTTAGACGATGGACCATCTTATACCACGTTCCCCTATCCTAGTTCAAAATAGTCACAAAGCCATTTTCAGCAAGTAAGCTATAAGGTCTACTCGAATGCAACACACCCCATTGTGACAGACAATGTGAGCAAGTTAGGTAAATTTAGAGGGGTACTGTTGATTTTTTTGCTGCCCATCGGCGTAACAGCTTATTGTAACCTGAACGGGGGCACATTTCGAAGGGTCTACAGGGGGAACGGTCACGCGGGACCATTCAAAAAGGTCTACGGGCACGCCAAATTCCAAAGGTCTAGGCCTATGTAGTTTTAATATAGGGCGTAGTTATGTTCACCTTATGGGATTGTGTGAAATTTGACCAGTTAATACAATACATTCTATCTGACCAACATTGGACTAACTCCGCCAAGGCGTTTAAAGAAACACACTTCAGTCGCCACGCAAGTTCGTTATATTTAGATAAATGTTAAAGTTACATTGATAACCGGAGTGTTCATGGTGATTTGTGACCGTTGTTGTCATGACAAAAAGAGAGAGTGCGTCATCGTATGTTTTTTTCTGCCGGCTTCCGTAATGTACTAACATTACATGCTAATTAAACGGCTTATATACCGTGTATGCCAATCATTTTATGCGTGCGTACAAGAAAACACTTGAGCTAAGTCCATAAGCTAACTACGTAAATATTGTATGTGCGTGTGTGCATGCATGTCCTTGTAATCTTAACATCGCACGTTCTTTCCCAGTTATTCCGTTTTTATCCAACCGATATCGTGTTGATCGTCTTTAACTTGTTCATAAATCGAATAAACCCTGTTCAAACTCCCCCCAAAAAGTGATTTAGCCCATACACGAATCTAGCAAAAACAACCGCAGTACGTCGCCAACGTGTACTTATCTTATCTACCTTTTATTTTAACTATCGTACGTCACGCTTCAACGAAGAACCAGAACAACTATTTTAGGCCCCCTACGTGTTGTTCGCTTGCGCAATCACGAAAACAACATGTAACAAACAAAGCCGTCTAGTCACGACTTGTGCTGTGACTAGTGGGTCTATCTTAGCTTTTGTCGCCTGAGTCGTGAGCGGTACTCGTGACTTAGAACCATCGATCCGTGACGTGAGAACAGCTCCGAACATTACATATTGAGTCAGATGTAAGGATCCAGACGAATTTGATTTTACCCGTCTCTTTCCGGATAAAAATAAAAGCGGAATATCACGAGTATAAAGTATAGTTGATATTAATGAATTTGCTTAATTCGTAGACCCATCTAGGCCTCCAACACGTGCGTTACGTAACTAGGGCGAGACGTACGATACATATATATATACCACTAAACATTTTCATCAGGCTATTGCATACCACACGACGTTCGCATAAAAATAAGACAGACCTATTCAAGAGAGCAACATGTTCTAAATATGCAATCACGATTTTCACACATTTCTACGAAAGGAAAATTAAACTTTAAATATGCTGCTAGATTACCGAATCTACACCATAGTCAGGTACCTTAGCAACTTAATGGAGACAGACTGGATAAAAAATGTTTTTTGGGTGCTTCCTTGAACAATAAGATTTCAGTTTTTGATCGGAGTCAGCATCTTTTTGTGTGGGTCCATAAGTTGTCACCCCTCTTTGAACAGATATATGCCGTATTACTACATTTTTACATGGGATGTGGTACAGACCGAATAAAATTGCGAAATATTTTTTGGTTGCTTCATTAAATAATAATATTTCACTTTTCGATTGAAGTTAGCAAATTGTTTGGGTGGGTCCATCATTTTTGCCCCTTATTTGACCGAAATATGCCGTTTTACTAAAATTGTTCATTGGATTATATGGGGCATACCGAATAAAAGCACCAATGTGTTTTTGCTGCTTCTTTGAACAACACGATTTCAATGTTTGATCAGAATTAGCAAATGTTTTCGGCGAGTTCATAATTTATCACCCCCACTGAACCCTTAGCCCATATATGCTGTTTTATGACACTTTCCCATGTCATATGTTACAGAAAGTACGAATTTGTTGGTCCATAATTGTTCACCCCCACTGAAATGATAAATGCCGTTTTACTGAATTTGTTTCATGGGATATGTGATGAATCGGAAAAAAGCACCACATTTTTGCTATTTCAACAATACACTTTCAATTTTGAATCGAAGTCAGCCCATTTTAATAATAGTAATAAGAACATATATATAGCGCCATAAATCTAGATAAATCCATTCGGAGGCGCTTAGAATACATCATTATACATATATATATATACATATATATTTATATATGCAGCACATTAATAAGCTACGTAAAAATAATAATATTAAATTAGTTAAAATAAATGACAACATATACACAAATTAAAAAAAAAAAAAATTCTGTTACAGCTAAAGATGATTGTTAAAATTAAATGAAAGGTATATTGATAATAAATTAGTAAAGATTGTATAACATTTGTTTCGGGTGCGTCCGTGGGCTCGAATTGTCAGTTTGAGAAAGAATACCTTTCCGACATTCGGGAAAGCCAGCACCACGAGGAAAGGTTGTTTGTGGTAAACACCGCCTGTGCAATCGAAGCACTGGGCAAAGATTAGTAACAAGATTTAACAAGATTGCCATCCAGATAATTAACTCTAGATGGCAGGTGGACAAGGAAGCCCTTTGGCTTATCGAGAGTCCAACCCTTTTATCTACATATATCCAGCCCTTCTGAGGTATGTGTCGATTTTATTTTTAAACATATTCACACTACTAGCACCCACACAATCATCAGATAATCTGTTCCATACATTCACAGTCCTTTGTGAAAATGAAAACTTTCTTACGTCTAATCTACACTGTTCCTTTACTAATGTAACTTCATGCCCTCTAGTCTTTCTTAACTGAAAAAAAACATATTTCTATCAATATTTTCATAACCATTCAATATTTTAAACACTTCTATCTGATCTCCTCTCAATCTCCTGGTCTCTAGTGTTGTTAAACGACATTCTTTTAGGCGTTTTTCGTAACTAACATCCCTCAGTTTTGGTATCATTTTAGTCGCTCTCCTCTGTACTCTTTCTAACATATCTATGTCCTTCTTGCGGTATGGCCTCCACGCTTGTATACAATATTCTAAATGAGGCCTAACTATTGTTTTGTACAGCGGTATTATTAGTTCTTTTTCTTTATATGCTATATTTCGCCTAATCAATCCAAGGATTTGATTTCCTTTTGAAGCTGCAATTCCACACTGCTCTGAAACCTTCATGTCAGCACTAATTGTCAGCCCTAAGTCTTTTTCTTTTACAGTAGTATTTAGTACAGTTCCCCCCATTGTATATTCTACATATTCGTTCCCATGTCCTGTGTGAAGACATTTACATTTCCCAAAATTGAACAACATTTGCCACTTTTCAGACCATTTGATCAACCTGTCAAGATCATCCTGTAAATGCTGTCTATCTCCATCACTTTTTATCCTTCTAAACACTTTTGTATCATCTGCAAATTTCAACACCTTGCTAGCTATATCATCGTCCAAATCGTTTATATATATTAAGAATAATATAGGTCCCAGTACTGATCCCTGTGGAACCCCACTCAAAACTGATTTCCAGTTTGAAGCCTCCCCATCAACAACTACCCGCTGTCTTCTGTCAATCAGCCATTTTTCTATCCAGTTAATTATACCATTTCCTATGCCATGGGCCTTTAGTTTAAGCAGTAATCTCTGATGTGGCACTTTGTCGAAAGCTTTTTGAAAATCTAAGTAGATGATATCTACTGGTGATCCATCATCTACCCACTTAGTGATATCTTCCAAAAAACATAACATATTTGTTAAGCATGACCTCGCTTTTAGAAACCCATGTTGAGATGGGTTTATCAAGTTATGTTTAACAAGAAAATCCACCATGTGATCTTTAATTAGTCTTTCTAATAATTTACAAATCACCGATGTTAAACTAACTGGTCTATAATTATTTGACTTGTTTCTCGAACCTTTTTTAAATAACGGTATAATGTTTGCTTCTTTCCATTCTAAAGGAACCACTCCCTCTTCTAATGACAAGTTGAAAACTGTTGCAAGCGGTATGCTAATTTGTTCTACAATTTCCAATAGTAGTTTGGGTGGAATACCATCCACTCCAGGTGATTTATTATCCTTCGTAGCCCTGATTTTCTTAGCTACCATTTCTGGGGTTACAATTAACTGTCGTAAATAGTCTGATTCTGCCCCCTTGAACTTAGCCTCTGGTACTGGCAGTGAACTAGTGTCTTCTCTGGTAAACACTGAACTAAAATACTCATTCAGGTCTTCTGCCATTAAGAATCCTTCTGATATTACGTTTCCAGCACTATCTTCTAGAGGACCGACCTTATCCTGAACTTTCTGTTTGCTTCGAATATATGCATAAAAACTCTTGCTGTCATGTTTTATATTACAAGCTAATTTATGTTCATAGCTTCTCTTTGAATTTCTAATTTCAGCTGTAGCTTGGTTTAGTGCTTCTTTATAAATGTTGTAGTCTTCGTCATTTCCAGTACGTCTATATGACTTCCACATCATTTCTTTATACTTAATTTTTATAATGGCTTCTTTCGATAAGTGTTTCTTTTTGGACCGTTTCCTGTGTTTTTTTAAGGGAAAAAATTTGACGATGATGCATTCAATTTCACTCTTTAAGATATTCCAGCATTCTGTTGCTGTCTTATTCTTTAGTGTTATTCCAGTCTATCTTTGCTAAATATTTCCTTATGTCCTTATATTTTCCTTTGTGGAAATTTCTCCTACACTGCTTTTTACTATTCCTTTCTGATTTTACTTTGATGGTAAAATGTATCTGGTTATGATCACTATTCCCCAGTGGCTCACATACCATGACATTGTCAACTAATTCATTCTGTGAGGACAAAACTATGTCTAACACATTCTCCCCCCTGGTTGGTTCTAGCACATGTTGAGAAAGGAAACTATCTTGTACTAAAACTAAAAACTTGTGGTCCTCACTACCCATACTCTGTAGAGATTTCCATTTTATATGCCCATGGTTGAAATCCCCCATAATAACACAGTCCCGTTTGCTCACTTCCCTTATAGCGTTTTGTATTTTTTCATTCTCTTCTATGCTTATGTTTGGACTTCGATAAACTAATCCAACCGTTAACGTTGACTTTCCTGTAACTATGTTACACCAAACAGCTTCTTCGCAATCTGCTTCTCTGTCTAATTTTATTTCATAAGCCTGGATAGATTCTTTAATATATAAAATAACTCCACCTCCCCTTCTTCCTATTCTATCTTTCCTAAACATTACATATCCTGTCAGTCCCAATTCGGCATCTGATACATCGGTGGTTGCCCATGATTCGGTTATACCTATTATGTGAGGGTCAATATCTTCTACCATAATGTTTAGTTCATTTATTTTATTTACTATACTCCTTGCATTTAAACAAACACATTTATATCCAGCTTCAGAACAGTTTTCCAGACTGTTCTTTGCTGAATTATTTTTGCTGTCTTTATCTATGCCTCCAGTTTCAGGCTTCTCTGCGAGTCCCCCCTGCGAATTTAGTTTAAATAGATGCAACCTGTCCCACTGTCAACAGATCTCAGCAGATTCTCTGAGAATACTGCTGCCCCCTTTCCACTTAGATGGAGGCCATCTCTCATGTACATATCTTCTCTCCCAACAGAGTACCCCCATAAAGCTATGAATCCCACGCCTCTTCTTCACACATCTGCTCAACTAGTGCGTTGATCGCCATCCTCTTACAGTTTCTGTATGATGCCCCCCTTCCTCCCATTACTGGCAAAATTCCTGAGAGAACAACCTGTTCCACTCTTGTCTTCTTTAGCTTCCTTACTAGATGTCTGTACTTCTGAACTATCCCAGTTGTTCCCTCCTTGTCTGCATTGTTTGTCCCAACGTGTACTAGTATAGAACCTCCCTTGCCATGTCCCAATACCTTCTCTACCCTTTCAGTCACATGCTCTATTCTAGCCCCCGATAGACATACAACAACGTCCTTCCCCTCGCATATAGTCTTGTCTGTTTTTCTCAGAATTGAATCGCCCATAAACACTCTCTCTTTTCTCCTAGCCCCATCAATCACTGCCTCGGAGTAGCTCCTCCTGTTTGCATATGTCTGGTTGTTGTCTTTTCCTCTTGCCATCTTCTCTCCTGTCACATTCTCTTCCATTCCCTTCTTTCCTGTCGCGTTTTCTCTTGTCCCCTTTCCTCCTGTCATCTTCTCTTCTAGCACATTTACTCTCACTTCCTTTCGTCCCTTCATCTTTCCTCCCATCACATTTTCTTCTCTCCTCTCCCATCCCTTTTCCCCGGCTACCTTCTTCACTACGGTCACTTTTTCCCCTGACACCTGTCATGTTTTCTGTTTTTTGCTGAACACTCTGTCTTCTTCCATCAGTCTTACCAACTGCCTCTCTGGTATCTACCTTTTCACCACTTGTATCGCTGTCGCGTCTCCCCTCGTTCTCTACAGTCTGACTACCTGTTGATCTATCCCCACTGACCCGTTTTCTTTTCCTCTGCCGAACACTTTTCCTCCGTCCCTCTGTCTTCTCAATTTCTTGTTCCTTCACACCGGTCACCTTCCCTCCTCTCAGTCTCCTTTCTTCAGTCTCTGTGTCACAACTCGGCTCCTTCTGTGTTGTAGAATTCTCAACTCTCTCTGCGTCATCCCTCTCTGCTCCATCTATTTCTATGTTGAGTCTCACCTCCATCTCCTTCACTATATCCGTCAACTTACACACCTCCTTCATCAGACATTCCACCCTCAAACACCCCATACACCGAAAGGTGAATCCATCATCTTTGGTCTCTGCCCATGATTTTGGACAGCCAGACAACGCAAAATCCACCCAGCTCTGGCAGTCGTTGCAAACTAAGTGTCGTTTTGCCCTGAGCTGCCGCTTGCAAGGTGCCATATCAGAATTTATTTATGTTCAAAATAGTTTTATATAGTCTTTGAAAAGATTTTTCTGTGTACAATTTACACCAGATTGTTTAGGTTATAGTTAGTTATATTTGTTAACACACAATGACACACCGTGCCTTACCTAGTTACGATGTCGATGACAATGTATTCAAGTTAGGCTTAGATACAAGTAAACAATGATAAGTCGGTGATCGCTGACATGACGCATTTCATTCCCTCTACACATGTCCTATGCCACAGTCTAAAACAAAGCAGGACAGTTTCAATGGTGAAGAATTGATTGACTCTCTTCTTTCTGTTATACATCGTCTCGCAACAAAGAACCTTTAGATGTGTGCATTTTTCAGACAAGAAACTCACCCGTACCCTCTCTCCTTCCCATCTCCTTTCCACAACCAACATCAGCACGTCTGGCGAGTATGCAGATCGTGTTGTTATTTCTCACGCTATTAAGCACTTAGTTAACTCCAACGGTATTAAAATTGTCTGGGACACGTACCTCCCAAAAAGTGTCAAATAATCGACAAGAGAGTAGCGTAGTAACGAGACTCGGAGGACGGGAACTTTGGACAACACGTGCTTCCAACAAATTGTCAATACTTTCATCGCGATGTCACCATAAAAAAAAGAGTTATTTGCATTTCTCTCCACCACATCTCCACTATCCAGGTTGAAAGGAAGTGTTGTGATATGCTGCAGTGTGACCTCGAGGAAGCTGACTCGCAACTGTTGGTCTATGTGCAGAATGTTTTCGAAAGGGGACCATATATGATACGCACTGTGGACAAAGGTGTCCTTGTGCTTCGAATAATTAAGATGTATGAGCTAGTCAAATTTGTCTTCACCTGCATACATTTTGATAAATTTATTCATCATAATGGTAATGGCATCCGTCATGTTCTGTGAACATACAAGTCGACGTCATTGTCAGTATCCACGGTTTAGCCAAGGTGCAGTGCGACGTCTGCATTGTTCGGCAATGGTTGGGAGACAGCCAGACACCTAGAATGCTTGCCTTGGATGACCACGCATTAATGTACATAGCACTGAATCTATACGTTTGGATCTGGAGTCGCGACAGCTCAACTCCTGGAACGTTTTACCGTGGTACTCTCTGACTAAAGTAGCAACCTGGTCTCCGTTATCGAGGCAATGAGAAAGTTATTCCGCCAAAGGAATAATACCATGAAGTTCTTCCCCCAACCGATGATGCGGTGTAGCAGATTTAGAAGCGTATAGCATACCAATTAGTTTTTATCTGGTTGACCAGTCCACTGGTCCAATACCAGACACCCATTGCAGATGGCTGGGGCTGGACATGGGAAGTGAAGAGTCTGCCATGAACCCTGTGAGTAGATTGAATAATGACACAAGTGCTGCTAAAGCCATAATTTCTTATTAAATTATGTTACAAAGCTGTATTATATGGGAAACTAAAGAAATGGCGAATATATCTACAAATTATATCTACATGTTTTCGTCAATTAGACTTACCGTTTTCAAATAATATATGTGCACATATCCAGAAATCGGGTCGTGGGGGGAGGCACAAAAACCTCCACCGGCGGCCGAACCCAAAGGCGTAGTAGAAAGTGTGTTGCTACCGCGCCGCCGAAACTTCAGTCGCTCCGCTCTCTCGGCTGGACTAGTGATCGATATCCGAAGACGGGATGCCGTTGAAACATTTTTGCCACCGCGTTGCTGTAATTTTACCTTATTATAACATGAACGGGGGCACGCACATTTCAAACGGTCTAGAGGGGTGCACGATCACGTGGGCTCATTATAAAAGGTATGCCGGCACGCTTAGTTCCTAAGGTGCTAAGGTACACGTGCCTCCCCCAGCCCCCCTGGATCTGCCTATGCATATGGAATAATGTATTGAAATATGGCGAAATCCAATAAACAGCACATTTCGGGGCTCAAGGGGGGTAAATTATGGACCCACCCACAAAAATGGTTGACTCCTATCAAATAATATAAGATAATGGCATATGGATCAGAGAAACACTGTTCCTTAGCCTGCATGTACCCATATCCAGTGGAGAAATGTATTAAAATTAACGGCCGATCATTCAATTGATCGGGGGTGAAAGATAATGGATCTACCCAAACAATGTTCTGACTCCGACCCAAAAATTAAAGGTAATAACAAAAGGAAGCAGAGAAAAAGTTTGGTGACGTTACCCGGATTATATGTCCGTATCTAATGGACACATGTAATAGGGCCTGTAAGTATGTACGAGATTCTGCGCGAGTGAAGCCAACTGGCGACAGGAAGTAGCCCAGAGCCTGCTTAGGGAATAGGATGTCTTTTATTTTGGGGTGTAATCACATGAATGACGTATACAGACTGATAATAGTTCTGGTTTCTGACTGATGACATTAAACTAAAGCGTTGGGGGAAGTTTTGTAAGTAAAATTTTACGGTAATCGTTTTAGCGGTGGTTATAGCTGGATACCTTTAATTTTTAAATTATAATACAGCCCGGCCGGGTGACGACTTTACGTAAGGCTGATAAAACCGTGAACATAATTACCTACAACAGTTTCCCCACCGCATTAACTGCCTATGAAAACAGAACAGTGTTAAAGAGATCGGTTGTATATGTCTCATGTGGCTGTTGTATCCCCGAATGAAGCACAAACTGCCTTACGTCAAGTTACGACGTTAACACATCGCCCGAGCGATATTACAGGTATCCAGTTATAACAAACGTTAAACTCGATTACTGTAACATTGTTGCTTTCAAAAAATTCCCCACCTGTTCTTTCCATCAGTCGGAAACAGGAACATTCACCAGTCTTCTGTGTCATTCCTGCGAGTATACCCCAAATGAAAATATATATCCTATATCCCCTGTGCAGGCGATAACGCAATGGTTGTCGCCAGCTGACTCCAAAGTGAAAACGAGGTGTGATACTTAACTGTTAACAGTCCCTATTAAATGGCAGATTTAGTTTGATAGGGGGAGACAAATAATGCACCCACCCAAACTAATTGCTGCATGACTCTAAACAAAAAGTTAAGGCTACTAACCTAAGGTAGCTGTGGAAAACGTTTGGTGCATATGTCTGTCCCCATTTCCAAAAAAATATGTCACTAAGGTACCTGACTACCAGTTGCGGTTACGACGCACGCCCAGTACCACTGGTCCAAAACATAACTTCTTTGGAATACATTTCTGAATGTGCTGGGTGTTTGTCCGTAAACAAACTGGTGTTAATAAATAATACCCGATCGAGCCTTTTCTAAAGGTTGTTTCTGTGGGTAAACCACACGGTGGTAATTCGCCATGCCCAGATAAGTCGACTTTGGATTTGAAGCAAAGTCCGGCTGTGTATTTAAATAGGCATTGGGCACGGGCGGAGTTAGCGTTACGTCAATCAACGAGAGCAGAAGATTTTACGCCCCGGCATATTTGGAAAAATACATACAAGATGTATGATTGCATTTTTATTAGTACCATTTTTTTGTAAGTATTAACAGTTTAACTTCTGCAGCTTATACAGGTATCTAGATGATGTCCTTTGGTTAGGTGTTTGATATTTTACGTGGAGCTGTGTTCTAAAGTCAAATTGTCCATTCTGTTGCATTTTAGATTTAGATGTAAAACAATTGGGCTATCTCCGCACCATTGTTGATAGTCGTGCGACAGTGCGTGACAGACGGCGCGAACGCGGCACTGTCGTGTCAAACTTGTGAGAGTTGACGTGTCTGCACACGTCGAGGGCGACTACTAAAAGACACGACAGCTGACAAAGAAAGACGAGCCACACTAAATGGGGAGCGCGTCTGAATGGCTAAACAGTGGGTTGTTTACTCTCGGGGTAGACCTAGCCGACTGGGGCCAGGACCTTCCCCGTGGGCTCACATGACCCCGTGTCTTGACCGGGGACAAGCATACACGCACGCAAACACACGCTCATATACCCACGGACATACATACATACATACATACAGACAGACAGACACGCGCACACACGCCCAAAGACACACACACACACACACACACACACACACACACACACACACACACACACACACACACACACACACACACACACACACACACACACACACACACACACACACACACACACACACACACACACACAAACACACACACACAGCCACATGCACGCACGCATTAATGCATATACACATGCGTATACAAATCCATGCACACTCTCACCCAACAACATACACACCACACATATTGTATTGTATTGTATCGTATTGATTCAGTTTCCAACAGGTCTAATGGACCCAGTAACAGGACTGACAACTGAAACAATACATATAAATAATAAAACAATAATAGAATAATAAAAACAATAAGAACAATAAGGTCAAAAAACCACACAATATCAAATATACCAGGCAAACATACGTTATACATAGAAGTGTCTTTGAATTGAGGATCTAAATTGTTCAGCTCCTGAATATATATCACAAGTTGGATCATTTAAATACAATGTGTTGAAAGTAGTCATACATCTATTCAAAACACAGTGTTTTCTAATGTTGATTCTGCTATTGGAAACTCTAAAAGGGATGTAGTTTCGTAGAGATCGTGAAGGACAGTGAAATTGGATAGTCCCTACCAGATAGGACGAGTCTAGTTGGGAGTGCACACACTTGAGTAAAAACATAAGATCTGCAACTTGCCTACGATGTTGAAGGGAAGGTAGTCTAAAACGATGCCTACATTTATACACACACATGCGCGTACGTGCACATGCACGCGTACGCATCGCGTACACTGTGACTTTCGTACATGATTTTGTGCGCGTGGTCGCAGACAGGATTTACGACTGTGTAGATGTACGTAATTCCTAATTATAAAGGATTAGCAAAGTACCCGTCCCATGGACGGGTTGAGGGGGAGTTAATTACCAATTACATACAATGTGAGAGGAGAGTGGAATCGTTATGAAAATGGCTTAGGTGTAAATAAAGGAAGATTACATGGAAAAAGCTTGATACAACAAATGCTCGATATAACGAATTGTATCATATCATAATTTATATTATATATCATATGTATTGAATCATATCATATAGTCTGCTGATGATAACATGTATGGGTGATGAACATCAAAATAGAAAATATGATAAGATAATAGGGTGTTTCATATAATTATATACAATCTCCCCAGAGCGATCAGTTTAGGTACATACATAATAATGACAATAGTTGAACAATAGACACAGTTGAAATAATGTGACCCGGTGTGTAGGCACCATAATCAATGTTACATTCATCCTGCTGCTTAGAAAGAACTAAAATAATAGATGCATAATAAAATACATAAGTGATACCGATGGCTTGGCATTGTTCACATAAAGACCAATTGAATGCGAATCATGAAGGCAAGGTACTGAGCAAACATGACTACAAAAAAGTAACTAATCACAACACTTCCTTGTAGACATTTCGCGTGGAAGAAGTCGGTGAGTAAATTTGCAATCTGTCGCTGGACCCAACACGTGACAGGGCAACGTATAACATGCCATGTGAAAAAACTGGGGTAGAGAGATCAACACCGATGTATTTGAATGTCTGGCCTTGCGATTTATTGATTGTCATTGCAAAGCAGGGTCTGATTGGGAATTGTAGTCGCCGAAACTGGAATGGTAAGTCACTGTCAGATGGTACCAGTGGAATCCTGGGAATGAAATAGGGCTTCCATGCAGTATTGTCACTTCAATGACATTAGTATGCAAAGTGGTGATAGTACACCGTGTTCCGTTCGTTATGTGGGGCGGATGAAGGAAACGAAGAACTATCACTGGACATCCAATCTTCAACGTGAGGATGTGGCGTGGCATTCCAGAGATATCCAGAGAATTGAGAAATTCAACTGGGAAGTGCACTGCTTCTTCCGACATGAGGGTAGTATCAATCGATGCATACGTTCTTTCCATTCCGGGGAAGCGGTTGATTATCTTACAGTTAATTTGACTGACCGTTTCATTGAGAGGTGCAAGTATTGCCCGCTCCAGGAGCCATTCTTTATCAGCTACGATTGCCGTAAACGCTGGTGATGAAATCATCGGATGTCTCTGAGCAAGTTATATCTTCCGGTAATGCGATGCTGTCTGGAGACTTTAACAAAGAATACTCTCCATTTCCAATTCTCATGAGCAGATGTGAGTAAGAAGCAGAATTCACATTCTGAGTGAGGTAGGTCCGCATGTTAGTTGTCAGATGCAGAAAGAAGCATCGTGCTCCCCCAGAGATGAGATCTTTTCAGGGTTGCGTCTACTATATTTGGACGTGTGCCATTTGTTATGACGGGCAATATCTGACGGAAGTCTCCACACAGTAATGTTGGTATGCCACCGAATGGTTCTGTGCTCGTACGGATGTCCTTAAGACTTCTATCAATTGCTTCGAATGCAACTCTGTGTGTCATGGGTGCTTCATCAACTATGATGGCGCGACATTCGCAGATAATTTTAGCCAATGTTGTTCCTTTTCTTATAGCACAGGTTGGTGTATCCTGCTGATGGATGTTAAGAGGAACTTTAAATGTTGAGTGTAAGGTGCGACCACCAGTAAGTAGAGTGGCAGCTATTCCACTTGATGCGGTAGCAAATGCAATATGTCCGTGTGATCGAAGTTTTGCCAAGATGAGATTAATCAAGAATGTTTTGCCAGTGCCGCCGGGAGCATCAAGAAACACTAATCCTGAAGTTTGGTTGTTTACTCTTGACATGAATTCCTTGTAGACTTTTTCCTGGTCACTGGTCAGTTGATGTTCATGTTCATAGATGAAGGCAAGTTGCTCCTCTATTGAATATTGAGTGTAGCGCATGTATTCTTGCGAAACATACTTAGATGCAGAGCGATCCACTCGAAGACCATAACTGTATAAAGATCGCCCTCCCATTTCTATGACCAGCTCTTCTATCTGTATCAAACAGGTATTGAATGTATTGTTGCGGCTGTGTTCACCTTCGACCTCGCTGTTATGAAAGTAATCCTCGGTGAGGCTTTCACGGTGTTGGTTCCAGAGTGATGTAGGGTGTGCTGGCTCACATGATGTCAGAATGATCGCGAACAGTCTTCTGAGAAGCTGTGGACTCTGGGAATCGGCTGCTTCGGAGATCGCACTGTGCAGGTGATTGTCGTCTTCGATCAGCCCGAGAGCAAGACACGTTGCACGGTAACTTGTGTAGCAGGTCCCGTTAGCTTTTCTCACATCGTCAAAAGAAGTGGGACCTCTGACATGATGAAGCAGTAGACGAAGGAAATAACATTCCATCTGCTTTGGGTTCACAGTATACACACGACTAATACATTTGGCCCTGAATACACTTGGATAGCCCTAAACGTCGCTACCTCTCTTGCGTCGACACCACATCTTCTTATTTATCCCATGTGTAGTACTGTGGTACGTCAGGATAGATAAGTGTCCTTGCAAAGTCATCATCTTGACACAGTTTGAAGAATTCGGTAAGCTTCGTCTTCGGGGGCCCACCTCTGGCTATTTGTGGAGCAGTGGCTTCGTCGAAGTATACACGCTGGCCATTTTCGAGATGAACTGCTAACGGGATTACAGGTGGGAAGTGTTCATGCATGGAAAAAAAACCAGAATATGATGTGCAGCTTCCATGCTCCCAACAAAGCGAGCCTCTTGGTACTGTTTTATCTCATCACCGTTTCCATTCTGTTGTAGGCTGTAAACGGCCTGGTCTGTGCCTTTGTGTACGTATTTAAGCACATACTTGATACTTTTAATCGACATACAAATCTCAAAATTTGTGTGGCAAGACATTTGGCACAGGAGCCATGGATTGTACGGCACTACCCACCTATTGTCCACCATCGTTTCTGTTCGATGTCCGTTTGCAACTTTGCTAATGGTGGTGATATGGCCACCGTCTTCTGGCGACCGTCTTCGATATTGAGGATATCCGTCCCTCCCTTGCTGAGGATATTGTCTGATATCTCAGTCCACTTTGGATTTGTGGTCTTTGTAATGAAGAGATCCGGCCGTCCATAAGAACGGATATACGTGATTGAGTCCTGCTGCCTCTCGTGCATGTACCGGGCGCCACCAGTAAAGGATGATGGCAATATCACCATTTGGCCGACGTTCCTTGGGTCGCAGTCTCCAGTCAAGATGCTGTCCCTGAAGTCCTGATAATTGTCAGCGCGCAGGGCTTTCTGTGCTCTTCTCACATAGTGTAGTCGTTCCGTTTTAATTTTACAATAAACATCCACCAGGAATTGCTGGAACAATCGGCGACAGAGTAGCAGGCGATTGCTTTCACGACACATGATGTGGTATGCATAGTATTGCATCTGAGTGATCTTACGGCCTTGGTCTGACAGGAGATAGATACTGTAGCCATCACTACCATACGGGAATAGCAAAGGGTATTGAAGGCTATCGTATGATCGATGAAGTTCTGAAATGTGCTGTAAGGTCCCATCTCTCTGATGAAGAACGATGTCTCTCACAGCATTAGGTTCAGTTGGCATCAATATACCAACTTCACCTGCAGCAAGGGCATTGTATCTGCGTGTATGCTGGTCGGCAGGACGTTTGTCTTCATGAATAACCACGCGAAGTTCAGGTGAACCTATGCGGTCCAAACATTCAATTGCAAGTTTCAGATTGCTGACATGGTTATTCACTTCATGGAAGATCTCCGTTAGTTTCTGAATTATGTGGTGGCGTAATATCCCCCGAGTTAAACGCAGCTGAATCTGTGACTCTTGACTGTCTATGAAGTACACATGGAGACATTTCGGTCGCTCATCAGGTGCATGTATGGATCCAATCCTATGACATACTTGTCCATGGACAGTGAATGTTGGGTTCCAGCCTGGTAGCTGCCTCTGGTTGCAACAAAAACTTGTCATTTGGAATGCATTATTATATGATCTGATGTTATCAAGGAAGTGCCGGGAATCAACATCTTCATATGACATTAAAGATAACAGATACAAAGGGGGTGGGGGATGGGCTGGTGGTTGGCGTTTACCTACGCCACAACATAGTCCTTTACTTTCTGCATTAAACATACGCGCAGCACAGTGAACACATATAATGTTCATGGATCCCAAGGCAGTGTCACACCGAAAACCTGGTTCGAGGTAACAGTACGCATCGGGAGTTTGTTCATCGTCCGAGAAATGCAAGGAACTTGTAGATGGTAGATTTTCATTGTAGCGTCTGGTCTTCTGCTGCTGAATGCGGGGAGTCGAGCGACCCAGCGAACTTCTTTTGCGTTTCGGCATGGTGCTCACTGGCCAAACGTAACTTCTACATCAATGAAGTCTGCAGTTCAATGAACAAAAATGCTTTATTATAGAAACAGATACATTGCGTATTGGCCGTAACATTGCTTAAAAGGAATGCACCTCAAATACAAATGCATGATAGTTTGTGGGTGCACACAATGATTATTTAGGGGTGAAAGTCGACACAAAATTATCAAAGTATGTCAGCTCTGAATCGGTGACATCATCATTATGTAAGAACATTGCCTGAGACGGGGGTGAAGCTAGGGCAACGATAGGTGGGGTGGAAACGGTGGCAGTATCAAGAGAAGGTGGAGACGAAATAAGAACAGGAGTGAGCTCCAAATCAGAAGTCAGCTCTAAATCACTGACATCATCATCTGGGAACATTGCCTGAGACTGGGGTGAAGCTGGAGCCACGTTAGGTGGGGTGGTAACAGTAATAATAGCAAGAGAAGGTGAGGTAGAAATAGTGGCGACTGCAGGCTGGCAAGACATGGTAGTAGCAGGAGGTGGTTTAGTTGCTCGAGCATTTTCAAATTGCTGGATTTTTAATTCCATTTTCTTTTGCTTTTGATAATTTTGCGATAATGTTTCTTTGATATTTTGAAGGCCTTTCATGACTTTCATCATATCGTCATATGATTGGCGCCTTGTCGCTGACAGCTCGGCACTAACCATAGCTCGGTTCTCCTCTCGGTGGTAGGTTTCGATGGCTGCCAGTGAACGCGACATGTTTGTGATGGTAACTTCCAATTTTGCTATGTCCCCCCTATGACCTTTACCATTTCGCAATGGGGGACACTTGGTAAGCCATCTGGAAAATTCAACACTAATCATAGAGATGACATGAATTATTTATGCCAAGTCACCAGTAAGGAAGAATATATATCTACACTGTATATATATATGATAACAATGATGAACCATGCGATGACCAAGAATGTGAAAAAGTGCCGTCGAGCCTGTTATCAAGTATGGCTTCTATAGACTATGCCTATGCCATGCCATGGCTGCTGGTCGCGCTGACAGCACGGCCCAGGTAAAGGTAAAGTTTGTGCGGAAACAGAGCCAGAAACAACCGATGACAGGTCAAACGTGCATACATGCGGGAAACTACGGGCTTTTATATTATGACTTTTCTATTGTTCTCACCTTTTTCTGCTGAATTCGATTGCAATTGCAGTAGCAAGTACGACATGAAACGCGCAACGGCAAGTGGTCTGCGCATGCGTCAGGTGTAGTCCATTCCGATTTTTCCGCTCCGCTGTTATGGATTATTTTCACGACTTCTAAACGTTTTTATTACTGTTAACTGTGTGAGGTACTATTTTAAATATACCAGAATATAATCCCATGGTGATATATGCGATCAAATCACGCTAAGACACGATTTGACAAAGGTTTAGCCTTAGCTTCCGTAACAACCAGTTCAAAACACGATGGCGAATCTGTAAACAACTTACACAAAGCGCGCCAAAACCAAATCGCCCCTAAAACAACCCAAAATCAGTCCATTCACACAAAGCTTACGTATTATACTGTTACAAATCCGGATTGTACGCTGTCAGCAACACACAAGAAACCAACAGCAAACACAATATACAATACAATAAACTGTCTACTAACTGGCACATTTTACTACTGTCTTTTACATCTACTGTGATCTTACTACTGTGATTTTATATTAGCTGTGATATATAACTTAATCATAAAAACAATACCCACATCTATAGTGGAATATAATCTCTTGTTTTTGCTTTTGTTTTACTGCATTAACATAACTGTACAAGCAAAGCAGCTTGTGCAATAGCTGCTCTTATGATGGTGCCACCCAAAATGGGCACACCAGTGGTAGTTCTGATTAGTATCATTATTGCATTCGTACCCGAATTCCCGATACACCTGGACCATACCCGACTCACGGACGATCCAAATGGTCTGCTAACATATGACAGGTCTTGCTGGACTGACACAAGTATTAGACTGGCACTAGCTTTCACCAGAGACTCCCGTAATAAGTACCACACCAAACTGGCTTATGCAATCCCTACATCGGGACACAAAACATGTTATCTTGTCCTACTAATCCTCTGTGGGGACATCCAAACAAACCCCGGCCCAGTCAGACACCCCTGTGGATTTTGTAAAAAGCCTGTTGCTTCAAATCACCGAGCAATCTGCTGCGACCGGTGCAACCAATGGGTACACATTAAATGTTGTGACATAAGTCCAGATCAATATAATCTCCTCTGTAACAGTTCCTGTTCCTGGCACTGCATGAAATGCGGCCATCCTAACTACAGTCATTCCTTCTTCCAAGACCACTTATTGGAATGTTCTCACAACCGGTATAACAACCTTAGTGACCCAGACCAAAATAACCAAAACATTGACCCCCACACACAGATCTCTCAAACAAACACGAGTCATACATCCCAAACTTGGGATCCAACCTTTGGACCAAACCCTCAAAATGCATCAACCCCTGAAAGTCGTAAGAAAACCAAACGTAACACACTTAGCGGAATTCTAATCAATACCAACAGTGTCAAATGCATCGCAAAGACAACCCAATTAAAAACAACTATTCAGTCAAATAATCCTGACATCATATTCCTAGTCGAAACCAAAATAGACGAAAACAACCCTACCTATTCGTTCTTACTACCTAACTACAGCGCCATCCGAAAGGACAGAAACACTTACAAAACTAAACTCAAGCTGTGAAATAGTATGGACAAAAATCCATTTCACACGAAACAAATCCATATACTTTGCATCCTACTACCGACCCCCCAGTGACCACATTCAATCCCTTGAAGCTCTCCACGAATCCCTAACAAAACTGTACAGATCACAAAAAAACTTCTCCTAATGTAGTTATAGCAGGTGACTTCAACCTTCCTGATATTAACTGGGGCAAGCAGCAAACCACTGACAACAGAACTGCCAGCAAGCATAACAAACTGCTAGAAATAATTAGAGAATTTGGATTACAAAACATGGTCAACGAACCCACACGAGTTGATTCCGGCAATATCCTTGACCTCATACTCACTTCTAATCCATCGATAATTGCTAACACTCACACCACTCCCGGCATGAGTGATCATGAAGCTGTGACCTTTAACGTAAACCTAAATCCAATCCGTAACAGTAAACCACCACACAAAGTGTTCCAATATAAATCTGCAAACTGGGATAAGCTTAAAGGAAATAAAAATAAGGCATTAGCTAAAATCCTTTTTCCATGTGTACACAAAGTTTAACATTGTATGTAACATTTGACAACATTAAACAAATACAGAAAAATACATTTGTACCATAAATTCTATTTTAAGCCCGTCTGTGAAGCGATTCCCGCGGAAAATAAAATTTTAATGAGCTAGGCGATCACGTGGTATCGTGACGTCACTTATGACACGCACTCGCATCAGGCCTGTTTCAATAATTCTTTGTTGACAACCGATTATGTATCACGAAATGACTTTTATTTAATTCGTGTTGGCGTGGTCGAACCGGAATTGAAACTGCGCATGCTCGCATCAAAGATTGTAAATACGATATGCAACTCTAAGATATGTCACGTAACATAAACGTCAATAGCGCCATCTGGCGACCAAATAGAATAACTACTTATTCTAACATCCCCTCTTTTTTGTTAAAAGGAGCATAATAAAAATGTTGGCTTTATGAGCCTATGGCAACATAACAACATAATGCAATCTAACACTAGAGTCAATTGGGCCACTATACTATAATGATCAGAGGTTACTAGCATATGATCAGGTTTTGACAACAGGGGGTTGGGACTGGTCTTCACTGGAACCGTGCTGGCTTTGTGACGACTCGCCCAGAGCGCGTTTTCACTGGCGAGACGACTTTCGCAGGAGACCCGGACACGCTCGGTGTGGGAGTTGTCATTTTCGGCGCGATGCTCGGCACGTCACGCGGTTCGTCTTCCGGTAGCGTCTTCTGTTTCCGTTCACGCGGCTGTTCGCGTGGTTGCTGTACGCGTGGCTGTAGTTCGCGTTGTTGTATGAGTGGTTGTCGTTCGAGGGGTTGTTGTTCGCGTTGTTGTACGAACTCGTGGGGCGCTGTGGCATCGTCTCGTAGATAGCGTCGATTGCGTCGGAGTATACGACCTTCGATCTCTACGATGTACGACCTGTCGTTACAGTCATCGACGACTGTGCCACGCGACCATTTGATCGGTTAGTGTTTCTTCAGCGACTGGACGAAGACTGGAGTGCCTTTCTGTAGTGGTCTCAGATCGTTGACACTTCGGTTGTAGTATCGCTGGCTCTGCATTTGTTTTGTAGTCTTACGTGAAATCGTTTGCTCGACCTCGGGAATCGCTGGTTTCAGCAGAGACTCGGCCTGTGGGACGACTGCTCGTGTGCATTGATTCATCAAGCGCTGTGCCGGACTTCTGACCATCTGACTCGTAGGAATATTGCGCCATTCCAGGAGTGCTTTCATCGGGTCGGAAGATTTCGCTAGCAGCTGTTTTGCAATTTTGACAGCGGCCTCCGCCTTTCCATTCGACTGACTGTGATAGGGTGACGATAACGAATGTTCGAATTCCCAACTCTGCGCAAAGCGTTCAAACTCAGCGCTTATGAACTGTGGCCCACCATCGGAGTGGACTATGTTGGGAGATCCGTGACGTGCAAATTGCTCTTTACACGCCTCAATCGTAGTGGCCGCTCGTTGATCATCTAGCTTCGCGATCTCGAAGAAATCGGAGTAGTAGTCGACGATTATGAGGTATGTGTCCTGACCGTGCGCGAAGAGATCCATTCCGACCTTAGCCCACGCTCGCGGTAGAATCGTGTGGCTACGAAGACTTTCTTTCTGTTGCGTAGGTCGTTCTCTGGAACACTCACTGCATCGCTCGACCGTCTGTTTTACGTCGTTTGTCATACCGTGCCAGTAGAGACTGTCTCTGGCTCTGCGTAGAGTCGACTCAATGCCTTGATGACTGATGTGTAGTCTCACTAACATGTCATTCTGGAGTGATTGGGGTGAACATACGCTCTCCTTTGTACAGGATACCGTTGTGCCCAGCAATGACGTATCGAAACGTCCAGTAGACTTTCAGGTCAGACGGTAACTGTGACCTGTCCTGTGGCCAGCCTGATGCGACCAGCACGAGTAGTTTCTGCAGAACCGGGTCGTCGGCTGTGGCCTGACGTATCGCGTCTACTCTCGGCTCGCTGATGTTGACGTACTCTCTGGGGTCGACTGTCTCGACTTCCTCAGCGATGGCGTTCTCCGTTGTCATCTGGAATATCTGCTCCTTCGTCAGCTCAACTGGTTGTCTGCGTGTCGACGGCGCTCGCGACAGCATGTCTGCGACGAGTTGCTCACTTCCTGGCTTGTAGACGACTTTCATGTTGTAGCGCTGAAGTGCCATCATCATGCGTTGAAGTCTTTTCGGAGCCTCCAAGAGTGACTTTCGGAAGATCGTTTCCAGTGGCTTATGATCACTGTGAATCGTCACGTCTGGATGTCCATAGATATATTGGTCGTATTTGCGGCAGGCAAACACGATGGCAAGACATTCAAGCTCGATCGGTGTGTAGTTGCGTTCACTCGCTGTCAGTGAACGCGAAGCATAGGCGACTGGCTTCTCGTGTTGTAGAAGTGTCACTCCTAGCCCCTGCGTACTTGCGTCACATTGAAGTACCACCGGTTTCGTCACATCGCTGTACGAGAGAGAACGTTCTGCGGTTGCGATGTCCTTCACTCGCTCGAACGCTTCTTGTTGGTCTGGTCCCCACACGAACTCGGCGTCTTTCTGCACTAGACGTCGTATGGGCTCGCAGACTGCAGAAAGATTCGGCATGAATATCGCGATGTAGTTCGTGAAGCCCAGGAACCGTCGTACTTGTTCGACGTCCATCGGCGTCGGCATATTCTTGATGTCGCACACTTTATCAGGATCGGGCTTGACCCCGTCCGGAGACAACACATGCCCGATGTACACGATCTCTTTCATGTGAAGCCTCATTTTGGATCTGTTCAATTTCAAGTTTTGTTCGCGAGCACGCTATAGTAGCTTGATGAAGTTGCTATCATGGTCTCTGCGGGCCTCTGCCTCTGTCTGACCACGACCGACGATCAAGATGTCGTCAGCTACTGTGGAGATCCCTTCGAGACCCTCCAGCGCTTGCTGCAAACGACGTTGAAATTCCTCCGGACTCGACGAGATACCAAATGGCATACGCAGCCATCTGTATTTTCCTGCCGGAGTCCAGAATGTCGTCAGGTAACTGCTTTCATCTGTCAGTTTCACCTGCAGGAATCCGTCTTTCGCGTCGACAAGCGAGAAGATTTTCGCATTCGTCAGCGTTGGCAGAACCTCTTCGATCGTAGGTAGCGAGAAGTGGTTGCGTCGAATCGCCTTGTTCAGGTCAGAGGGGTCGATGCATACTCGCACCGAGCCGTTCGCCTTACGTACTGCCAGACAGCTCGAAATCCACTGAGTCGGTGTCTCGACTTTCGCGATGACGCCCTGTGCCTCCAGTGCCTCGATCTTCTTTAGGAACTCGTCCTTCAGTGCGTAAGCGACTTTCCGTGGTCGATTCTGTACGGGAGCGACAGTTGTGTCAATCTCGATGTTGTACTCACTCGGAAGACACCCAAGTCCGGTGAAGACATCCGCATACTCCGTTATGGCAGCATCGATGTCGTTTATTCAATCCTCGACCATGCTGACGTGTTCACTCACTGCGATCAGATCGAGTTTCAGACACGTGTCGAGGGACAGCAGTGTGGCGTGCCTCGTTTTGACGACTTCGAAGATCAATATCTCCTCACGCTGGTCGATTTCTCGGAGTGTTAGGGAACATCTATCCTTCGACGGCACCTGCGAACCATCGTACATCGTCAAGTTCGAGGTACTCGCGCGTAGTTGTGGAGAGCCCAGTAGTCGATAGTCGGTGACGCTGAGGACATTGCATGTTGCGGCGGTGTCGAGTTGACATATCAGTGCAGTAGGAGCTGAACGACTCTCCGATGATACGTTGATCGTTGCCATCAGACGTCGACCCTCCTTGTCCACTTGTATGCGTAGAATGCTGGAATCGCTATCACCGTCGACAAGGTAGACACGCTTCGCCTTTGACTGTGCCTGCGGCGCTCGGCAACACTTGGCGTAGTGATTTTTCTTTTTACAGGCGTAGCACTCACTGCCGAATGCTGGACATTGTCTCGGCGGGTGCTCTGTGCCGCATTTCCCACACTTGTCCGCTTTGTTGCTCGACGTGTGAGTCGGTTGAGATCTCGGCCTGCGTTTAGCCTTCTTCTGTCTCGTCTTGTAGACCGCCTGCACTTCCTCGTTCAGTTTGAGCTTCCGCATTTCGCCTTCCGTGTCCTCCGCTAGGCGACACAGGGTAATGGCTTCCTCCAGGTCTAGGTTCTTTGTTTCAAACAGACGCCGACGCGTCCGTTCTTGGTCTAACCCCAACGTTAGCGCGTGAAGAACCACGTCGTCCATCAGATCTCCAAACGCACATTCACGGACCTGCTTCTTTAGGGCCGTAATGAAGTCATCGATAGAGCGATCGTTCTGCTTCATGGTGAGGAAGTGATGTCTGGATGCAAACACGCTCACTCTAGGACGGCAGAATTCATCAAATTTCGCGATGACGTCATCAAACGTTGGAACGCCTTCAAACGTGAAGTTGTCATAGATGTCATTCCCTTTGTCACCGATACAGCGTAGTAGAATCGCCGTTTTCGTCTTCGCTTTCGCGTCAGCTTTGTCACTGGCGTCGATGAACTGCGTGAACTGCTTTTTGAAACGCAGCCATTGCTCTGGCAGATTGCCGGACACGGGAAGCGGGTCGGGGAGAAGGAATCGTTCCATCACTTTTGTAGTCAAAATAAAACGGACTAACCTTCTTTCACCGCGACTTTACGTTCTCTGAGTTCCAATTCACCTCTAGTTCGCTCTTTCTGACACCATGTTTCAATAATTGTTTGTTGACAACCGATTATGTATCACGAAATGACTTTTATTTAATTCGTGTTGGCGTGGTTGAACCGGAACTGAAACTGCGCATGCTCGCATCAAAGATTGTAAATACGATATGCAACTCTAAGAAATGTCACGTAACATAAACGTCAATAGCGCCATCTGGCGACCAAATAGAATAACTACTTATTCTAACAAGGCCGACCCTTTCCATGCATTCAGAGCATGTTTACAAGGATAGCTTTTCGGTCGAAACGAGCGTCAGAGCGAGTTATTGCGCAATATTCCGACGTAATACAAACACTAGTCATCATAGAGGAACAAACATTTACCTTACGGTTCCACATGAATCGAATTTTATTCAAAACAACGAATGCGAATGGGCCTACTACAAGTCAACTACGTTTCGCCGAGATTGGGCTCGTTTTCAGAATAATTATATCGAATGCAACCAACGGGAGATAATCTACACCAATAAACATACTTAGCAAACATATATTGTATCCAGCTATATAAAGTAACGTGTATAATCTCATAATATGGTGCGACAGGAGATCATATCGGCGGTGACAGTGCCGACAAGATCACCATCATGGTTCCTGTCCAGAAAGCAAACGGCTCCGAGCGGATCTGCGTAGATCTGACGCAACTGAACAAGTCAGTACAGCGAGAGATACACCCGGTGTCATCAGTGGACGAAAGCCTTGCAAAGTTGGGCAGCAGCAAAGTCTTCTCGAAGCTTGACGCCAACAGCGGCTTTTGGCAGCTTCCGCTTGACGACGCGGCTGCTGACGACTTTCATCACACCACATGGTCGCTACTGCTTCAACCAGCTACCATTCGGGATCAGCTCCGCTCCGGAGATTTTCCAACGAACAATGTCGATCATTCTGGAAGGACTCGAGGGGGTCATATGTCACATGGACGACGTTCTCATTCACGCCACAGATCAAACAGAGCATAACAAACGTGTGAGAGCCGTTCTTGGTCGCCTTCAGGAGGCTGGACTCACACTGAACGCAAACAAGTGTGAGTTCTCCAGGAGCTCTATAACGTTCCTTGGTCACATTGTCGATGGCTCCGGCATTCAGGCCGACCCGCGGAAAACGACAGCAGTCACACATTTTCCGACTCCAACGACGGTCAAAGAACTGCAACGTTTCATGGGCATGGTAAATCAGATGGGAAAGTTAATCCCAGGGCTGGCTGAGTACAATGAGCCGCTACGCCAATTACTGCGCAGCGACAATGTCTGGTTGTGGGGTAACGCACAGCAGAAGTCATTCTAGCGAGTGAAAGACGCCCTGATCGCGCCCGAGACACTCGCCCACTACGACGCAAAACGTCCCACAATCATTGCAGCAGACGCCTCGTCGACAGGCATTGGGGCGGTCCTGCTACAAGTGCAAGATGACACCAAGCGTCGTCCAGTTTGCTATGCGTCGCGATCGCTGAGTGACACTGAGAAACGCTACGCGGTAATCGAGAAGGAGGCCTTGGCAGCGACTTGGGCATGTGAAAAGTTCAGCGAGTACGTGCTTGGGTTACGGCTCACACTCGAGACAGATCATCGTCCGTTAGTGCCATTGTTGAACACCACCGAACTATGCAAAATGCCGCCAAGGATACAAAGGTTTCGCCTGCGGCTGATGCGATTCGCACCGTACGTCCGGTACATGCCGGGAAAGCATCAAACAACAGCCGATGCACTCTCGCGTGCGCCGGTAGAAGCGCCCGCATCAGAGGACAAACTGTTTGTCGCAGAAGTCGAAGCGTTCGCACAACAGACGGTGAACATTCTCCCGGCAACGAACAAACGCCTACGGAAAATAGTCGACGAGCAGAAAATAGACGAGGAATGCAGTAAAATCCGAGAATACTGTCTTCATGGATGGCCTGCATATATGCCAAACCAGCCGCTACTACGTCAATACTGGGAGAGCATGAGCCATCTGGCGATCGTTGATGACATTCTCCTATATGACGAACGCATCGTCATTCCTCGAGCATTGAGACTGGACGTCCTTGACTGTTTCCTCCAAGGGCATCAGGGCATAACGAAATGTCGGGCCAGAGCGTGTGCATCTGTGTGGTGGCCGGGTCTGTCGACGATGATCGAGGCAATGGTCTCAAAGTGCGTAACGTGTGCGAAAGATCGACCGGTGCCAACTGAACCATTGATGACTTCGTCATTCCCATCTCGTCCTTGGGAGAGGCTTGCGATGGACTTGTTCGAACTCCGTGGGAAAGTGAGTTTCATCGTGATCGACTACTACTCGCGGTGGATCGAGAGCAAACGTCTCGACGACATGTCGTCGGAGAGCGTAGAGCACGTGCTGAAGGAGATCTTCGCAACACATGGTATTCCCGTCATCATCATTTCGGACAATAGCCCTCAATTCAGTGCAGCGACCTTTCGTCAGTTCGCAATGCATTACGGGTTTGTGCATGTGACGAGCTCTCCGCGATACCCGCAATCGAATGGAGAGGCAGAACGGGCAGTGCGCACGATGAAGGGGCTTCTGAAGAGGAACGAAGACGTACACGTCGCTCTCACGGCGCACATATCGACGCCGCTTCAGAATGGCCTGTCTCCGGCAGAAATGCTCATGGGACGACGACTTCGCACTCTGCTACCCGTCCTTCCCAGAATACTGAAACAGAGGGGTCCTGGCGACGAATCCCTACAAAAGAAGGAGAGCTTGCGTCGTTCCGACCAGCAGCATACCTTCAACTTGCGACACAAAGCGCGTAACTTGCCGACGCTACAGCCAAGCGATCCAGTTTGGATCCGAGACCAAAATCGCCAAGGTCTAGTTGTGAGTCGAACACCTGAGCCGCGATCGTACTTGGTGAAGACCGACCTCGGCACTGTGTGTCGCAACCGTAGAGCGCTGGTGCAGACTACAGGGTCTCGCGCTGGTGACGACTTCGACGGTCAGCGGACACTGCCTGCACACTTCGCTACAACTGCTGTCCTCGCGACACCCGCTGCTGAGATGCAGCTGTCAGCTACGCCAGCGAAGAGTGCTTCACGCCCTGCTAGAGACACATCTTCACTCTCTGAACCAGCGGCACCTGAAAGGGTGACTCGGTCGGGGAGAACGGTGAAACCACCGAAGCGTTTAGACTTGTAAAGTGCATTACTTCTACTAGTCAGAATCATGAACACTAATAGCTGTTCAGACATTTAATTAAAGTTGACTTTTAATGTTAACTACTAATCAGACAACGGTTATGTCATACACACGTAATTCATTCTGACTTTCAGTGTTATTGTTTCTACGTGTATGATGTTCAATATACTCGGTGGGAGGTGTAGCAACAGCCAATATCGGCCACCATACTTTATGTTTGCATTTATCCCAAAGCATGATGGGATACGACATGTGATGTCAAGTTTGTGTTGAATAAAGATGGTTCAGCGTCTGTCAAAAACGACTCACGAATTCTATAGTTACGTGTCATTTATTTTACAATCGGGCGACGCCGTTTGAATCCTGACAGCATGCAAACCTTTGATTTTCTTTACACTTTTTTTGTTTACGTTTTCACGAAGTAATATAAACAAAATCATTTTATACTATAATGCAGTGTTTATAAATATTTTATATATTTTTGTAGTAATTATTTATTCGCCACAAAAATGAAAATATGGTCATTATATATAACGATGTTTCTAAATTGTATTTATCCAGACAGATCTCAATCTGTTTTCACATATATAATTACAATATATTACCGTACAATATATTTACAATTAATAAATTATATATCCATTACAATATATTTGTTTGGATAAGTAAAATTTAGAAACATCGTTATATAATTCCCATATTTTCATTTTTGTGGCGAATAAATAGTTACGACAAAAATAAAAATAATTTACAAACAGTGCATTATAGTATACATTTTTTTCTTTTATATTACTTCGTGAAAACATAAACAAAAAAAGTATAAAGAAAAAGGTTTGCATGCTGTCAGGATTGAACCGGCGTCGCCCGATTGTAAAATAAACAACAGATAACCAACGCGCCTACCCACTGAGCTAGCGGGACCAACGGGAAATCTCTAACTGATTTAAGTTGTTATGATAAATTGTACAACTCCTTCATATATCGATATTCTAGTGATATCATGAGATTATACATGTTACTTTATGTAGCTGGATACAATATATGTTTGCTGTGCATGTTTATTGGTGTAGATTATCTCCCGTTGGTTGTATTCGATATAATTATTCTGAAAACGAGCCCAAGCTCGGCGAAACCTAGTCGACTTGTAGGCCCATTCGCATTCATTGTTTTGAATAAAATTCGATTCATGTGGAACCGTAAGATAACTGCTTGTTCCTCTATGATGACTAGTGTTTGTATTACGTCGGAATATTGCACAATAACTCGTTCTGACGCTCGTTTCGACCCAAAAGCTATACTTGTAAACATGCTCTGAATGCATGGAAAGCGTCGGCCTGATGCGAGTTTGAGTCATAAGTGACGTCACATCTCGGCATCCCGAAAAGCGCGCCAAAATATGCATATTCGAAAATGTCCGGATGCACACCATAAAATGCGGAATTTCTAATTTATTGAATTTTTTTGATTTTTTTGGCTTGGTGGACGTAGAAATAGATAGCAGGATGTAATATAACATGAATTCGAGCTATAGATGTTTCTATTCCCTTTAAAGATGACATAAAACAACTAACAACAACATACTTTGACACGAACCCAAATTCAACACATTTCAACACAAATTGGAACTTTTTCCGGAATAATCTTACTTCATTAGTCAACAATAATATTCCCAGCCGCAACACCAAAGCAAAAACCCACCTCCCCTGGATAACACGTGAAATAATAAGAATGCAAAGAAAACGCAACAAAAGCCATAAAAAAGCAAAACAAATTGGACGTAATAGTGACTGGGAAAGGTTTAGGCAACTCCAAAAACAAGCCACTAAAGCTGCAACCAAATCCTACTCAGACTATCTAAACAATCACATTGGAGACAGCCTAAAAACAAACCCAAAACAATTCTGGTCATTCATTAAAGCAAACAAACGAGAATACATTGGCATCTCCGAGGCTATATTTGGCGGAGATAGATCGTAGAAATTGGTGGTGCAAAAAAGTTGATAAACAAGTGGAATTACTGATTGATAAGTATTATTCTTGCCTTAATATCATTCATAAAGTTGCAATAAACATATATTGAGTAGCAGTTGTGCTTAAAGTTAGTTAGTTATAGTGTTTTAGAATACCTTAGTATAGTGAGTGATAATAGGGTAACTCACTTAGGCTTCGATAATTTAAAAACAAGATTTAACAAACCTGATTATGAGGTAGAATATATAGGAGATAAAGTAACAACCATCAAACTACTTACATAAGATAATATCTGTGTAAGCCAGTACTTGCTAGATATTTTGATTAGGTAGCATTGTTGTTAAAATTAAGCAAGGGCGATAGTCGGGCGGCGTAACCTAAATAAATAAAGCAGCCTAACGTAACGTAATTGATTGTATTTAAATTAGGTCACTACCGGTAATGTTAGCGTTCGTGTCAGGATAAATAGTTGGCTGTGTAATTGAAATTTGTAACCTAAAGTGTGCTGTAGTACACAGGAAACAGTCTTTATAAAGACTAAGTTAGTTAAGTTATTAAATAATTTCTGATCGGGATATGGCGCCTTGCAAGCGGCAAGTCAAGGCAAAGCGACACTTGGTGTGCGATCACTGCCACAGCTGGGTAGATTTTGCATTGTCCGGCTGTGGGAAGTCATGGGCAGAAACCATGGAGGAAGGATTCACCTTTCAGTGCATTGGGTGTTGGAAGGTGGAGTGTCTGCAGAAGGAGATAGTTAGGTTGACAGATATTGTGAAGGGAATGGAGATGGGAATTAGCAAGGAGGCAGGTCGAATGGAGAGAGACGACAGGGAGAGAGGTGAGAATACTGCAAGACTGAAGGAGAATAGCAGTGGCAAGAAAACTGAGGAAAGGAGATTGAGAGGAGGGAAGGTGATTGGAGGGGAAGAAATTGGAAAATCGACAACAGAAAACGTGACAAGCGTGAAGGTGACAGGGAAGAAAGTGACCGTAGAGAAGGAGGGAGGGAAGATGGGAAGGGAGAGGAGAGAGGAAAACGAGATGGGACGAACGAAGAAGGGACGAAAGGAAGTGAGAGAAATGTGATAGAAGAGAAGTCGATAAAAGGGAAGGTGACAAGAGAAAAAGCGACAGGAAAGAATGGATCGGAAGAGAATGTGACAGGAGAGAAGACGACAGGGGGGAAAGACAACAAGCAGACAGATGCAAACCGAAGAAGGAGCTATTCTAAGGCAGTGATAGAGGGGGCAATGAGGAAAGAGAGGGTGTTTATGGGCGACTCCATTATGAAAAAGACGGACAAGGCACTGAGCGAGGGGAAGGACATCGTTGTTTGTTTACCGGGGGCAAGGATTGAACATGTAACTGACAGGGTAGAGAACATCTTGGTATTGGGACATGGCAAGGGGGGGTCTATACTGGTACATGTAGGAACAAATAATGCAGACAGGGAGGGAACAACTGCGATAGTACAGAAGTATAGACAGTTAGTGAGGAAGCTACAGAAGGCGAGAGTTGAACAGGTTATTCTGTCAGGAATTTTGCCAGTAATGGGAGGAAGGGGGGCAACGTATAGAAACTGTAAGAGGATGGCGATCAACGTACTAGTTGAGCAGATGTGTGACGAAGAGGGGGTGGGATTCACAGATTTATGGGGATACTTTGTTGGGAGGGAAGACACAAGTGTATGTACATGAGAGATGGCCTCCATCTTAGTGGAAAGGGGGCAGCAGTTTTCTCAGAGAACCTGCTGCGATCTGTTGACAGTGGGACAGGTTGTATCTATTTAAACTAGATTCGCAGGGGGGACTCACAGAAAAGCCTGAAAATGGAGGCATAGATAAAGACAGCACAAATAAATCAGCAAATAACAGTGTGGAAAACTCTTCTGAAGCTGGATATAAATGTGTTTGTTTAAATGCAAGGAGTATAGTAAACAAAAGAAATGAACTAAACATTATGGTAGAAGATATTGACCCTCATATAATAGGTATAACCGAATCCTGGACCACCACCGATATATCAGATGCTGAATTGGGACTGACAGGATATGTAATGTTTAGAAAAGATAGAATAGGAAGAAAGGGAGGTGGAGTTATTTTATATATTAAAGAATCTATTCAGGCTTATGAAATAACATTAGAAAGAGAAGCAGATTGCGAAGAAGCTGTTTGGTGTAACATAGTTACAGGAAACTCAACGTTAACAGTTGGGTTAGTTTATCGAAGTCCAAACATAAGCATAGAAGAGAATGAAAAAATACAAAACGCTATAAGGGAAGTAAGCAAACGGGACTGTATTATTATGGGGGATTTTAACCACGGGCATATACAATGGAAATCTCTACAGAGTATGGGGAGTGAGGACCACAATTTTTTAGTTTTAGTTCAAGATACATTCCTTTCTCAACATGTGCTAGAACCAACCAGGGGTGAGAATGTGTTAGACATAGTTTTGTCCTCACAGAATGAATTAGTTGACAATGTCAAGATATGTGAGCCACTGGGGAGTAGCGATCACAACCAGATACATTTTATCATCAAAGTAAAATCAGAAAGGAATAGTAAAAAGCAGTATAGGAGAAATTTCCACAAAGGAAGGTATAAGGACATGAGGAAATATTTAGCAAAGATAGACTGGAATAACACACTGAAAAATAAGACGGCAACAGAATGCTGGAATGTATTAAAGAGTGAAATTAAGTGCATAGTCGATAAATTTGTACCCTTCAAAAAACAAGGAAAACGGTCCAAAAAGAAACACTTATCGAAAGAAGCCATTAGAAAAATTAAGTACAAACAAATGATGTGGAAGTCATACAGATGTACTGGAAATGATGAAGACTACAACAGTTATAAAGAAGCACTTAACCAAGCTACAGCTGAAATTAGAAATTCAAAGCTATGAACATAAATTAGCTTGTAATATAAAACATGACAGCAAGAGTTTTATGCGTATGTTCGAAGCAAACAGAAAGTTCAAGATAAAGTCGGTCCTCTAGAAGATAGTGCTGGAAATATAATATCAGAGGGATTCTTAATGGCAGAAGACCTGAATGAGTACTTTAGTTCAGTGTTTACCAGGGAAGATATTAGTTCACTGCCAGTACCAGAGGCTAAGTTCAAGGGGGTAGATTCAGACTACTTAGGACAATTAATTGTAACCCCGGAAATGGTAGGTAAGAAAATAAGGGCTATGAAGGATAATAAATCACCTGGAGTGGATGGTATTCCACCCAAACTACTATTGGAAATTGTAGAACAAATTAGCATACCGCTTGCAACAGTTTTCAATTTGTCATTAGAAGAGGGAGTGGTTCCTTTAGAATGGAAAGAAGCAAACATTATACCGTTATTCAGAAAAGGTTCGAGAAACAAGTCAGAGAACTATAGACCAGTGAGTTTAACATCAGTGATTTGTAAATTGTTAGAAAGACTAATTAAAGATCACATGGTGGATTTTCTTGTTAAACAAAACTTGATAAACCCAACATGGTTTTTTAAAGCGAGGTCATGCTTAACAAATATGTTATGTTTTTTTGGAAGACATCACTAAGTGGGTAGATGAGGGATCACCAGTAGATATCGTCTACTTAGATTTTCAAAAAGCTTTCGACAAAGCACCACATCAAAGATTACTGCTTAAACTAAAGGCCCATGGCATAGGAAATGGTATAATAAACTGGATAGAACAATGGCTGATTGACAGAAGACAACGTGTAGTAGTTGATGGGGAGGCTTCAAACTGGAAATCGGTATTGAGTGGGGTACCACAGGGATCAGTATTAGGTCCTATATTATTCTTAATATATATCAACGATTTGGATGATGAAATAACAAGCAAGGTGTTGAAATTTGCAGATGATACAAAAGTGTTTAGAAGGATTAAAGTGATGGAGATAGACAGCATTTACAAGATGATCTTGACAGGTTGATCAAATGGTCTGAAAAGTGGCAAATGCTGTTCAATTTTGGGAAATGTAAATGCCTCCACACAGGACATGGGAACGAAGAAGTAGAATATACAATGGGGGGTACTGTACTAAGTACTACTGCAAAAGAAAAGGACTTAGGGTTAACCATTAGTGCTGATATGAAGGTTTCAGAGCAGTGCGGAATTGCAGCTTCAAAGGGAAATCAAATCCTTGGATTAATTACGCGAAACATAACGTATAAGGAAAAGAGCTAATAATACCGCTGTACAAAACAATAGTTAGGCCTCATTTAGAATATTGTATTCAAGCGTGGAGGCCATATCGCAGGAAGGACATAGATATGCTAGAAAGAGTGCAGAGGAGAGCAACTAAAATGATACCAAAACTGAGGGATCTTAGTTACGAAATACGCCTAAAAAAATGCGGTTTAACAACACTAGAGACCAGGAGATTGAGAGGAGATCAGATAGAAGAGTTTAAAATATTGAAGGGTTATGAAAATATTGACAGAAATATGTTTCTCAGTTAAAAAAGATAGAAGGACTAGAGGACATGAACTTACATTGGCAAAGGAGCAGAGTAGATTGGATATAAGAAAGTTTTCATTTTCACAAAGGACTGTAAATGAATGGAACAGATTACCTGCTGATTGTGTGGGTGCTAGTAGCGTGAATATGTTTAAAAATAAAATCGACACATACCTCAGACGGGCGGGATACACATAGATAAAAGGGTCGGACTCTCGATAAGCCAAATGGCTTCCTTGTCCACCTGCCACCTAGAGTTAATTCTCTGGGTGGCAATCTTGTTAAATCTTGTTAAATCTAGTGTGAACTCAACATAAGAGAGAATAACGAAAACCAGTTGTTTAAGAATTTGTATATAATACTTGAACTAATAATGGAAATAATTAATGTTGGTTGTTTGTGTAACCAAAGTGAAATTGAAAAGTGACATATGAGGTCGTTCCCTTTGATACATGCAACATGAATCAAACAAGATAAATAACACTTAG